>JBBCBC010000004.1:16051795-16651795 GCA_037126765.1 Stenogyne calaminthoides
AAAATATCTCATTTTTTCTCTATCATCACGTAGTAACATATATTTGCCCTTATAGTAACATATACTTGTCTTTACAGGAGCACGAACTAAGAGTGAGTTTTACTATTTTGCTTTTGCATGAATTTAAAAAAAAAAAACTCATTTGATCAAATTAGACCCACGCAAGATCCACAAATTTTTCAATATTATAAAGAAAAGTTTCTCTATTTATAATATTAACTCAACAAAAGAGTGAGTTTGATCCATTCACAAAATGGATCACAAACCAACAAAACACATAATATGATTTTAATATGTCTTGGTCAATATTGAGTCATTTCTAATAGAAAAACTTAAAGAGAAAGTAATAGTTTATATCAAGGCTGCAGAAGTAAAAAATCGGTAGTCGGGTGGATTTAGACCGCCTAGCGCCTAGGCTGCTTAGGCGCGGACTAGTCGTTTCATTTTTTTTCCCATCTAAATGAGTTTTATTTACTACTTATCTATATCTTATAATAAAAATACACTTCAAAATTAATTAACAAATTTATTATACAACCGCCTAAATCAAGATAACAATTCAAACACTTTTTTTTATATCCATTATCCATTATAGAGTATAAGAAAATTAATTTTAACATAAAAACCCAAATTTGTAGACTTTGGAATTTTACTTTAGTGAAAATTATCAATCTTTGTCTTTATCATCAATTTATTCTAAAAACAAAGCCTCTCATTATCAAATAATACCATAATATTGGGCACCTGGCCGGGTGGACAACGAGCAAATGACGGCGATTAAGGTGAGCAATTCTCTAAATATGAATTTGGATGGATTTTGTTTATGTTAGTCGTATTTTAAAATTAACAATTGAGACGACGTCTTCTCTTGGGAGTTTTAAAAAAAAATAGTCCGCCTAGCTCTCGACTTGGCGCCTTTAGCCCCGACTTCGATTCGCCCCACGCCATTTGAGCCTAGGAAAAATCCGGATCCAAGCGACTACCCGCCTAGACCGACTTTTGCACCACTAGTTTATATACAGTAAAACCTCTCTAAATTAATACTACCTGGGATTGTAAAATTTTATTAATTTATAATGATATTAATTAATCGATTAGTTAATAATTTATTAGTAAATAGAGTTTATATTCAGTGTGTTTTAAAGTGTGTTGCACGTTGTCTGTGTGTATGTAACGAATTGTTGAAGTATAGTGGTGCATGTCAAACAACCAATTTCTTAGAAATCTTACAATAAACACAACTTTTATGATAACATTGAATAAAATAAAGGATTTTTTTATTTAATTTTCAATTTTATTAATTTTTCCTCGTTACATTAGAATCTTTTTGTACATAATATTTTTCGTGAAATGTTTCTCTTTTACTTTGATTAAAACTTTTGTATCTGATATGGAACTTCTTCTCGAAAGCACCACATTGAGGTGGCCATGAGAGAACACTTGTTCTGGGAGTTAAACTTTAACTTTCTGAATTGTTTTGTCCTTGAGCCTTTTTATTTGTCATTGCAAAATAAATTTGAACAAGAAACTATTTTCGAATGAACTTAAAAGGGTATCCCTCATCATTTGCAGGGATCAAAGTTATGCGTGGAATTAATAAGTTATTTCCAATATGTTCCCTAGTCATAATTTCCGGGTGAATCAGATGTCTGGTGAATCCTCGAAAAATTAAACGTCTTCCTTTGCAAAGTCCGTTGGCGGGGTCCAAATTTCTCAACAATATAATCAGATAGTTTTGTTTGAGTAGCAAAAGACATGGAGGAATTCCATTGGGCTGATAAAATGTTGAGAAACTCCTCTTGGTAAAAGTTCCCCATATCATCCACAACGGTATCGTAACTAACGAACTCGTTTACTTCTCCTGGGTAGGCTTGGCAGTGGGGCGGGGAATCCCCAATCCCTGTGGGGATCCGCTTTGAATGGGGCGAGGAATCCCCATGCGGAAAAATTCCTCCATGCAGGCGCGGCCGAGGAGAGACGGGAATAGTATTCCCCGCCACGCGGGGATCCCCACCCCGTTCAACTTTTTTCAATTATTTAATAATATATATAATATACTCCTTCCGTCCCACTATAATTGTCTCGCTTTCTTTTTATGGACGTCCCACTATAACTTTCCCATTCCATAAAAGGAAAAAAATAATTCCACTACCCATAATTTTTATCCTCACGTTTCACACAAAATTACAAAAAATGTCACTCACTACTCCACTCATTACTCCACATACCTTTTTTCTCTCTCCCAAAATCCAAAACTACCCTCAATTTTTATTATTTTATTATTATTCCTTAAACAAAATAACAAAAATAAATGGGACAATTACACAGGGACGGAGGGAGTATTAATTAATAAATATAATATATAAATAAAATTTACTGAATTTAAACCCTAATTCCTAATTTGTATCTCATGCACGCCTCATGGAGGGCTAGGTAATAATTTATTTTTATAATTACTTCACACTAAGTATTTAATATTTATTGTGCTATTAGTTTACTAATATATATTATATTGAAATTATTAATGTGTTTCAAAGAGAGGCTTGATATGGATGCATGTGAAACAGAGCTTAGACATTGTTAAAGACTAAAGTATGAAAGGAGAGAACAAACAAACAATGAACGTTAGTTTTTATTTTTTGTTGGTGTTGTATGCTTTAAACTTATATTTCGAATTTTAAACATGGTTAAATTCGCATTTTGAATTTTTTATATTTTTGTATTAATATTGTGCGAATGAGATTAAAAAAAAAACAAGGTGGGGAATGAGAATCCGTGATTCCCCATGTGGAATGGGGAATGATTATTCCCCGAATCCTTTGCGGGGACGGGGCAGGGAATTCCTAAATTTCGCTGGGACGAGGATGGGGAATTGTCTCCCGGCCCCACCCAGCCCCAATTCCAAGCCTACTAATTGAAACTCTTTGATCATTGTTTTATTTATCCCATCAACATACTCATTATTGATAGACAAAATGGCTCGTTAAGTTATGTACTCTTATGAGCTTGCTTTCATTTCCATTTCAGAGTAGATGGTTTCAATTAAACAATTTTCTAGAGAGATACCCTTCTTAGAAGCAACAATTATTTAATTTGGTAATGAGATGAAGTCGTCCCCTGTTGTGGGTTCTATCTTGTTCCCTATTTTGAGCAAAAATTCAGCAAATTTTGGATCTCCTTGAGCTCTCATATTCCTTGCCAAACTCTCGTTAACTGTTTGATGTCTCGGTGCTTTAGGAACAACTGGAAGTACTAGTCTAAAATCTCCTCCAAACACTATTATCTTTCCCCCAAATGGTAGAGAATCGTTAATTAAACTGGAAGTACTAATTGAAAGGTCTAATTTGACAGTCTCGATGGTTGTTCTCTTCGCCCTTGGTGCTTCGTCCCATATAATCAACGAAGCTCTTCTAATGAGTTGTGCATGGCTGCTTTTCTAAGATATAGGACAAACAATCATTTCATCTGCTTGTAAGGGGGATATTAAACTGTTAACATGTCGTTCTACCTCACGGTAATATGGATGATGCGACTCCCGAAGTCGCTGTTGCAAGCGCAATCATTCCCAATCCTCTTATTTCTGCCATCAATGCCTTGTATAGGTACGTTTTTCTTGTTCCTTCCAGTCCGTCGATTAAAAAAACTCACTTTTCTTTCCATTATGACTTTCTATATATGCTTCTATTCATCATTAAATTTCTGAGTTGCCTCAGAGTCTTTATCCGATGTCACGACTGCTAGTTCGTCTGCCATTTCTTCAAACATTCTGTAAGGCGTCTTAGGGTCGACATTTGTTATTTTTGGCAAGTAGTATGTACTTATTCTTTACCCCATAGATTCAAGGAAAGTCTCGATATCTCGAAGGTGTGATTTTGTTTTTTCTTCAACGGAGAAGTTATTTTGTATTTCAAAATTCTCAGACATTGGCTCGAAGTAAAGTTCCCAGATTTCTCTAACATCAGCTGGCTCACAGTGTGTTATTATCGTTGTGAACAATCTTCTGAATTCTCAAGGCATTTTGAAGGTTTCGGCTTCGTCCTAGCATTCGATTATGCTTTGGTCTAACTCAAGAAGTCCTCTTTTCTATGCTGCTTTCTTAAAAGTCCAAAATTATACCCCGTTAAAACTCGGTAGATCCTCAAAAGATTCTGGCCCCAAGAAGTGGTTAAGTAGTATTTGTTCATAGTACCTTTCACCTCTGGCTGGGTTCACACTTTCTATCCTTCAAACGACGCTCCCCCTCTATCTCTTTGTCCACATACGATTTTATTTTTTCCACACGTAATGTGTTTAGGAAGTTCTCTGTATAGAAGTTTCTTTGCATTTGCATCATTTTGCACATTCTAAGCATTTTGTTAGCATTGTCTTAGACGTCCAGTCATTTTGAATGACTCTTCGAGAGTTACGTGTCTCCCAATATGTCACCAGTTGCTAATTCGGGAGAGCAGTTGAAGTGTAATCATTGAAGGACACATCTCGTTCTCGTTCAACAGGAATTCATACATTCTCCATAAAGCTTCTTTAGTTGATACCCATATTGCATCTTGAAACTCTTGAATCTCGTCTATTGTTCTATTCTCGTCATCTTGAGATACATCCCCAACTGCTCGGTCGTGGCCTTTGTAGATGTACTTGTATAAGTACTTAATGTATTTCAAACCTGTGCAAATCTCCGTGTTGATGAGGTAGTTGTATCTGATCAACAAACATGAAGTTGTTTCAAGAGAAATAGCAGGCTCAAACTGATCATTTAAAAAAGCAGGCCCAATTTGGCTATTATCCTCTTCATGAGCAAAAAATTGCCCAAGATTTGCAGGCCAACAACAAACATTAGGCTGAGCCAACTCAATTTCATCATCATAAGTAAAAGAAAAGAATGAATAGCAGGCCCAGTATTATAATTAGACTTACCAACCCAACTTGTGTCAAAAGAGTTCCAGATCGTGTGACAAGCCCATATGTGACTAGGGCATTAGAGTCCAATTCATCCGCCGCTGCATCGTCTTCAACGGTGGGGAGTCAAAAAATTTGCAGCTTTCCCAGCCGGAGGCTTCGCCGATGGGGGGTCGTCGGAATGCGTGGGTCGTTGCTCCATTCTCGTTGCGTGTGAGTGGTTTGCCAGTCTTCGCGGAGGAGGCATCAAACGACGTCGCGCGAGATGCGACGGTTTGAGGGAGCGTCGCTTGGTGGACGGTTGTGCTGCGCGGGCATGTGTGTAATTTGTGGGGATAAATTCTAGTTTCAAGTGTTTTGTGAATTTGTACCATTATGTGGTTTTTGGTTTACCTTGACGGGATCGGACGAGTTTCAGTCGCTGCCACCATGTGTAGGCGCAACCATGGAGGTACTTTGCCACTATAGAAACACAGGCGATAGGTGGGTGCTGCCTTGAAGGTGGTGTGTTCTTCACATGCATGGAGTTATTCTATGCACGCATCGGGATCATTAGATCTATGAAACTTCGGTAGATCTACTGTAATACCAATGCGATTGCGACGATCAGCCATAGGTGGTGTAACTTGACGGCGGCAAGGTTGAGACTTGGCCGTGGTCGCCTCAAATTTTGTTGTTCGTTTACACGTAGGGACTCTACATATTTGGCAAGAGTTGCAATCTGCTCACACAAATTTTCCATGGCAAAGACATCAACATACGATTGATGGTGAGGCGACATTGGAAGGAGCATTGCACTGACTTTGTATACCAACTGATGCAGGGAGAAACGTGAACAATTCGAAACAACCTTTTCAATCTCCATTGATTCCCATCGGAATACCGCAATGAGAAAAACACGAGAAACTCTCTCGATAAACTTTAATTCTTAATTCATAAACATCTTAATGAAAATTTTACAAGACTAACTCTTAAATAAGAAAACCATAACACTAACAACAGAAATATAATAAATGCTAATAAATTAAATAAATTATATTAATTACTAATTTTCTAATCAAATCGAGATTATAATTAATCAAGATCTTCATCGTCATCGCGATCTCATCTCCATAACGTAGTCAGACCTACATGGGATACAACGGGGTAGATGTATCATTGTTGTTTCCGTCGATTGACATCCCTTACAAGACTCTTCGTTTTTTTCAATTGTTGGTTGATAGGAGCACCAACGATGACTTACAAGTTGAAGGAAAAAAATTGAAAGCTTAAATTGTTAGTGTTAGTGTCCTAGAGACAATCTATTGTAAGGACATAATACTCGATAATATTCAGTTTGATTTAATATTATAGTTCATTTAATATTAATGTATGGCAATACACTTGTTTGATTATTATGTTTGATTGTTTGCATTTATTCATGCAAGTGTTCCCATAAGTCATTGCTGTCATTGAGGTTTTGAGAACTCAGATGACTTAAGCATGATTCTCAATTAACCCCGATCAAGGATCATCAAGAATGGTGTTGGGAGATGAATTTAATAGATTTTGATTAGATCCCAAAACCCCTGAGTATGACATGTTGAATAATCTTGATAGTCTGTAGACAGGTTTCATTTTAAATCGGTTTCAGGAAATATCTACACCATGTATAGTCAGCAGATATTACTCAGGATTAGTATAGGAAGAATATATTAAGGGGGAACTCAGTATATTCCTGAAGACTCTGATGTCCTGAAGAATCAGAAGGCCCTGAAGACTCAGAAGACCCTGAAGACTCAGATCGCCCTGAATACTCAGATCGCCCTGAAGACTCAGAAGACCCTGAAGACTCAGATAATCTGAAGACTATCTCACTGAGGACATCTGGACCAATTTAAGTCCTGAGCATTTATTGAAATATAAATGTGTCCACAAAATTGATTGCAGACAAAAGGAATTGGAACTAAAGTGTCTTTTAAGGTTGTATCATTCAGAAGAGTCAACCTAAAGAGTCGTTTTGTTTGTCTCTACTTACTAAAGATCTGAACCAATCAGAGAGCGACAACACTGTATTTTACTGACACTGAAAGTGACCTATCCCTGAGAAAGTCCGAGTTGCCGGGTTCCAGTCTGCAGATTCAAAGTAATTGACTGGATTGGTTACATATTACCTAAACCATGCAAGGGCGTGTTCAAACCCTAAAATAGTCGTTTATCACTAACCAAATAAGAAAACCATTGATGTTATCTCTTCTAACGGATAATTTTTCAAGAGTGACCTTGGAGAGTTGCCTATAAATACTAGTGACCTTCACCATTGAAAGGTTATGGGAAATCAAGCAACTCAAGAGCTCATTCGTATTCAAACTTATACTGTGAAACACTCGAAACCCTAAGAATTTCCCAAGTGTTTCATCTTTGAAGAGAGCTCATTCACTAAGCCTAGATCCAAGCAGATATTCAAAAGCTTAGTTAGAGATATCCTAGCCTTTTACCTTGTGTTCTCAATTGTAAAAGGATATCTCACCTTAGTTGGAAACCAACCAAACCCAAACCCTATTGTTTAGGTAGTTTGTGTGTGTGATTGTTGGAAAGTGAGAGTTGTAAATAGTTAGTAAGTTGCAGTTGAGTTCAGCCTGAAAACTCTAGAGAAGAAGTTAGTAAGTTGCTTGTGACAATCTGAAAGCTTGTGTGTGTTGAGTTAGTAAGTTGCAGTATAGCTTAGCCTGAAAACTCATAGAGAAAGTTAGTAAGTTGCTGAGTTCAGTCTGAAAGCTTGAGGTAGTAGTAGAAGTGAGTTAAGGAATTTCTCTGAGGATCAGAGAGAGTGGACGTAGGAGCTTGAGCCTCTGAACCACTATAACTTGCTGTGTTATTTGCTTTCTGTTTTGCATTATATCTGTTGCATATTTTCACTGAGAGCATACTGAGTTTTCTGATATTCAGTTGGAATCAATCCACTGAGTTTGCATTGAATTGATCACAGCCTTAACCACGGATTTACTAAGAGATAAAGATTTTCAGCAAGATAAAACGAGTATAAACATAGGGCCTACACGTTCCGCACACTAGATAAGCTAGTATAGATAGTTGTCAAACTGACCTAACTCATCTGAGTAGTCAGTAAGATAGTTATCTACTCCAAGCTTATTTAGACTCTGTTTTAAATCTCAGATCAGTTGGGTTAATCTGAAGTTACTGAAAGCCGCTCAGTGTTATTGTCTCAGTAGACTCTGACTCTGAGTAATTTGTGCTTCTCAGGGCTGTTTCTCAGGACAACCTGGCCCACTGATTTTAGTTTTGTGAAAAGTTTGAAAAATCACTGAACACGTGTATTCCCCCCATACACGTGTAAGACTCGTTTACACCGGGACCAACAAGTGGTATCAGAGCAGTGGTTCGACTGACCACTTGCTTTGGTAGCCATAGTCTTGTTTACTGAGAGACTTTGTGGTCTTTTGAGTAGATCTTACTGCTGATATCTTACAAAGCTCATTCATCATGCCTTCCAAAAAACTTCCTATGTTCTCTGTTGAGAACTATGACTTATGGAGATTGAGAATGCAGGCACATCTGTATTCTAAACATGAGAGAATGTGGAGAGTTGTGTCTCAAGGACCATTTGAGTACACTGTTGTGAATCCTAGAATTACTGATACTGAGAGAGATGATCCCAGGGATGAACTCCCTAAGTCTGATGACCAACTTACTCCTGAGGAGAGAAAGTTAGTCAACTTAGACTATACTGCTAAAGATACTCTATATAGCACTATTGATGATGGTGTTATGGGGATGATTTCTCACTGTGAAAAAGCCAAAGAAATTTGGGATACACTTGATATCATGTCACTACTACACATTTAAGCTTGCACAACTCCACTTGGACAACCCTTTTAAAAAGAGCTCTACAAAATAGAGCTTGGAGAGCGGTTTTTATAAAAAAAATTAAAAAAAAATTAGATAGCGGTTCTAAACCGCTCTCCAAGAACAATTCTTGGAGAGCGGTTAAGAACCGCATTGAAAATCCCTTACAGAGCAGTTTAGAAGCGCTGTCCAAGGTAAAGATTGAACAACGGTTCAAAACCGCTCTCCAAGCCCCGAAATCTTATATGTGTTGGGGTTACACGTGAAAGTATGCTTTTACTTTGTATAACCTATGTATTAAACACTTATTTACTGAAATAAATTGTTTATCATTGTTGCTTTAAATATGATTGAATGTTATATATATTTATTGCAAACCGTTCGTAGCAAGCGTTACATTGTAGTTAACGTGGTGATACCAGATCACAGAAGATCACATTAACAGTTCCTTGTAAACGAGTGCGTGTATCACAACTTAGATAGATCCGAACAATCTATTGGTAGAAGTTGATGTGTAAGGCTCAGATTGGCTTGTCTTGACCAAGAGATTACACTAGTGCATTCGATGCACTGAAGCGGACCTGCAGAGAGGATAAACTCATTCGCACTGACTTAAGGGATGAAGAGTTAGACCTCAGTGGTTGTTGATTTCTTAATCTCTGTCACTTAATAAGGACTGTGTGTGATTAGTAGTTATTGCTGGGGTTATACTGGAAAGTATGTTTTTACTTTGTATAACCAAACTGAATTTCTGTCGTATTTACTGAAATAAATTATTTATCACTGATGCTTTAAATATAATTGAATGTTACATATATTTACTGCATAATTGTTCAATAAACAAAGACGTGTTACATTGTAGTTAATTTAGTGATACCGGATCACGTAAGATTAAATTAACAATTCCTTGTAACTAAAAAAAGTATATTCATTCACGACCTAGATGGAAATGAACAATCCATCGTGAAAGGTTGAAGTGTAAGGCTGGGATTGGCTTGTCTTGACCAAGAGATTACACTAGTGCATGATCGATGATGAATTGAATAGGACCTACAGGAGGATAAATTCTTGAAAGATGAATTAGAAAGAATTAGACCTCAAAGTGGTTCGTTATTTCTTAATCTTCGTCCCTTAAATAGGATCGTGTGTGGTTAGTAATTATTGCTTTGACTTATGACGGGTAGAGAATCAATGAGATTCAATACTTTATATCGTGGGTAATATTACTGGTCACATGCGATTGCTAAGATTTAATACGAAGAATCGTGTACGAGTACGCTTGTTTGATTTGCCCCCTTGGGAGGTTCATAAGATTTATCATACAAAATCTTGCAAGTGAAATTAGTTTCCGGTATGGATAATAATGTTGAACCGTTCCTTGACCAAGGACAAACGATATTAATTAAAGGAAAAGTCATTTTAGGTGGCTTGAATTAATTAATGGGCTGGATAATCTTAAACTCGGGAAATAATAACCGGGAGTCATATTAACAGTAATATGGGTTAAGATGGATAGTGCAATATTAATTATGTAGTGGGATTAATTAATATTTATGGGCTTGAATAATATTGTGGCTCAATATTAGATATTCAAAGTCCATTAGAAGGTCCAATCTTAATTCTCCTAAAGGCCCCTCAAGTAGCCCAAAGATAAAGTCCAATAACTAAAAAATGTGTTTAAAATAAAATAAATTATTGTTGCTAATTTTTCCATAATTTTCGAAAATCATTGAAGGAAGAAAGAGAAAAGAGATTCTTGATTTTCTTGGAAAGATTTTATGAAATATGTATTCTTGGAATACAAGATTATCCCATAAATTCAAGAAAAGTCAAAGATCCTATTTTTTCCCTATTTAATGTGATATTTTCGAAAATCCCTTAATATAGGGAGTTGGGATTTTTGTGGAATATTTTAAATATGGAGAAAAGAATATATTGGATATATTTTCCCATCTTATTCATGCACAAAAATTCGACCACCCCATATTATAAATAGGGGATGAATGTTTCATTCCCAGGTGAGCACGAAAATTGGTTTTTCAGAAAAATATCAGCGTCGATAAAATATCAAATATTTTGAAACGTCGACAGATTGTGTATTTTCGAAAAACTTCAATTGTGAGTGTACAATTCCATGTGTTGGAAAAATTAGAAATCCACAAAGGTGATGCAACATAATTTTATTTTTCCTTTTGTTAAATTGTTCGTGAGTTCCTACCACCGGATTGTTGAACAAGGATAAGGGAATACTTGAGAAGGCTTTTTGGTGTGTTCGTGTGAACGGGATCCATCTTCTCAATGGTTGTCACTCCGAGAGGTTAGTTCACGTAAACCCGTAGTAATTCCGCATGCGTAAGATTTATGTGAATTGTTTATATGTATGATTGGTTGTTGAATTATTATTTGAATTAATATAGGATTAATTCATGCTAGTAATAATTGTTAGAATTAAATTTATATTTAAATATTCATCCCGAATAGATCCGGACAATTAATTTCCCAACAACTGGTATCAGAGCCTCGGTTTCGGGCTCTGAATTTTAAATTGTAATTTAATTCGTTTTCATTAAATTTGAAATTGGATAGTAGAATTATTAGATTTTTTTTGCAGGTATCCAATTGTCATGGTATTTGATGAATGTTTATATTTATGCATGCATATAAATTGTGGTTTTTAATTCGATTCATTCGAATTCGTTTTGCCTCGTGAGAAAATCCACGAGTAGATTATGATTTGTTTGATTTGTTCAATGTAATAGACTAGTCTAGATCTAAGTTTATTTATTTTTTGTAAATAAATTGTAACCGGATCGGAAACGGAGGCGGAGACGAAGAATTAAAAGACGGATCCGGAATCGGGCGTAGGCAGCGTGCGTTTACGTAAACTCCTAGAAATTCCGCATGCTAGGATCTTTTACGTGAAATACTATTTGCATGTTGTTGTTGGATTAATTATTATTTGAATTCACTTAGGTAAATTCATGCTAGTAATAATTATTAATTTTAATTTGTGTTTATGAGGTCATCTTGATAGATCCTGACATATGTTATCCCAACAATATGTATATACGCGTCCAGTAGCCTCCATTCTGCATATACGATGCACGCGATTTTCTCCTTCTCCATTTTTCTCCTCCTCCTCTCGCGACGTACGTTGCCGTCGCCGTCGTCGCCCTCTTTTTCCTCTTCCCCCACCTCTGCCGCCGCCGTCGTCACCCTCCTCCTCCTCCTCCCCTACCGCTGCCGATCTATTTGTAGTTCCACAAGCCTAGGGCTTCTCCCAATTTTCATCTTCTCAACAAATTATAGGTGATGA
Organism: Stenogyne calaminthoides; assembly: GCA_037126765.1. Taxonomy (NCBI): domain Eukaryota; kingdom Viridiplantae; phylum Streptophyta; class Magnoliopsida; order Lamiales; family Lamiaceae; genus Stenogyne; species Stenogyne calaminthoides. The sequence continues at coordinate 16,063,851 of JBBCBC010000004.1, forward strand.
GCAGATCAAATCTTTTAATTTCTAGATCTTCAAAGCGCGTTATCCTTCTCTCTTAAAATCCTTAATTACTCTTCAAATCGTTATCTCTTCCTCTGTTCTAGGCATGATGAGTTATCCCTAATTGCAATATTTTGAGACGGTAATCAACTTACCTTCCTTGTATGATTAAGTTAATTCTGTTAGGCCTACTTTTGAAACAAAAAGTGACAGCCATCCTAGTTAGTTTCAATCCAAATTATTAAAAAAATGGGTCAAATGTATCCACATAATACCAAAACGTGCTATGAGAATTAACCCACTCATACAACTCCTTGAATCTTTCTTTTGTACTAGCGTAAATCGTTTTGCTTGATTTTTTTTTTTTTTTTTCGTTTGCAGGTTTTGTATAATTAATTGTACATCCTCAAATCATGTTTTTGCAGTATTTTGAACTTATGGAAAATGCTTCGTGTTTTTATAGGGGAAAAGCAGGATATCAGGACTTAAAAAGATGAAGATTGATTTTGTTTTTGCTAAAGTTCGGAGGATTAGATAGGCTAATATACTCAATTCACAATTTCAGTTTTTAGTTTTTTTGTTCTCAAAATGACTTATGCAGAGATTACAGGGTATTTGTGTAGAAATTGTGGGATGTACTTTCACGAAATGTTATCAAATATAATGAAGTTTAATTTACTATGATGAATGAGCAGGCATCTTCAATATTATTCTCTCACATAAAAATATATTAAAAAAATATATATTATTAAAAAAAAGATAAAAAAAAATAAGTTAGACAGCGGTTATAAACTGCTGTCCAAGCCAACACTTTGCAATGCGGTTAAAAACCGTTGTCCAAGCCCACCCTTTTGGACAGCGGTTTTTTAACAGATGTCCAAGCTTGGACAACTGTTAATTGGACAACTGTTATAACCGCTCTCTAAGGGCTATTTTAACAGCTGTCCAAGGTCAAATGTGTATTAGTGTGTGTCAAGGCACATACCATATCAAAGAAAACAAACTATCTGTTGCCATTGCAAAGTTTGATAGTTTTGAAATGAAAGATGGTGAATCTATTGATAAACTGGAAGTCAGATTCACTAGTATCATGAATGATCTGAATGCTCTTGGGAAAAGATACCCGAAAAGAGAAGTGGCACTGAAAATTCTTAGAGGACTATCTAAGAAATGAGATATACATGTTGTGGTGATTGAAAACACCAAGAACATTGATTCTATGCCATATCAACAAGTTTTCTCTGAACTGAAAGCTTATGAATTTGTGATTGATAAGAAAACAAAGAAATCTGATAGCAAAGATGAATCTTCATCTAGCAAGAATGTAGCTTTCAAAGCTAAAGATAAATCATGTAAAGCTAAAGAGTCTGATAACTCACCTGCCAAAAATCAGGATGAGCAAGAGGATAAGTCAGTACTGTTAGCAAGGAGGTTTAAAAGACTCAATAGCATATATGGAAAGTACAAAAAGTACTACAAAAATACCAGATACAGGAACAGGAATAACTCAGAAGTTGAGGACAAGTCCACTGAGAAAAGGAAGGATCACAAAGCTTAAGGGTCTTCATCCAGAAAGAAGGACTCCAAGACCAAGGACGAGAGTGATCAGGATGATGATACCAACAGATGCTACAACTGCAAAAAGAAAGGTCACTTCCAGTATGAATGTCCTGAGCTAAACCCCAAGTAAAGAAAGGAAAAAGCCAAAAGAGACAAAAAGAATTCAAGCAAGAAGATTATGGTTGCTGAAGAAGAACATTCTGAAGAAGAATCCAACTCTTCAGAAGAAATGTTCTCAGATAGTGATAGTGATGATGTTTGTCTTGTTGCCATTGAGGAGGTAAAATCTTCTATCTTTGTTGTTGCTCCTACACAAGCACCAGAGTTATTAAGTTCATCAGTGACCAATAATTTTGACCTGATGGATTCTTTTGAGAATCTTATGAATGATTATTCTGTGTTACAAGAACTGTTCATTGAAACTCAAGAGCAAAATGAGGAAATCGATCACGAGAATCAAGTGGAAAAACTCTAATGCTTTCTTGAGATCACTTTCAATTAACGGGAGCTCTTGATGAACCGGATGTTCGAAAAGTACTGACTCTCGAGAGAAAAAGAGAAGGTGATAGAGGCCCTGAAAGGAAAGTTAGAAAAATCCATTGAGGAAAATCAACTTATCAGGACTGAATTCAATGACCTCTTTGAGAAATATGAAACTCTAAAGAAAAGTGAGGATAGTTTGCGGAGAAAGGTAGCTCTATTGAATTCTGCATCTAAAGCAATAGATGAAATTCAGAGTTATCAAAGACCTGCAACTATAAAGGCTGGATTGTGATATAATCCAGGGGGAACCTCACAAGGTCATCCGAATGCTGCTTCTTCTAGTGGCACTAAGACTGTCTTTGTTAAACCAGTGGTTCGTACTGATCTTCTTATTGAAGAACAACCCTGTGTTTTAGACAAGGGTAAAGGACCTATGGTTTCAGAGAACCTGAAGGTTCAGGAAGGAAAGCCGAAACCTCAAGAAAAGGCTAGAAAACCTAAACACTAAAAGAGGGAAATCCTCAGCCAAGTACTTGAAGCCTCAAAGCTAAGAATACCAACTCAAGAAATCAGACTTTGAACCGTTAGAGGAATCTTCAGAAGAGAAACACTCAGCCGAGAAATTCTCATCTGAGGAAACCAAGTTCTCAGAATACTAAAAGACCACAATTTCAGTACAGACAACCTAAACCCCACTTGCCTAAGGGTAAAGGTTTTCTGAACCCAAGTCAGCAGAGACATAGACAAGCTGCACCAAGGCCAAAGCATAGGAACAAGAGGCCTGAACCCAAGAAGAACTCTAAGGCTCATGTTCATGCTAAGGCTGACACTCATACACAGGATACTGTTAAGGCACCTAGGGTGGTGAATGTGTATGTAGATATTTATGGAAGACAAATCAGCCACTCTAAAGTAATTAGAGTTGTGAGGCAGATTTGGGTTCCAAAAGGTACAACTAACCTGGTAGGACCCTACACCAAATGGGTACCTAAGGCCTGATCTATTTTTCAGGTGAAGAAAAAGGACACTGAGCTGAATGAAGACAACATAGTCCTGATGAGTGGAAGTAAAATGACTCGTGCTGCATGGTATCTGGACAGTGGATTTTCAAGGCACATGACAGGATACAAACAATTACCCACTAACTATGTTGAGCAAAAAGACCCTCAGATTATTTTTGGAGATAATTCCAAAGGACAGACTGAAGGATATGGAACTCTTAAAGTTGATTCTGTTCATATCCATGGTGTATCATATGTTTATGGTTTAAAGCATAACTTGCTTTCTATCAGTCAATTCTGTGATAAGGGATTCAATGTTGAGTTCTCAAAGAACTTATGTTATGTGAAAGACAATGCTTCATAGCAAATACTACAGACTGACACTAGAAAAGGAAATGTGTATCTTGCTGATGGATATTAACTCCTATGGATACATGTTTAGTTGCAAAAAAACTCTACTGACACTTGTTGGTTATGGCACAAAAGGCTGAATCACTTAAACTTCAAAACCCTGAACAAACTTGCAAGGTTAGCACTTGTGAGGGGGTTACCAAATGAAGTGTTCAGTAAAGATCATGCATGTGATGCATGTCAGAAAGACAAGCAAATCAGAGCATCATTTAAGAGCAAAGTAGAAGTATTTACTGATAGAATACTTCAATTGTTACATATGGATCTATTTGGTCCAGTAACACCTGTGAGCACTAATGGTAGAAAATATACACTTGTGGTAGTTGATGACAACTCCAGATATACATGGGTCATATTCTTACTCAGTAAGAAGGAGACTCGGACAAAATCGCTGAATTCATCGAAAAGACTCAAGATTGAAAAAGAATCTGAGTGTGGTCAAAATCAGACCAGATAAAGGCACTGAGTTTATCAACCATATTATATCTGATTATTATGCAGCAAATGAAATAACTCATGAAACATCAGCTGCAAGGACCCCACAACAGAACAATGTTGCTGAAAGAAGAAATAGGACACTGGAAGAAGCTACAAGAACAATGATTGCTGAAGCTGACATTCCTAAGAGATTTTGGGCTGAGGCAGTCAACACTGCATGCTACTCTCAGAATAGATCCATGCTGACAAAGAATCAAGGAAAAACACCTTATGAGCTGTGGAATGAAATGAATCCTCTTGTTTCTTTCTTTCGTGTGTTTGGTTGTAAGTGTTTCATACACAATAATGGTAAAGATCAGTTGAAGACTTTTGATAGCAAAGTTGATGAAGGAATATTCTTAGGATATTCTGAACTCAGTAAAGCCTTCAGAGTTTACAACTGTAGGACCCTTATTGTGGAAGAAACACCTCATGTTGTTTTTGATGAATCTATTTGTGTTCAGAAGAAACAGGAACATGACTCAGGAGAATTGACAAAGAGGATCACCAGACTTAGCCTGAAGAAAAATGTCAAAATATCCTCTGAGCAGAAGCCAATCATTTTCTATGAATGGAGTGAATCAAAATCAGATAAAGAAGCTCAGGATGAAGAGAATCAGGCTGGTGAAACTCAGGATAATAATTCTCCACTGAAGGAAAGCCAACACACTGAAGCTGACCAATCTGAACAAACCCCAGATCAGACTCAGGTATGTAATGCCGATGAAGATGTGGTCACAGCTGAGGCAAACTCTGAATCTATCAACCAAGGGGAAACAAATGTCACTGACAATGTTCTGAATGGAATTTGCCCTGAGGAAGACGATTCCCTTTCTCCTTTTCTGTTGTTCCCTGAGTTTAATGAGTTACCTGAATCTAACATTTCTAATGATGAGGATACTACTGAAGGGGAACATCCAGGAGAACATGGTTGAATAGTCATCCCTCAAGTCAGATTGTGGGTGATCTATCAGAAGGTGTTAAAACAAGAAGGTTCCATGGTGAAAGTGTTTTATTCTGCTGCTTCCTATCTGAGAAAGAACCTACTGAGATTGAAGAAGCTCTTCAGGATTCCTTCTGGATCTCTGCTATGTAAGAAGAGCTAAATCAGTTCACAAGAAATGAAGTTTGGGAGCTAGTGGATAGACCTAAGAGGCACAATGCGATTGGAAATAAATGGGTGTTCAAGAACAAGAGAGATGAAAACAACAACATTGTAAAAAACAAAGACAAGACTAGTTGCACAAGGTTAATCCCAAGAAGAAGGTTTGGACTATGATGAAACATTTGCACCTGTTGCAAGACTAGAAGCCATCAAATTATTTCTTGCATATGCTGCACATATGAAATTCACAGTATATCAGATGGATGTGAAAAGTGCATTTTTGAATGGTGTGCTTAAAGAAGAGGTTTATGTGGAACAACCTCCTGGCTTTCGTCAAAATGACCAATTTTACAGGCTCAGAAAAGCCTTGTATGGTCTGAAGCAAGCACTTAGAGCATGGTATGACACTCTTTCTCAGTTTCTTACTGATCATGGTTTTACCAAAGGAAATGTTGATAGAACCCTGTCCAGGATAGAAGATGGGAAGAATATCTTACTAGTTTAGATTTATGTGGATGACATCATTTTTGGATCTCCTAATCATCAGATGTGTGAGAAGATTTCTGCCCTGATGAAAGGAAAGTTTGAGATGTCAATGATGGGGGAGATGAATTTCTTTCTAGGACTTCAGGTCAAGCAATCTAAGGAAGTAATATTCATCAATCAAGCAAAGTACACCTAGAGATCTGATTGCTAAGTATGGTGTACAGAATTGCAATGCAGTTAGAATTCTTATGAATACTAACTACAAGATTGATCCTGATCCTGAAGGCAAATCAGTTAACCACACTGATTATAGAGGGATCATTGAATCATTGCTCTATCTTACAGCAAGTAGGTCTGACATTACTTTTGTTGTTGGGATATGTGCAAGATACCAAACTAATCCTAAGGCAAGTCACATGGAAGCTGCCAAAAAGATCATGAGATATCTTAAAGGCACAGTGAATAGAGGATTATGGTATACAATTGATGATAACTTTGAGTTAACTGGTTATTCAGATGCTGATTATGGTGGTTGAAGAATTAACTGGAAGTGTACTACAGGAACTTGTCAATTTCTTAGAAGTAAACTGATATCATGGTTTTCTAAGAACAGACTTGATTGTAAACCAAGACACTAAAATTTGAATACATGGCTCTGAGGAAGTCACAGGCGCATGATTCTTTGGCTAAGACAACAATTGAGGGATTATAAGATTGTAGTCAATGAAGTATCTATATTTTGTGATAATAATAGTGCAATTACTATTACACAAAATCCGGTATTGCACACCAGATGTAAGCATGTTGATATCAGACACCACTTCATCAGAGACCATGTTGAGAAAAAGGATATCAGAATGGAGAAAATTCATACTGATAAATAGAGAGCTGATATTTTGACAAAACCTTTGGCTGAGTCAAGATTTCAGGAACTATCAGTTGAATTGGGTATGTTGGATCCAGGTGAATAACTATATGAAAAATTGAAGGTTTTCAGAAGCATGAAGTTCTTCAGTACACTCTGAAAAACTCAGGATAAAATTAAGGTTATTAACCATCGAGTCTTGGGGAACTCAGTAATCCTAGTTCAGTAAAATAAATACACTGAACGTTTTATCAAGGTCATAAACTCAGTAAGACTAGTAACTCTAAATTAGTCTGAAGTAGTTAATGACTCATGGATTACATTTATTGTCTAACTGATTGCTCAGAAATAATTTGGAATAAATAACATAACACCTGAAGAAATGAATGGGCGGGATGTTTGAAATTCGTGGAAGTCAAAAAGTCTGCGAAAAAGTTTATGAAATACTGTGCATAATCATAAAATTGGATAAAATGACGACTATTATCCATTCTATGCCTATTCAAACCACTCTATTTTTTACTAGAATCCAATCGTGGTTTAATCTAAACCATTGATTGTCTGGGAAAATCTAAACCGTGCATTTTTTTTAAACACTCCTTATGCATATACCATTTCTCCTTCACGAAGACACACTCAAAATCCCTCACTCTATTTTTTATTTTCCTACGTTTTGCCTTACAAAATCCTCACATTTCTGCAAGTTCGCAATCCCATCCAGAAAATGGCACCCACAATATATGCTAAACTTGCCGAAACAAACAAACCCCATTATGAAAACGTTGTTTTCTTCGAAGGAACAGGGAATGCTATTCGTGAAGAAGAAGCTCTTCATATGCTCCGAATCGCAAAATTGACTTTTCTGGTAGGAAATCATCCAGAAGGAGAATATTCACAAGAGGTAATCGAGTTTATCGCTAATATGCATGTAGACAAGGATGAATGTATATATTCTAAGATTATTGTGAAACAATTGACGAAGGGTCATAAATACATTGATTTTGTTCGAGAATTGTACATTATTCCGAACAACTTGAATGATGTGTTTGAGTTAAATGACAAAGGGGAAGATCCTACTTTGTATATGGCTGGAAGAGAACAAGAATATCTCGATAAAATCACGGAGAAGCCGGTGAAGTTTGAAGCTACCCTTCACAAAAGGCATTTGAGAAAGAAACACATGGTGTTTCTCGATATTGTAAGTAAATGCTTGATGAGCGGCCCTGGAAGTTTTGAGCAGGTAAGTAAGCCGAAACTAAGATTGATGGATGCAATTGAAGATTCTCCTTCAAAAGATTTCAATTGGTTGCGGTATTTGATCAAAGTTATAAGTGATCAAGCAAAACACATCAAGAGAGAGGATGGAGCCATAGTGATGAAGGGAAGAATCTTGCATGCAACCAAGATTGCTTACATTCTGAAAACTTGTATTGAAGAAGAGGATTCATTTGCCAGATCTGCACCATTCCCAGTATCCAAGATTATGTTCAGACAACCTTCTCAGAAAGCCCTGAAAAGGAAGAAAGAAAAGACCTCTGAGTCTCAGGAGGAGACTGCTGGAGAGGAAACTGAGGAAGAAACGTCTACGACTGATCTTGTCCAGAAAAGACAAACAAGGAAAGAATCTTCCAAGATGGCTGAGTCCACCTCAGAAGAAGAGAAACAAGCTAAAGGGCAAGCCTTGATGAAAGTAAAAAGAGAAATTGGGGAGAAGCTGAAGAAGAAAGCTCTGGCTACAAAACCAAAGAAAATGAGGCTCAGAACCATTACTGAGCAGGAGGCCAAGGAAACTGAGCATGAAGCCACTTAGACGGAGGCCTTGGCAGTTCAGAAATCACCATTACAAGTTTTGGCTCAGGTTGTAAAAACCATTGGTGAAAAGGAGACAATTGAGGAAGAAAACGTATTTTATGAGGTAATGGAGACTTCCATTGCATCTGATAAGATCTCCCAAGAAATCTTTACAGGTTCTCAACAACCTAGTAAAGACAGCCAAACTCAGATCCCACCCTCAGAACCCTCAAAGCCAAATAAACCCTAAGAACTCCTGAACCTTGATGTATTATTAGCTGCACCTTTTCTTGACCCATTAGACCTACAAATAGTTCAAACCACTGGTGAACCTTCTCCTGAAAAACCTAGCCCACAATCTCTGAAAAGGGGAGAAGCTAAGGAATTGGAATGGTGAAGCAAGGGGGAACGATTTGTGATGGATAGATATCCTGAGCTTTCAGAATATCCGGATCTTCAGGATTTATTCATCTGATTGAGAACAACAGTCTACATCCTGAATCAAACTCTTCCTGATATGCTGAATATTGCTTCATTCAGAGGCGAAGAATGGTTGAATGAGGAGACAACATTACTGACTGAGTTCTCAGGATTCAAAAAAACCAAACTCAGAATAAAGGTTTCAGAATTTGATGAGTTGGTGAAAAGAAAAGTTGCTGAGAAAAGATCAACTGAGACTGGTGAGACCAGTGGTGCTGAGAAGGAAAAATACAAGTATGAAGGAGGAAATTGAGATAAAGAGAAAGAACCTGAAAAAGAAAAGGAAGGTGCTGAAAAGATCATCTCTGTTGCTGATACTTAAAATCCTCAGACTGAAGATAGAAACCTTCAGGTACCTTTTGGCACTATTACTCATTATGCCAAAATTACTGAAGAACATATCATTAAGTTTGCTGATATTGGTATGCAGACTGAGGTTCAGTCAGAACCGATTTCACATGCTCCTGAGATTGATCTAACTCCAATTCTGGATGCACTGAAGAAAGTTGAACCAATGGCAGACCATATGTCTCAAATGGAGATTTCTCTACGAGATCACACTCAGAAAATGGAGAATCTAAGTACCTTTACTAAAGTGAAATCAGTTCCGACTGATGTGGCTGAAAGGATCAATGCTCTGGACACTAAGATAGGTGAAGTATCCAGACACATAACTGATGAGCTGAATCAGAAATTCAATGACCAATCAGTCTACTTGGAGAAGAAGATGTCATAGAAAAATGAAGAGATGATAAAATAAGTTGTTGAGGAAATGAGCTCCTTACTCATGACCAAGATGACAGACCTCATGCATGAAGCTTTTGCCAATCAATTTGCCCCATTATCAGAAGAAGTATCCATTGGCAAAAACGTCCTAAGAAGCATGGAAGATGAGCAGGATGTTCTAGCTAGAGAAATCAGGGCAATTGTCAAAGAGCAATTCCACATGGATGCTACACTTTCCCAGATCTTTCCATTGTATGATGCCAAAAAGGGGGAAAGGACATCCCATTTAGCAAAGGGTGAATTGGATATACACTTAAAGAAAACCCTTGAGAGGAAAGCCCAGCAGGAATTGAAGGCCAAGCATGTTCTGAAAACTCTGCAAGAGATTGAGGCAACTGAGAAATTGAAGTCAGTTGAGCCAGAGGACACTGAGTTTATTCAGATAGACCGACAAATAGCTCAGGAAGCCATGATCTTGAGAATGTCAGAAAGGAGAAGAACTGAAACAAGTCTGATTGCTGAGGCACATGCTGCCATTGAAAAAGCTGACCCGAAGATAGCTGAGAAAAGAAAATCAGTACCATTCACAGAGCCTGAGAGGAAGAAAAAGAAAATTTCTACCAATCCCGTTTAGAGAAAATTGATTATTGACTTCTCTGAACCTGAGGATTTTGAAACTCAGAAAGATCCTGAAGCTGAATCGGAGGAACTCTTTAGAGAAGGATTTGGAGTGTATGAATCAAGTTCTCAGATAGCAGATTTCGACTGGCACAATAAACTCAAAGCTTTGCATATTGAGAAAGAAAAGAGGCAAGTCAGGAGCTGAGCTGTCTAGAAAGAAAAGAGAAGAAGAGCAGAAGAGAAGAGGAAGTTTTAAGAGATTCATGAGTAGAAGATGGGGCACATCCAGAGTACAAAAATGGCCGCACATTGATAAATGGATGTCAATTCAGATCAATGATGCCTGGGAAGATGTCAAAAGAACCTTCTGGTTCAATTATGACATTCTTAGAGAATGGAGAGGAGGAAGTTCAGATAGAAATGAAACCTTCTTGGAGTACTTACTGACCTTATATCCAGAATACTTGCAGAAGTAGATGAATTTGGCAGATGAAAATAATGTCTCACTGAAGGCACCTGGCCAATATAAGTACCCTTCTCCAAGATTCAACACTGGATTCATCAATGAAGCTACTATATCCAGAGAAGTTGCTGACTATGCTGCTCAGATGGGTCTGACCGGAAGTCACCCTGAAATCATTAAATGGAGGGATGAACTAAAAAGAAGGTATTATGGAATGTTCAATCTTGAAGTCCCTGATGATGAGATTGAGGAAGACTGTATTCAGTTCCTTTTGTTCTTTTAAAGACTTTCATTGTAAAATGTATTTATCTACCCTACATCAATGAAAACGTACATTTTGTGGTGATCAACAAAGATAATATCTCATTATCTTTTTTTTTAAATTATCTGCATTTCATACTTGTTTGCTATACCATCGAATGTAATAGATAACTGAAACCTGAATATAGGTTAGGTTTTCTTAAAGTGTAACAAGATGGTTTTGGCATCATCAAAAAGTGGGAAATTGTTAGGAGATGAATTTAATAGATTTTGATTAGATCCCAAAACCCCTGAGTATGTCATGTTCAGAATAATCTTGATAATCTGTAGACAAGTTTCATTTTAGATCGGTTTCAGGAAATATCTGGACCATGTATAGTCAGCAAATATTACTTAGGATTAATATAGGAAGAATATATTAAGGGGAAACTCAATATATTCCTGAAGACTCTGATGTCCTAAAGAATCAGAAGGCCCTAAAGACTCAGATCGCCCTGGAGACTCAGATCGCCCTTGTTGGGAAATGAATTTAATAAAGAGGTTTTTGATTAGATCCCAAAACCCCTGAGTATGACATGTTCAGGATAATCTTGATAGATGAGTCAAGATTCAGTTTTAGAGTGTTCAGGATGATATCTGCACCGTGTATAGTCGGCAGAGATATAGAAGCGAGTTAGATTTCGAAGACTCAAGTAAGTTTCAAGAAACCGGTTTCAAAAGATGAAACCAAGTTTCGAAAAGAAAGACTCAAAAGATGAAACTCGAAGATGAAACCGAGAAAGACTCAAGATGAAATCGAGAATCAAGACTCAAGATGAAACCGAGAATCAAGACTCAAGATGAAATCGAGAATCAAGACTCAAGATGAAATCGAGAATCAAGACTCAGATGTCTCTGAAGACACTGAGACTCAGAGAATCTCGAAGCCCAAGAATTATCAAGACTCAAGAATGCATCAATACTCAAAGATAAACCCGAATGTTCCGGCGAAGAAACCGAGGAATATACCGTTGGAATCAACCGACGTGGACCAATGAGAGGAAGACAACCAACTGAAAAAGTCGCAGAACCTATAAAGAATAGTATGGATTTGAATGTGATTCTCTCCAACGGTAACATTCAAATCCACACTATAAATACAAGATCTTCCATCAAATTAAGTGTGGATGCGCGGAGAATATAGCACACGATGCTACAGAGCTAAGAGGAGTTATACTCAAAGCATTCCCACCCTAGAACACAAGTCTGTTGATATACAAATATATTCAAAGAGTGTTCTAGAACCTAACCTAAGCAACCCACGATGTATCATAAGCTTAGAGAGATTTTCCCAACCTTAGCATTGAGGCTAAACAAATGTAAGGGAAAATCTCACCATAGTTGGAGACAACACCAAACCCAAACCCCATTCTCGTAAGAGATAACTAGTGGTGAAGTGAGGTAGTTGTTAGGCAATCCCGAGTGAGGGTGATAAGTCCCGATTGGAGTGTGAACTCGTTAAACATCTAGAGGCGAGCCCGAGAGGGTGATAAGTCCAGAGGCGAGCCAGAGAGGGTGATAAGTCTAGATTGAGTTAGTAAACTACAGAGGTAGTCAGAAAGCTCAAATTAGAAAGGTTAGTAAACTACAGAGGTAGTCAGAAAACCTTAGGAAGTGTTTGAAGGAATTTCCCTAGGAACAGGGAGAGTGGATGTAGGAGCTTGAGTCTCCGAACCACTATACATTGTTGTGTTGTTTACTGCTTTATGTTCTTATCTTGTCATACGCATTCGATTATAAACAAAACACAACACATGAGCTTAAAAGAGAAAAATCTGGAATCACCATTCCTTCACCGCTGTTTTTATATGCATCGCACGACATGTTTTGCTTCCGCACGCGCAAAATGGGTTTTCCCACCGATACCAACAGCCCTGAAGACTCAGAAGACCCTGAAGACTCAGATAACCTAAAGACTATCTCACTGAGGACATCTGGACCAATTTAAGTCCTGAGCATTTATTGAAATATAAATGTGTCCAAACAATTGATTGCAGACAAAAGGAATTGGAACTAAAGTGTCTTTTAAGGTTGTATCACTCAGAAGAGTCAACCTAAAGAGCCGTTTTGTTTGTCTCTACTTACTAAAGATCTGAACTAATCAGAGAGCAACAACACTATACTTTACTGACACTGAAAGTGACCTGTCCCTGAGAAAGTCAGAGTTGCCGGGTTCCAGTCTGCAGATTCAAAGTAATTGGCTGCATTGGTTACATATTACCTAAACCATGCAAGGGCGTGTTCAAACCCTAAAATAACCGTTTATCACTAACCAAATAAGGAAACCCTTGACACTATCTCTTCCAACAGATAGTTTTTCAAGAGTGACCTTGGAGAGTTGCCTATAAATACTAGTGACCTTCACCATTGCAAGGTTACGGGAAATCAAGCAACTCAAGAGCTCATTCGTATTCAAACTTATATTGTGAACCACTCAAAACCCTAAGAATTTCCCAAGTGTTTCATCTTTGAAGAGAGCTCATTCACTAAGCCTAGATCCAAGCAGATATTCAAAAGCTTAGTTAGAGATATCCTAACCTTTTACCTTGTGTTCTAAATTGTAAAAGGATATCTCACCTTAGCTGGAAACCAACCAAACCCAAACCCTATTGTTTAGGTAGTTTGTGTGTGTGATTGTTGGAAAGTGAGAGTTGTAAAGAGTTAGTAAGCTGCAGTTGAGTTCAGCCTGAAAACTCTAGAGAAGAAGTTAGTAAGTTGCTTGTGACAGTCTGAAAGCTTGTGTGTGTTGAGTTAGTAAGCTGCAGTATAGCTCACCCTGAAAACTCATAGAGAAAGTTAGTAAGCTGCTGAGTTCAGTCTGAAAGCTTGAGGTAGTAGTAGAAGTGAGTTAAGGAATTTCTTTGAGGATCAGAGAGAGTGGACGTAGGAGCTTGAGCCTCTGAACCACTATAACTTGCTGTGTTATTTGCTTTTTGTTTTGCATTATATCTGTTGCATATTTTCACTGAGAGCATACTGAGTTTTCTGATATTCAGTTGGAATCAATCCACTGAGTTTGCATTGAACTGATCACAGCCTTAACCACGGATTTACTAAGAGATAAAGATTTTCAGCAAGATAAAACGAGTATAAACTTAGGGCCTACACATTCCGCACACTAGATAAGCTAGTATAGATAGTTGTCAAACTGACCTAACTCATCTGAGTAGTCAGTAAGATAGTTATCTACTCCAAGCTTATTTAGACTCTGTTTTAAATCTCAGATCAGTTGGGCTAATCTGAAGCTACTGAAAGCCGCTCAGTGTTATTGTCTAAGTAGACTCTGACTCAGAGTAATTTGTGCTTCTCAAGGTTGTTTCTCAGGACAACCTGACCCACTGATTTCAGTTTTGTGAAAAGTTTGAAAAATCACTGAACACGTGTATCCCCCCCACATACACGTGTAAGACTCGTTTACACCGGGACCAACAAATGGGATATTGATGATGCAATTGAGATTGGTGTGCGATCTGCATCATACTCTTAGAGAGTGTAGTAAGATCTCACTTACTCCGAGATACTAGGTATCTAATGATGGATGCACAGATACCTTAGAGGGTATTGGTATACCCATCCGAGAAACCGTTTGATGTAATTCCACAATATGTGTCTACGAGTGTCTCGGTTAGTGGGAGAGATGCGATACTCCTTTGTCTTGAGGTCAATACGCACGACATGTGTGGAGTGATGAACTTTGACCATGACCGAAGCTTGCACCCTTCCATGGGTAGATATGGCTTGGAGTGGGTTCATCATGAAATGCATGTACGTGGTAGTTGAGTCAAGAATAGAATTCATTCCTCAATGTGGATTTAGAGAGAATACTCATCTTCTCATCATAATTGGATCTAAGTCATCGGCCGATGCACGTCAACTTAGACTTTGTGGCTAAGTGTGATATACATGATCAATTATTGATTAGAGATAATATGATTAAGTTATTTGAATAGACACTTCATCATGTTCAAGACTTAATCGAGTATTCGTGAATGAAAGAAAGTTATCGTAATAACCCATGTTTAGTTACAGGTAGTTGCACATTTCCTCGCAACGTACCTCATACATTGAGAATGTCTTATTTATTGTCTAGTGTTCAATTAAGACCGTTAGTTTAACTAATCACTCTATATATGAGGACATATGTATCACACAACAAGTAACAGTTGTTTACTAATTATAATTGGTTGATTAAATATTATATTGGATAGTAATATTTAATTTATGGATAATATAATAATAATTATATTTAGAATTAATTATTATTACTATTTAATTAAATTAGATTTAATTAAATAGAATTCCCAATAATAATATATAGAATATTATTATGGGATTTGATATATATATGGAATCGAATCCGTAGAGATTTGATATACATGAAAATCAAATCCGTAGAGATTTTTTGTATATGGGAATTAAATCTATGGGATTTAATTTACAAGATTAGAAATTTTATTTCCTAATCAAGTTAACTTAAGGTTTAAGCTGGGTCTCCCCTATATATATGAGCTCTTGAAAATTCATAATACAAGACTTCATATTTCTCCATAAAATCTCTATGTTAGAATTTTCCTAGCAAATTTATCTCGGGAATTCAATGCTGGCAGAACTGTGCGAGTTAGTAAATGACTGTTACGTGGATACCTTACTTGAGGAATCCGTGTACGAATTGCTGTAAGAATTATGTTTACGTTTACCCGTTATTTAATTATGCAATTATATGTTCGTTGTTGGTGAACTGTTTAATTCTGCTGCACATGTATTACGTGTTTACATGCCTCTACATTCAAGCAGTGGTATCAGAGCTTCAGGCTTTTGTTTTAATTGCATGATTAAAATTGGTTTTAAATTAAAAAATTTTAAAACCGGGGCACGGTCGGTTTTGTTTTACAAAAGGACTGCACCCCTTTATTTCTATTATTTGTTTCTCTGGCTCGTCTTCTCCACGAAAACCTAGGGTTTTTTGGAACCGCCTCTGTCCCTCGGTCTCGCCGGTTTTCACTGGTATCAGCGACGCCGCTCGAGTCGGCGACTACTCACCGCGACTCGCGGCACTTGTGTGAAGCCGCGGCATCGCGCGCGATGGTGGATTAGATCCGCCTCGCTTCGGCGTGACTCGTCTCGATTCGTTTCCCATTGCTGTCACCTTATTCTCGTTCGATCTGTTGACCACTGTTTTGATTCTTTTGATTCGCGATCGTGCGCTCACAGACCAGTTCGAACGATGGCGGTGCACCGCGCCGTCGTCTGGTTTTGATTCAAGGCAACTCGCTTCGGAATCGGGGTGAGTCACATAGGCGCGCCACCGGTTCGACTTGACTCACCGCTCGCTTCCTGTTTCGAACAGGTCGCGGCTCCGCGCGCGTGCCTCTGATTTTTCGATGGTGGTGGCAAGTCGCCCGCATGCGCCTAGCGGCGGCTGCAACTCGCGCACACCTGATGTCCGACGAATTGACCTATTGCGATTTCTGTTCTTCGTTCTTTTGATGTTTTGTGTATTGTTGCCTGGATTATGGACTTGGTTCTGAAAATTACCGAATGTTGATCTTATTCTTGATTTTGTTTGGAACAATACGCGAGAACAAGTGATGAATTATTGAGTTTTTTACAAATTGTCCCGATCGGAAAATAATTTTGGAAACTTGGCAATGATGAAGGGAAGGGCCGTACCGAAATTGGATTTTGGGGCAAGCCCTTCCGTGCAATTCTGAAAAATTTGCACATGAACCCTTGACGAATGAATAAATAAATTATAATCCGATTTTAAAATTGATAAAGTTTAATTTGAAATTGAATTTTTGGTTGTACCAAAATAATTAATTTGATTAATTGCTAATTTTAATAATCTTAAAATAAAATTGAAAATTGTATTTTAAATTTTATTTTGAAAAGGTTTATTAAAATTCCACTCGTTTACTTGTTTATTTAAATACGTTAACACACTTATAGTCCGCATTATAATTATTTTGGTAGGCGGCGCCCAATACTTGTCGGACCGTATTATTTATTTGGGTAGACGGCGCCAATAAGTGTTAGTCCGTATGAAATCATGTTTGGGTAGGCGGCGCCCAATAATTGCTCAAATGTGATATAGATTAACATGTTGGATCTTGATTAAGTAATTAATACCCCGCCTTTAAAACGTTCCTCACTAAAATATGATTTTCATTAAATTGAATGATGTCTTCCATCAAAATTAAAAGTAAACGGGAGATTTCGTTCCAATGAGTATTTAAAGCCCAAGTCATTTGCTCGGATCTACATCTAACGTTACTTTTATATGGACACGAAGTGTCGCCGCTTGATGGTTATAAATAAACTTGACTTTGTTTCACCAGCCCAAGCAGGGAAACGAAAGTCAATGGGCATCAGATTGAACTAGGTTCAATCCACTAGGAGTTACAGTTTTTGCAATTGGTTTGGAACCTACCAGTTATATTATTGCAGTAATCAGCCCAAGCAGATATTGTAATAATAGGAATGTGGATCCTAGTCCGTTATAATTTATATTAGATATAAATTCGTATTCTTCTGATGAGGTCATTGAATATGTGAAAATAATGGAGACAAAATAAATACAAAAGAAAGTGCATGTTTATTTTGATTGCTAAATATTGATCATAGGAATTATGTGTTTAATTCCCGTTTTATTTGATTTCTCTTGGTTAGTTGAAATGTATAACTGTTATTGAGATGTGTTTTGGAAACAAATAAAATTGGCTAGGCCAAATTTTTTGGACTGACACCGAAACATGTGTTTGGTGCTAAGGCAAAGAAAAGATTGAGTACGTGTTGGACAGGCCAATCCCGGTTACCTCTGCAGCTGGTTCCCTGAGGTAGTCACGTTTAACGTTGCAGCTCAGAAGAAGCATCAAAAGGATGCTTCCCAGACTCAGTGTGTGATGTTGCTCGGCATGACTCCTGAATTGCATAGGAAACATGAGAAAATGGGTCCCTTCTAGATGCTAAAGCATCTAAAGGATCTCTTTGATTTTGAATCTCATTATGAGATTTATGAAGTGATGAGAGATCTGTTCAGATGTTGGTTAGCTAAAGAAGGGAAGATTTCACCTCATGTGCTAATGATGATAGGCCTAATTGAGAAACTTGGTAATTTAGGCATTGAGCTAAAGGACCAACGTTTTCATTTATGTTATCCTCCAGTCGCTCCCGGATTCATATTTTAAGCTTCATTGTGAACAACAATATGAATAAGACGGATGCGACCATGCCTGAACTTCACAACGTGCTCAAGACTTTTGAGTTCACTATCACTAAGATGGTGTTCAAAAGAAGGAGCGGGTAGACAAGGATGTGTGCCTCTACTGTAAGTAGAAGAGGGCACCGGAAGAAGGACTGTAAGGTTCTGGTTGCTGAAAAGAAGGCACTGGTGCTTCTAGCACTAGAACATGCATGTTTGTTATTAAGATAAACATGTCCACTAATAACACTAACTTCTTGGTATTAGATACCGGATGTGACTCTCACATTTGTATGAATGTGAAGGGACTCATGTGGGGTGAAGTTGTCTTACACGTGGAAATAGAGCAAGAATTGCTACTGAATGCGTGGGGACTTAGACTTATCCTCTGGTTTTAGATTAGAACAGAATAATTGTTTTTTTTTTGTTCTTTCTATTACCCGCAACATTATTTACGTTCCTATGTTAGACATTGAGGGATATTTCCTTCCATTTTGCAAATAATAATTGTTATTTACGCTTAATGATGTGGTTTATGGGAAGGCCCCTTTATTGAATGGTTTATAATGTTGAATTGTGGATATAATGTTCTTAATATACAAAATAAAAGACTCAAACTTAGTAATCATGAAAACCCAACTTACTTATGGCATTATAGACTTGGTCATGCAAACGAGAAACAAGGTTAATGTAGTTGGACTAGTTAACCCCTTTTGACTTTAAGTCTTATGGTAATTGCGAATCTTGTCTCAAGGGCAAGATGATCAACAAACCCTTTTCTGGGAAAGGGGTGTGTGCAAAAGAAGTTCTAGAGTTGATCCACAAAAATGTATGTTGACCATTGCCAACTCTAGCTAGGGGTCACTTCGGCTACTTCATCACTTTTACTGACGATTTCTTGAGATACGGGTATGTGTATCTTATGAAACACAAATCCGAATCTTTTGAGAAATTCAAAGAGTATAAAGATGAAGTAGAGAAGCAACTTGGTAAGAGTATCAAGACTCTTCGATCAGATCGAGGAGGTGAATACCTTAGCCATGAATTCACTGATTACTTGAAGTTGCATGGAATCCAATCACAATGGACTCCTCCCGGAACACCTCAAATGAACGGTGTGTCCGAACGGAGAAACCGAACCTTGTTGGACATGGTAAGGTCCACGATAAGCTTTTCCTCTCTTCCAACATTCTTATGGGGATACGCGTTACAAACCTCAATCTAAATTCTTAATATGATTCCATCTAAATCGGTTGAGCTTACACCATATGGACTATGGTGTGGCAAAGAAGCTAACTTTTACACATATCAAAACATGGGGTTGTCCCGTGATTGTGAAAAAGATGCTTACTGATAAGTTGGAATCCAAAGGTGAAAAGGGTTACTTTGTGGGATATCCTAAGGAAACTAGAGGATATTACTTCTATCTACCTGAGAAACAAACAATGATTGTTTCTAGGCAGGCCAACTTTCTTGAAGACAATTATGTCCTTGAGGAACAAGGTCGTAAGATGATAGAACTTGAAGAAATTCAAGAACCACAAATTGATAAAGAGACTGATATCTTGTCAAAGCAACATGACAAGGAATCAGTGGGAGCATTCAACGACTTTCATGGTGGGAGTATTTCACTATGTGATCGTCTTTCAGCCAGTGGGAGCGTAATTGGAGTAAGCTTGCTAGTGCAAGAACCTCCAAGTGGGATGAATGAGAACATCATAGTTCAAACTTCCTTCCCAAGAGGTATCTGAAAGTGTAGCTCTTGAGGACTCTTCGGACATTGATGAAATTGATGCACCACAAAATTTTCACGATCAGAATGTAGAGCCTGCATAACCACAACTACGTAAATCAATTAGGAATCGTAATCCGCCCATTAGATACAGTTACCTCTTGGAAGAACTCGATAATGTGGACATACCGGATAAGGACGATCCTAATACTTACTCTGAAGTAATATCAGATATTGATTCAGGGAAGTGACATGAAGCCATGAAATTCGAGATGGACTCGATGTACACCAATCAAGTCTGGGACTTGGTTGAGTTGCTTAAAGGGGTTAAACCCATAGGTTGCAAATGGGTCTTCAAGCATAAGACTGATGCAAATGGCAAAGTACAAACTTACAAAACTAGGTTGGTGGCGAAGGGCTATAGTCAATGCGAAGACATTTACTATGATGAGACCTTCTCACCATTTGCAAAGATCAAGTCTATTCAAAATTTACTTGCGATAGCAGAACACTATGATTATGAGATTTGGTAGATGGATGTCAAAATAGCTTTCCTCAATGGAAACATTGATAAGAAAGTGTTTATGACTCAACCGGAAGGTTTTATATCTAAGCCAAATTCTAAATCTAGTATGCAAGCTAAAGAGATCCATCTATGGATTGAAGCAAGCTTCCAGGAGTTGGAATATCCGATTTGATGAAGCTATCAAGTCTTTTGACTTCATCAAATTTCGAAAGATCCTTGCGTTTATCGTAAATGCAACGGGAAGAATATTATCTTCATAATCATATATGTTGACGACATTTTGATTTTGGGAAACAATATCCCGTTAATGCAGTCCGTTAAAGATTGGTTGTCAAAGACCTTCATGATGAAGGATCTTGGTGAAGCCTGCTACATTTTAGGGATCAAGATCCACATGGATAGATCCAAGAAAATGTTGAGGCTGTCACAGTCCACCTATGTAGACAAGGTGTTGAAGTGTTTTGCGATGGAGAACTCTAAGAGAGGGTCTCTATCGGCAAATCATGGGATAAAGTTATCAAAGAAGGATTGTCCTTCTGTTGAAGCTGATATCAAGCACATGAAAGATGTCTCATATGCATATGCAATTGGGTCAATCATGTACGCCATGACTTGCACTAGGCCAAACGTGGCCTACGCTATCAACATCACTGGTAGATACTAACAGAATCCGGGTGAGTCTCACTGGATTGCTGTCAAGACCATTCTGAAGTATCTCAGACGAACTAAAGAATATTTCTTTGTCTATGGTGGACAGTCAGAACTAGTAGTAACTGGTTATGCTGACGCAAGTTTCCAATCCGACTGTGATGATTACAAATCACAGTCAAGTTACGTTTCACTGTCAATGATGAGGCGGTCAGTTGGAATAATTCCAAGCAAGTCGACCACAAATTTAACAATCGAAGCTGAGTATATTGTTGTATCAGAAGCCTCAAAGAGGTTGTCTGGATTTTATAGTTCTTAAGAGAACTAGGGGTAGTTCCGAGTGTCAGTTGTCTAATAAAGTTATATTGAGACAAAGCTGGTGCGATTGCGCAAGCAAAGGAACCGAGATCAACAAAAAAAAAGCAAGCATGTACCCAGACTTATCACTTGATCCGAGAGATCATAACGATATGAGAGATAGGATTAAAACGTACTCCCACATATTTAATTTGGCAGATCATTTCTCCAAAACACTGAGTGTTCATGTAAACACTAGACATTCGATGGTCTAGGGGTTAAACATGTAGGAGATTGACTCTAGTCCAAGTGGGAGATTGTTAGTGTTAATGTCCTAGAGACAATCTATTATAAGGACATAATACTCGATAATATTCAGTTTGATTTAATATTATAGTTCATTTAATATTAATGTATGTCAATACACTTGTTTGAATATTATGTTTGATTATTTGTATTTATTCATGCAAGTGTTCTCATGAGTCATTGTTGTCATTGAGGTTGTGAGAACTCAGATGACTTAAGCATGATTCTTAATTAGCACCAATCAAGGATCATCAAGAATAAGATATTGATGATACAATTGAGATTGGTGTGCGATCTGCATCATACTCTTAGAGAGTGTAGTAAGATCTCACTTACTACGAGATACTAGGTATCTCATGATGGATGCACAGATACCTTAGAGGGTGTTGATATACCTATCCGAGAAACCGTTTGATGTAATTCCACAATATGTGTCTACGAGTGTCTCGGTTAATGGGAGCGATGTGATACTCCTTTGACTTGAGGTCAATACACACGACATGTGTGGAGTGATGAACTTTGACCATGACCGATGCTTGCACCCTTCCATGGGTAGATATGGCTTGGATTGGGTTCATCACGAAATGCATGTGCGTGGTAGTTGAGCCAAGAATATGATTCATTCCTCAATGTGGATTTAGAGAGAATACTCATCTTCTCATCATAATTGGATCTAAGTCATCGGCCGATGCACGTCAACTTAGACTTTGTGGCTAAGTGTGACATACATGATCAATTAGTGATTAGAGATAATATGATTAAGTTATTTGAATATACACTTCATCATGTTCAAGACTTAATCGAAGTATTCACGAATGAAAGGAAGTTATCGTAATAGCTCATGTTTCAGTTACAGGTAGTTGCACATTTCCTCGCAACGTACCTCATATATTGAGAATGTTTGATTTATTGTCTGGGGTTCAACTAAGACCGTTGGTTTGACTAATTGCTCGATATATGAGGGCCTATGGGTCACACTACAAGTAACGATTGTTTACTAATTATAGTTGGTTGATTAAATATTATATTGGATAGTAATATTTAATTTATGGAGAATATAATAATAATTATATTTAGAATTAATTATTATTACTATTTAACTAAATTAGATTTAATTAAATATGATTTCCAATAATAATATATGGAATATTATTATGGGATTTGATATATATGGAATCGAATCCGTAGAGATTTGATATACATGGAAATCAAATCCGTAGAGATTTTTGTATATGGGAATTAAATTTACGGGATTTAATTTACAAGATTAGGAATTTTATTTCCTAATCAAGTTAGCTTAAGATTTAAGTTGGACCTCCCCTATATATAGGAACTCTTGGGAATTCATAATACAAGACTTCATATTTCTCCATAAACACTACAAAAAATGAGTTTTAACGATGGATATTAGTGACCGCTACAAAAACCTTCACTAGTAGCGATGATTTTAGCGACGGATTAAGTCAGACAGTCAAAGACACCGTATTTAGCGACGATTTTGATAACCATCTCTATTAGCGATGGAATAGCATCGGTTTAGCGATGGGGTATTCGAATCGGGTCAAATCCAGTCGTTTAGCGATGGTTATATCCGTCGCTAAAGTTGGACCCAAAGAACGAAGCATCTCGGCACTTGGACCATGGCCCAGGCAGAGTTTAGCGATGGTTTTTTGAACATATCGACGGTTTATTACCGTCACTAATCCGTCGCTAAATTCCAATTATATAACCTGCAAGTTCAGCATTCTGACGTGGTTTTTCCACAAATAGTTCATCCGCCATACACCGTTTGTTGTCGCCATTCTGAGCATTCGATGCACGTGGAAAACTTCGTACCATCGTAATCTTCTGTTTGACAATATTTTTTCTAATTCTTAACCGTTTATTTTCTCATTTTATATATGTACATGCATTTATATATATATATATATATATAATTCGAAATTATATATTCGATATTATATATATGCATTTTAGTTTAATTAGTCAATTACGTATATTCATTTCAATTACGTATATGCATGTTAGATTAGTTTGGTTGATTAATGATATTTTATAATTATGCGATATATATATATATATATGTTAATTTGGTTAGAATTGTTAGATTGATGGTTGATTAGGATGAATATATAATACAGTCAAAATTCTGTCAAAATTTAGGCGCGATTTTAATTAATTATTTTAATTAATTAATTTATGTCAAATTATTTGATTGGTTAGATTGTTAGTCGATGTGTTGGGAATTAATTAGAATTGAAATTTGTTGGTTGACTAGAAGATGAGTATATATAATACAGTCGAGACTCTGTCGAAATTTGTTGGTTGGTTAATTAAATTGTTATTAAAAAAATAATGAATTTGTTTTATATAATGCAGATGAGTACTAGTCAAGGTGGACGTGGCAGTGACAGCGATTGCGGCAGTGGCAATGGTCGAGGCAGAGGTGGTGGTCGGGGCGACGGGTCCATTTCTCTAAGCACCAGGAGGAAGAGGGTCCTTAGACTGACGGTGAACCTGAACACATCCGGCAGAGGCGGGTCCAGCTTGCATCAACTGGCCTCGGCAGGGTCATCTCTAGCGGGGTCGAGCTCAAGCTCGGCCTCTATTCATCGTGCCTCAACCCCCACTGCTCGATTGGCGATCGATCTGAGTCAAGGAAAATAAATTATAATTTTTACTTACTTATTAATTTGTTTAGTTATAAAATTAATTGTTAATTATACTTATTAATTTTTTTAATATGTTTCAGCATCATACCCGGTCATGAGGCTTCCACTCTAGCCACCAACTCCATCTTGCGAGTTGGAATTGCAATGGGGGCCCACAGTTGGAAAGGCGTGTCTTAAGAACAACGCTAACTCTACTTCGACGAGTTTAGGGTACGTACAATAATTGATTACTTATTTTAATTTAATATATATATATTATTATATATAAATTTAATAAAGTTTGTGTTAATGAAATGTAGAAACAGGCGAAGTGGGGGGATGGTATGACACCTGCCGATTTTTACATGTCGTTACGCTTGCCCAAGCTCCTTCAGACAAGGACATCTTTCTGGTGGCATCTTAGGGGTGGAGGATGAAGGTGCGGATATGACGGATGACCGGACCCAAGCGTATGGGAGTCGATTGTGGCGGTTTGGAGCGATCAGATACCGGAGATGTCTTGGGAAGAATCGCCAAAATTGCTCGAGCCGCAAGGAGGGATGGGGGGCGTCACAGGCACAAGGTCGGGATCCCTACGATTCTCGGAGCACCACATGGCGGAAGTAAGTAATATAATTTATTTAATTGTACAATAATTAAGTTCATAATTAATATTAATATTTTTATTTGTTTATAGGAACTACGGCTCAGACGCCCTCTAAACGCTCTTGAGACGTTGGTACTCGGCCACCCCTATGAAGAGGAGACGAGGACCTCCACCTACAGCCGCACCACCCACGTGCACGTAAGTAATTAATATTGTATTTCATAATTATTACACCTGATCTTAATTATAATATTTAATTTTTACAGAGAGCGGTGCGAGATAGTGTCGAAGCTGCTAGCCAGTCCCAAGTGGGTGAACAGTCAGGTTCAAATCTACCAGCTCCTCCAATTAATTTGAATCAGATCTATGTGAAGGAGACCGGCATCAATAGACAGCGGGTACTCGGGTACGGTAGGTTGTCTTCCGCCTTGATCGCGGAAACACAACCCTACTCATCTCAGACCTCTGTTATTTTAAGACCAAGAAACCGCCGAAGTGACCGCACAGGATGGTTGAAGCAGTTAGAGGCGTTGACGGCCGATATCAGAGAAGAAAATCAACGGAAGTGGCAACGGCTTGCATTCGCTCTGGCCGTTCAAATGGGTTGCTCACTGGATTTTTTCCTCGACAACATTAATTTCGAGGACGATGATTCAGGTGGCGGTAGCGGTCGTGGTGGTGGTTCAGGTGGCCTCATCATTGGTCGTGATGGCGGCGGTGGTGGTGGAGGCGGCGATGGTCGTGGTGGTAGTGGTGGTGGTGGCAGCGATGGTCGTGGAAACGGCGGTGGTGGTGGCGGCGATGGCGGCGTGTAGAAGGTTGAAGAGATGATGGTAAGGTGGTGGTGGTGGTGGTGGCGGTGGCGATGATGAAATCGATTTCGATCCTAATTTTCTTTTTACTGCTAATTTGGGGGATAATGGGGATGATTATTATCTCGACCGTTTATGAAACTCTTTTTTTTTTATTATTATTCATGAGGCGACACTTTTTTTTTCGTTTAAATTTTTGTTTATGAAACTCTGTTTTTTTCTTGTTTATGTATGTATAATGTTTATCGTTTATTTATCATTTATGTATAATTTTTATTTATGTATGTTATATTTGTCGTTTTTTTTATATTCAAGTATTACTTGTTTATTTACATAGAAAAGTATATATAACTTGTTTAGACAGAAAAATATTACTTGTTTACATAGAAAAATATTACTTATTTAGATAGAAAAGTATAAATTGATTAGATGAAAAGTATTACTTGTTTAAATAGAAAATTATTACTTATTTAGATAGAGAAGTATTAACTTGTTTAGAAGGAAAAATATTACTTTTTTAAAATAAAAAATTATTGTTTATTTATAACTTGATGAGATGAAAAGTATTACTTGTTTAAATAGAAAAGTATTACTTATTTAGATAAAAATAAGGAAAAACTTGTTTTTAAATGTTTAAAAAGAAAAATATTACTTGTTTAAATAGAAAAGTGATTAGATGAAAAGTATTAGTTGTTTAAATTAAAAGATTACTTATTTAGATAGAAAGTATTACTTGTTTAGAAGGAAAAATACTTGTTTAAATAGAAAAGTATTACTTGTTTAAATAGAAAAATATTACTTATTTAGAAGAGAAAACTTGTTTAGAAGGAAATGTATTACTTGTTTTTAAATTAGATGAAAAGTATTACTTGTTTAAATAGAAAAATATTTTTTTAGAAAAATAACTTGTTTAGAAAAAATATACTTGTTTAAATAGAAAATATAATTTAGATTTTATTTAAAAAAAAATTATTATTTAGAAAAAATTACTTGTTTGAAAAGTATTACTTGTTTAAATAAAAAAGATAACTTGTTTAAATAGAAAAGTATAACTTTTAGATGAAAAATTACTTGTTTAAATAAAAAAAATGACTTTTTAGAGGACATTACTTGTTTAGAAGGAAAAATATTACTTGTTTAAATAGAAAATTTACTTGTTTAAATAGAAAAGTATAACTTGATTAGATGCAAAGTATTACTTGTTTAAATAGAAAAGTATTACTTATTTAGATAGAGAAGTATTACTTGTTTAGAAGGAAAAGTATTACTTGTTTAAATAGAAAGGTATAATTTTTTAAAAAATAAGTAAAAAATATACATTTAATATAATATAATTTAATTTTATCTAAAAAAAATTATTATAAAAAAATGTGATTGAATTAATAAATAAGATAATTGAAATAAAGAATTTTTAAAAAAATTATTAAAAAAAAATGATTTTTAGGACATATAGAATTAATTTCATTAAGTAGGCGAAGAAAAAGAAGTGCCGGCGGAATTGATCCTTCAGCGCCCAAGGTCTCGTGTTCGGTCCCCCATGGGAGCGAATAATTGCCTCAATTAATTGGGAGGCTTAGAGGCTTATATATGAGATGCTTAGTTGTTGGGTTCGCATGGTCCGTGGTTCGGGTGGTTCGGTGCCCACCCAGGTGCCCCCGGGCCTGGTTCGAACCACCGTGAGCCATTTTTTTTAAAAAAAATTCACGATATAGCGACGGATATAGCGACGACCAACAACGGTCGCTAATAGCGACGAAAGTCTGTTGTCGCTAAACCATCGCTATATTTTTTACGGTATAGCGATGGTTTAGCGACGATTATACTGACCCGGGCCCAGACCCATATGTCTGTTGCCAAAGCCGTCGCTAAATCTTAGCGACCCTCACTTTCCCTACGGTCACAAAACCGTCGCCAAAGCCGTCGCTATTCTGTTTAGCGACGGTTATAATAAAACCGTCGTTAAACCCCCTGTTTTTTGTAGTGGAAATCTCTAAGTTAGAATTTTCCTAGCAAATTCATCTCGGGTATTCAATGCTGACAGATCTGTGCGAGTTAGTAAACGACTGTTACGTGGATACCGTAGTTTAGGAATCCGTGTACGAATTTACTGTAAGAATTCTGTTTACGTTTGCCCATTATTTAATTATGCAATTATATGTTCATTGTTGGTGAACTGTTTAGCGACAACATAAATTACGTGTTTACGTGCCTCTATATTCCAACATAAATTATAACTAAATTAGAAAAATCACACTCGTAAAAATTAAAGTCTTCGAACTTTCCCGAATCGGAAGGTTGCCAAAAATTATAGCTCTCCACGAACAATAATTTTACACTTTAGGCAGGTACGAAAGCAACAGACTACGAAGACTGTTGATGTTGCCACCGATGTTACAACATTGGTTACAACATCAGTATTCGTCCTTTCTTCTTAACCACTAACACTTCTATGTTCAATGTTGTCTTTGATGTTGTTGACTGCAGGTTGACGATCTAGGTTATTCTGCAAGATTCCAGAAGGTTCCACAAGCTTCAAGAATCGAGTAGAAGGGACTAGATCATGCGGCTATTTTCAGAAGATCAGAGAAGACCCACTACCTGGGCAGTTACAAAGATCATGGAAGAGTGGATTGAAGAGTTTCTAGATCCTTCAAGGAGGCTCTAGTAAGGCTACACGAAGTCTATAAATAGAAGACCTTGATGTTCACATCAAGTGTCGAACATTGCCATATATCGTGTGCTATTTAGTCGAAGCAACAACCAAACATCAACTATAGAGTGCGTGAGTGCATCCAGAGTGATAGGGTCATTGTTGTGGAGTTATTTTACCATAGAGAGTAATTATAGGGTTTATAATACCTCGAGTTGGTGCTAAATTTGTTTTATGTGGAGTGTTAGTCTCGGTGTTAGATAGTTTCACACTCATAGAACAGGTCACCTTTGGTAGTATAGAAATACACCTAGCCTTTAGATCATATGTTTGATCTTGTTTCAAGGGGATTCGATTTGTGAACCTCTTTGTATTCATTATTTTGATAAATAGTGATTTCGGCCATAAGGCTTCATGTTGGGATATTTTAGTTTTGATGAATTATGTCAAAACATTATCAACTTGTGTTTTTTGAAGCTAATTTACAGATAACAAGTTGAGGGGGAACGGAAGAATAAATTGAGGGGGAACTCATGAAATCAGACGAAGATGATCGAGATCAGACGAGGCTGCAGACGAGGCTAATCAAGATCAGATGAGAAGGATGAGTTCGAAGTTAAGCCGGGCGTCTAAACCGACACCTGCAATGTTTTCTTTTATCAGAATTTCTTGATCATCGTAGTGATGCCATCGTGATCAAGATTTAGATTGATTATCAGAAAGCGATCAGAATGCTTGATTGATTTATAGCGATCGAGATTCTTTGATTTCTATAGTGATTTTCGATCATGGACTCGATTCTGAGTCGATCTCGATCGTGGACTGATCGATCAAAATCGTAAATCAGGAGTTGATGAATCAGTGAAATCAGCCCGATGAAAAAGTGAAATCACCGATGAACAATGATTTCAAAGACACCGTAAATCTACTGATCAGTTTTCAATGGACGGATCAAAGTGATTTAATCGAAGCAATGAACATGAATCCCATGAAATGATCGGATCCGATTAGACACACAAAAGCGGTGATCAATAAGATGATAACAACATATATGGATGTGACATAAAAGTTCGCAAAACAACAAAGTCAAAAGGACAAAGAAAATTTGGAAGATTATTAGTATGGATTTGAATATTACTCTCAAGCGGTAATATTCAAATCCACACTATAAATACATTGCACTATCTTCAAAAAGAAGAAAATGGAGGATCTACAAAGTGAAATTAAAGCCAAATATTCAAGCAACTCCATTCAAGAACACAGAGCATTAAATATCCAAATTTACCCAAGAGTGTTCTTCATTGTATCTAAGCATAAATGACATATCCTAGCTTAGAGAGATTTTTCCCATCCTTAGCATTGAGGCTAAACAAATGTAAGGGAAAATCTCAACCTAGTTGAAACCAAACAAACCTTACCCAAATAAATTCGGTTAAGTTTGTAGGTGAGTGTGAACTTCGGTAAACATCTAGCAATCCCAAAAAAGGGAGGGTAAACAATCCCGTGAGGGTGATAAGTCCCGTTTGAGTGTGAACTTCGGTAAACATCTGTTGGGTGTGGGACTAACACGTTAAACTAAGTCCAGTTGGTTAAGTAGGTGCCCTTGTTGATAGGGATGAGTGGATGTAGGAGTTGGACTCCGAACCACTACAAAATCGTGTGTTCTTTCTTTGCTTTATGTTCTTACTTGCCATATGCATTTGATTATAAGCAAAAAACACACACATCGTTCTTAAAAGCAAAAAATATGGAATCACTCTGCCCTCACCCCTCGCTTTTTATATGCATTGAACAAAATGTTTCCTTCCGCACGCGCAAGAAAATTGGTTTTAATCGGGACCTAACAGTGGTATCAGAGCGGGTTGTTCAAAAGGTTCACTCATTTATTTTAAAGTGAACACCTGAACTGATCTTTTAAAAACAAAAACCCGATCTCTGTATGAATGCATATATTTTAATGTTTTGGCGTCATTATAAAAATTGGGGAAATTGTTGGGATATTTTAGTTTTGATGAATTATGCTTAAAAAACATTATCAACTTGTGTTTTTGAAGCTAATTTTGAGATAACAAGTTGAGGGGGAACGGAAGAACAAATTGAGGGAGAACTCATGAAATCAGATGAAGATGATCGAGATCAGACGAGGCTGCAGAGACGAGGTGATCAAGATCGATGAGAAGGATGAGTTCCGAAGTTAATCGGGCGTCTGAAAATGACCGCAATGCGTTTTCGATGCGATTTCTTTATCAGAAAGACCGATCATCAGAAGAAGCGATTCGATGCTTGGTGACATCAGAAGCGATTCTTTACAGCGGTGATTTCTATATACTAGATTTTCGATGCGTTTTTGTCGATCAGATCAGATGCGGACGGACTGATCGCTTTGAAATGATCCGATCAGTGAGTGATCGATCAATCGAATTTAAATCAGCCCGATGAACAGTGAAATCGGTGATGAGCAGTGATTTCAAAGACACCGTAAATCTCTGATTAGATTTCACGGATTTGGATCAAAGCGACCGTAATCGAAGCAATGAACGGTAATCCAAATGAAATGATCGATCCGTTAGACACACAAAAGCGGTGATCAATAAGAAGATAACAACATATATGGATGTGACATAAAGCCGCAAACAACGGTAAAGCAAAAAAGGACAAAAAAATTTGGAAGATTATTAGTATGGATTTGAATATTACTCTCCAACCGGTAATATTCAAATCCACACTATAAATACATTGCACTATCTTCAAAAAGAAGAAAATGGAGGATCCGCAAAGTAAAATTAAAGCCAAATATTCAAGCAACTCCATTCAAGAACACAGAGCATTAAATATCCAAATTTACCCAAGAGTGTTCTTCATTGTATCTAAGCATAAATGCCATATCCTAAGCTTAGAGAGATTTTCCCATCCTTAGCATTGAGGCTAAACAAATGTAAGGGAAAATCTCAACCTAGTTGGAAACCAAACAAACCTTACCCAAATCAGTCGGTTAAGTTTGTAGGTGAGTGTGAACTCGGTAAACATCTAGCAATCCCGAAAGGGAGGGTAGGCAATCCCGTGAGGGTGATAAGTCCCGTTTGAGTGTGAACTCGGTAAACATCTGTTGGGTGTTGGACTAACAAGTTAAACTAAGTCCAGTTGGTTAAGTAGGTGCCCCTGCTGATAGGGATGAGTGGATGTAGGAGTTGGACTCCGAACCACTATAAAATCGTGTGTTCTTTACTGCTTTATGTTCTTACTTGCCATATGCATTTGATTATAAGCAAAACACACACATCGTTCTTAAAAGCAAAAAATATGGAATCACTCTGCCCTCACCCCTGTTTTAAATGCATTGAACAAAATGTTTCCTTCCGCACGCGCAAAATTGGTTTTAATAGGGACCTAACACTTCACAATCTATATTGATATAGATTGTGCAAAGTCTTTTTAATTTCGTGTGTTGTGTTTCTGAGTTTTCCGCTGTTTCTGTTGTTAAATTGTTACTTTGAGTGTTCCAACATTCAGTGTAACATTACTCTGATTTTTCTAAACACAACCTCGTGTCATTTCCACACACTTTCAGTTTGCACCAGAGCCAAAACTTGATTTTACTAAGTTAGATCATGTGTCAAGTGTGTTGTTTTTGTTATGGCGATGGAATATCCACTTACTCCACAAAGTTTGAGACCACCAATCCTTGATGGTACAAACTATGCTTATTGGAAACCAAAGATGAGGATGTACATCAAGTCAATTGATGAACGTGCCTGGAGAAGTATACTTTTAGGATGGACACCTACTAGGAATGCTGCTGATGAAGAAGGAGAAGTTACAGTCAAACGCGAACTAGATTGGACCAATGAAGAAAGTACAACTGCTAGCTACAATTCTAAAGCTTTGAATGCAATATTCACATCAGTTGATATGACTATGTTCAAGATCATATCAACATGTGTTTCTGCAAAAGAAGCTTGGGATAGATTGCAAGAGCACAATGAAGGTTCAGATAGTGTTCGAAAGTCCAGACTTCGAATGCTTGGGACAAAGTTCGAGAACTTGAAGATGAAAGAGGATGAAACAATTTCTTCCTACAATGAACGGATCACTGAAATTGCAAATGAAGCTCAATCTCTTGGAGATCCCATATCCAATGTGAGGTTGGTTCATAAGATTTTGCGTACTGTACTTAAGCGCTTTGATGCAAAAATTTGTGCAATTGAAGAGGCAAGAGATACAGATACACTGAGTCAAAATGAACTGATCAGCATCCTACGTCGTATGAGATTAATACAACTGAGAAGGATGACAAAGCTGATGCAAAGAAAGTGGTGGTGTTCAAAGGTGAAACGTCTTCGAATGCTGAGCAAATGCCTATTGTGACTGAAGCTGATTCAGAGGATGATGTTGCTGACATATGTTCCAACCTCGAGGAGTACATTACTTTTATGACAAGGCAATTCAAAGCTCTTATGAAAAAGAGGAATAGCAAATTCAAAGGCAACATTCAACCAAAGATTCAGATTAACAACTCTCCACAATCCTTTGAAAAGAAAGGTAATGTGTTCCAACCAAGGCAAATTGGTACTGGAATCAAAGACAGGTATGACAAAATTGATCCCGAGTATAGAAAGTCTGTTCAATGTAATGCATGTCATGGGTATGGTCATTATGCGAATGAATGTGCTAATACCTTGCTTAAATTGAAATTGAACTTCAATGCTACTTTAAGTGATGAATCTGATGAAGAGCATGAAGAACAAAATGAAGAACGTGCATTCTATGCTAGAATAGACTATGATGATTCCTTAGATGATGATCTGGATTATTCTGATCCTGATGTTGAAACAGATGTTACCACATCTGGAGTAACATTAGATGAAGATTGTTCTGATAAAACTATTAATTGTTTTAATGGTTTAATTAATGATAAAGGAACATCTGTTGTGAATAGTGAACCATGTGGATCATGCTGTAAAGATTTGTTTGATAAATGGGAATCTCAAAATCAGATTCTAAAGTCTATGACTAAGGAAAATGATGACTTGAGAGACTCACTAACCAAACTTGAAGTTGTCTTAACAAGAAAGGATTTGGAAATTTATAAACTAAAGGAAGAATTGAAAAGTTCAACCTTATGTTTTAAGAAATATGCCAAAGGATCAGAAATGTTGAAAGATTCTTTGTTGGTTGGTAAATCTGACACTACTGGTCTTGGTTTTGAAACTACTTCTAAAAGTTTTTAAACCTGTGAAATTTGTTAAAGCTGGAGTAAAGACAAATGTTGAAACTCCAGTAAAAACAAAAGTTCACATTAAGAAGAAGAAAAAGAAGTATGTGTGTCACTATTGTTCTGGTCATGGTCATATTCGTCCTTATTGTGATAAATTGAAAAAGGATATGAAGGTGTTACAAGCTGAAGTTTCTGAGTCACAATGTGCTAAAACTGAATGTATCAGTAAACAAAGTATGACTTGTAATGTTGTGTATACATCTCTGAAAGCATGTGTGCCTGGTTTATGGTATTTTGATAGTGGTTGTTCTAGGCACATGACTGGTCAAGTGAATTTTTTGTCTGATTATGAGAAATTTGATGGAGGAAATGTCACTTATGGTGGTGGTTCAAAAGGAAAGATTGTTGGGAAAGGTACTCTCAATGTTGAAGGATTTCCTAAGTTGTCTAATGTCTTACATGTTGAAGGTTTGCTTGCTAATTTGATTAGTATAAGTCAACTATGTGATGACAATTTCCATGTCAAGTTTGATAAGAATTCTTGTTATGTTCTGAATAATGAAAATGAGTATCTTATGACTGGTAATAGGTCAATTGATAATTGTTATCTTATTGGAACTAACAATGTTTGCAATCTTGCCAAAAATGCTGAAGAAGTTTTATGGCATCAAAAACTTGGACATGTTAACTACAGGAATATCCAGAAACTTGTGAAGATAGGTGTTGTAAGAGGTTTGCCAAAGCTAAATATAGGAGAAACCATATTTTGTGGTTCCTGCCAGAAAGGTAAACATATTCGAGTGTCACACAAGATGTTGTCACATTGTTCGACAACACGGTGTTTTGAGCTGCTACGTATGGATCTTATGGGTCCTATGGAAATAGAAAGTCTTGGAGGTAAAAGGTATTCATTGGTTGTGGTAGATGATTTCTCTAGATATACCTGGATTGAGTTTTTGAAAGAAAAATCTGAAACTTTTGCTGCTTTTAAGGTTTTGTATAAAAGGTTTAAAACTGTATACAACTTGAAAGTGAGTAAGATTAGGTCAGATCATGGTAGGGAATTTGAAAATATCATGTTTTCTAATTTCTGTGAAAAGAAGGGTATAATGCAGGAATTTTCATCTCCTAAAACTCCACAACAAAATGGAATAGCTGAAAGGAAGAATAGAACTCTTCAAGAAATGGTTAGGGTAATGTTGCAAGCTAAACATCTTTCTAAAAGGTTTTGGGTTGAAGCATTAAACACTGCATGCCATATTATTAACAGAGTTTTTATGAGGCCACAAAGTTCAAGAATTGCTTATGAGATTCTGAACAACAAGAAACAAAATCTGAAATATTTTCATGTGTTTGGTTGTGTGTGTTACATTCTGAATGATAGAGATCAACTTCGAAAGTTTGACTCTAAAAGTGACAAATGTTTTTTCTTAGGCTATTCTAGAAATAGTAAAGCCTATAGAATTTTCAACCTCAGGTTAAACACTGTTCAAGAATCTGTGAATGTTGTTTTTGATGATACAACTAACATAGCAGGAAAAAGTACTGAAGAAGATGTGTCTGAGCATATTGAGATTTCTGCTGGAACTGGAAATTCTGGAGATTCAAAGGATGTTACACCTAATGCCACGGTATCTGGGACAACATTCTCTGAAAATTCAAAAACAGAAAGTTCAGAAGGCAATCCTCAATACACTCATGACAAGGTACCTGCTTCCAGAATCATGAAAAACCATCATTCAAATCAAATCATTGGTGAATCTTCTGTTGGAGTACAAACCAGAAGAAGGGTAAGCTCAAAAGATGTGGTAAGATTTGTTTGTATGTCTTCTATATGCAACATAGTTAATTCTGAATGCTATCATTTTGTAATTGATCCTAAGAATGTCAAGGAAGTCTTAAGTGATGAAAATTGGATAAATGCTATGCATGAAGAACTTAATCAGTTTGAAAGGAATGATGTTTGGACACTAGTTCCAAGACCTGGTAACTCTAATGTTATTGGAATCAAGTGGATTTTTAAGAACAAAACTGATGAGTCTGGAAACATAGTAAGGAATAAGGCTAGATTGGTTGCCCAAGGATACACTCAAGTTGAGGGTATTGATTTTGATGAAACATTTGCACCTGTAGCTAGGATTGAATCTATCAGATTGTTATTGGCTATTGCATATTTTATCAATATCAAATTGCATCAAATGGATGTAAAGACTGCATTTTTGAATGGTATCTTGAATGAAGAAGCTTATGTTGAACAACCCTTAGGATTTGAAGATCCTCACTATCCTGATCATGTTTATAAGCTTAAGAAAGCATTGTATGGCTTGAAACAAGGTCCTAGAGCTTGGTATGGCAGATTGACTGACTTTCTTTTGCAGTTTGGTTTTGTTAGAGGAGAAGCAGACAAGACTTTATTCATTAAATAGGTTGATGGAGGATTGATGATTGCACAAATATATGTTGATGACATAGTATTTGGAGCAACATCAGACAAGATGCTAAATGAATTTGTTGAGGCAATGTCATCTACATTTGAGATGAGCATGGTTGGAGACTTGAATTATTTTTTAGGTCTGCAGATCAAGCAAAAAAGATGATGGAATCTTCATTTGCCAAAGCAAATATGCAAAGAACCTGGTTAAGAGATTTGGTCTTGAGAACTCGAAGCATATGAAAACACCTATGGAATCAACTTAGAAGTTGAACAAAGACAGTGTTGGTCAAGATGTTGATCACACACTGTACAGATCTATGATAGGTAGTCTTCTTTATCTTACCTCTAGTAGACCTGACATTATGTATAGTGTTTGTGTTTGTGCTAGGTATCAAGCTAATCCAAAGGAATCTCACATGAATGATGTGAAGAGGATTATCAGATATGTTGCTGGAACAACAGATCTTGGTATATGATATACAAAGGACACAAGCAATGTATTGACTGGATATAGTGATGTTGATTGGGCTGGAGACATTGATGATAAGAAAAGCACAAGTGGTGGTTGATTTTACATGGGTAACAATTTGATTTCCTGGCATAGTAAGAAACAAAATTGTGTTTCACAATCTCATCGCAGAGTCTACGATTACATTGTCTTTGGTAGTTGTTGTACACAACTTTTGTGGTTGAAAAAGATGTTTGATGACTATGGACTTGAGAATGATATTCATTTGTGTTTTGTGATAATACCAGTCTTTATTAACATTTCTAAAACCCAATTACAACATTCTCTTACCAAGCACATAAGTATAAGACATCATTTCATAAGAGACCTTGTAGAAAAGGAAATTGTGAAGTTAGAGTATGTTCCCACTGATAATCAACTTGCTGATATTTTTACTAAATCCCTTGATCATGAGAGGTTTTCCTTTCTGAGGAAATCTCTTGGTTTGTGTACTATCCGAAGTTACGTAGAGGGTGGATATTTGCAGATAATGTGTCAACATTTGAAGCAACATCAGATTTGATTTTTGTAGCACTTGGTTAATTTGATTGATTCTCTCTATTTAAATGATATATTGGGTAAAATTCTTATTGAGTCAAGTCATTGTGATTTTCTGGACACACACTTCTTAAATGCACAAAACAAAAGAAAAAATACACACATTGGATGTAATCTCTCACTGAGTAACTATGGAGCACGGAGTTCGCTACTACGATGTCTTCTTTTCAAAAGGTGATTGATATAACATCAATTTGCTCATAATCCACTGAGTAACTATGGGGCACGGAGTTCGCTACTATGATGTTCTCTTTTCAAAAGGTGGATCAATATGAGTTAAGTGTATAAAAGAAAAGAAAAGTGCAACATTGGCTGAGTAAATCAGGCAAAATGAATATTGAAGTGTGTGTGTGCCATGCTTGATTACAACATTGACTTGATTTAACTGATTTTTACTTAGATAATTATTTAATGGTGACTATTTGATTAAATTGATTATTTAATACAAAAATTGGCCACACTTTATTTAATTTCAGAATGTACATTGTGTTTGTTTTTATTTTTCGGGCATTTTTATTGGCAGAAATCGTGTGGTTTGGATATTGGAAGTAGTGGGAGTGATGGTTTCATCACATTGCACCCCATGATCTCAATTTCTAGAACATTCACTTTGTGGGATCATGACTTGAAACTTGCTGATTTCGGTTTCTATTTAAGGATTGAATGGGTGTTGTTCTTTGTACTTAAACTTGAACTGAGTTAAGCGTACAAAAGTTTGAAGAAATTGAGTGCAAAATGGCTGGAAATCAAAACACTTCACCAAACACGCCTTCAAACCCTTCCTCTGAAAACCCTGAAATCGCACTACACCTTCTTGCATCAATGGCGACTTCGATCAACTCACCAAATGCCACACCTCTTCTTTGGATCATCAACCCAACACTCAGAATCCATTTGAATCTGAACCAATTTCAGATGCATTCTCTAAAACTGAACATCCGCTGAATGTGAGCGAGGCGATCATTTCGCTTCAACGCTCTGAAACTCCTGCAACAATCACGTTTGGGGAATTCGAGGTAAACATTCTACCATTCTCGAATGTCTCAACATCGAACCCTCCTCGTGGTGTTTTCCTAGATGATTTCACTGTTGGGGCCGAAAATTCAAAACCGGCTGCTAAAAATGTTGAGCCCGCGCAACCCGATGCTCAAGCTGATGTTGAGATGGAAGATACTTCCATGGGGGGCCCGTTGAGAAGGCTAAGGTCGACATTCTTTATTGGCCGGGTCCTTCCTCCAAGAAGCCGAAGAGGAAGAGAAGCCCTATGAAACCAAGAAGAAGGTCGAACCGCTACAAGCCCAGGGTTGACTACTCTGAAACAAAGAGGGGTAAGATTTCTGATTTGGGTAAAGCCTCAAAGCCAATTGTTGTGTCTGATTCATCTGAATCAGAAAAGAGTTTGAAAGAGGCTGAGGAAAGTGAAAAATCTGCTGAGAAAATTGAACACTCTGTTGAGAAGAGTGTTGCTGAGAAGAGTGAAAAATTTGTTGCTGAGGAGAGTGAAAAATCTGTTAATGAGGAGAGTGAGAAATCAATTGCTGGAGAAACTGAACCAAGTGAAGCATCTGAGCCTGCGGCTGATGATGATGATGATGATGATGATGATGATGATGATGATGATGATGATGATGATGATGATGATGATGATGATGATTGTTAATGCTCATGTTGATTCAGAGAGTTCTGATGAAATCATTCCTCTTGCTGAATTGTTGGCTAGGAATGAGAGAAGAACAAAATCTAGAAATGATCCTGAAGCTACTACAAATGCTAGAACTGAGTTGAGAACAAAGAGGAGGCATGAACCTGTTGCTGACTCTGATGTTGATGAAGATGTTGAGCAAGGTCTTTTTGCAACACCATCGGGGAGAACCGGATGACTCGATGATACGATGAATCAGACTCAAGTAGTTCAGGTAACACATCTTCTGAATCTGATGATGATGATAGTGATGATGAATATCATGGTTTTGCTAGTTCTAAGTTTGCTATTATGAGAAGGAGACTTTTATTGTCTGAAAGGAGGATAAGAGTTTATGAATTTGATAGGCAAAATCTGATTCAATTCTTTGAGGAAAGGGATCTTTTGCATGCTGTACAGTTTGCTTCACCTTTCTTTGACACTTGGGTATATGAATTTTACTGCAATTTGAGGAAAGGAACTGGTAGAAGGAACTCTAGGAGATATGAGAATGTGAGGTTTAGAGGTCATAATGTAGGCTTCAATCCTAGTGTGATAAATGCTTTCCTGAGAACACCCGATGTAGATGAAGAAGTTGTCCCTCCTTTGAATGAAATTGTGACTGCTATTACTGGTGGAATGGTTAGGAGATGGAAAACAAAGGTGTTGTCATCCAAGTTGACAAGT
Source organism: Stenogyne calaminthoides (assembly GCA_037126765.1). Lineage (NCBI taxonomy): Eukaryota > Viridiplantae > Streptophyta > Magnoliopsida > Lamiales > Lamiaceae > Stenogyne > Stenogyne calaminthoides. The sequence goes on from JBBCBC010000004.1 coordinate 16,103,130, forward strand.
CTGTTTTCAGTTGTTCACAAATTTGTTGTGTACAGCTGGTTGCCAACTACCAATACTACCAAAATCACTGAAGCTCAAGTTATCATGATGTATAGGATAGTGGTCATGAATAATTTCAATCTGGGAAGAACAATTTTTTATCATGCTATGAAGTGTGCAGGTGGTAAGAAAAGTGTTTTACCATATCCATGTATGATCTTTGCTCTGCTGGACAATTTGGATATTACAAGGGAACCTGTTGAAAGTCTTGGTGGGATGATACCTGATTTAGGAATCTCCAAGGTTCTGTTGAGAGGAAACATGATTAGGGACTTACCATACAGGAGGCCTAATGCAGAGGGAGATGAAACTGAGCCTGAGGTTGTTGAACCTGCTGTTCAAAATCCGGATGTTGCACCAAATGTTGTCAACAATGATGGTGAAACTGACTTGAGAAATTCTCCAGTTCAGTCTGTTACTATTCATAGGGATTTCATACTTCAGCAAATTGAGAATTTGCAGGATCAGATTGCTAAGCTGAATGTCATGAAAAACATCTGGGAGAGGTTGCTTTCTGCTCCACCAGGGGGAGTAACACCTGATGCACCTGAAGTTGCTGTTGAGATTCCTGTTGCAGAAGTTGTTCCTGATGTTGTTGAGGCTACTGTGCATGAAGAAGATGAGCCAGGTCCTCCAGTTGAACAAGTTGCTGACCAAGGTGATGATGATGAAGAGGCTGACATTGATGATATCATAGAGGAAATCTATGGTGATCTCCCATGATGGTTGAATGGGGGAGTTTGATTTGAGATCATGAACACAGAGGGAGTTAAGAACAAGTTGAGGGGGAGCATGTGCAGGACTTGATGATGCTGCAACTGATTGTTTTTAGTTTGATCACCTCCAACTCTCTTTGTTTGTCCTTCTTTATTCATATGGTCTTATTTTTGTTTTTGCATTTTATTTACTAAACTCTGTTCATTTGATTATGTAATTATTGAACAATAGTTAGTAGGTTTTGCTTGCTTTTGAATATTGGTACTGATGCCTTGATATTCTGTTTATTTGTGAGTATTATGACTTGCTCTGATATTCTGTTTATGTTTGAGTATTGATGATTAGTTTACTCTGATTGTCATATTCTATTTTAGGTTAAGGTTGTGTATCTTCGCTTTGATATCCTTGTTTTCATTGCTTTGATAATCTTACCTTGTGTTTTGAAAAAGAGAAGTCTGTATAGATTGTTCAGAATGGTCTGTTAACTTTCTTTCTGACAGCTCTACTCTATTTCCTTGATGATTTGTGGAAGTATGTTCAAGTAATATATGTTCTACTTTGTCTGCAGGCTTAAGGATGGATACATATTGTACTTGTATCATTTTTCCTTACTCTGAGATGTTCTTACATCTTGCTCTGATGAGTGTCAATGTAATATGCGTATACTCTGATATGTCACATGCTCTGATATGTTATACATTATACTCTGATAAGTTTTTCTGCAGATTGAAGTTTATCAAACAAATGAAATTGTTTGATTATGTTTATTCGATTCTTGATAGCTACAAAATGGTTTGACACTTAGTAGTGTAGGTGATATGAATATGAGCTCTATCATGCACAATACCTGATGTATTTGTTATTTTAGGTGTGTTGTAGCAGAAAGATCGAATGGGGGAGATTGTTGATGTTGCCACCGATGTTACAACATTGGTTACAACATCAGTATTCGTCATTTCTTCTTAACCACTAACACTTCTATGTTCAATGTTGTCTTTGATGTTGTTGACTGCAGGTTGACGATCTAGGTTATTCTGCAAGATTCCAGAAGGTTCCACAAGCTTCAAGAATCAAGTAGAAGGGACTAGATCATGCGGTTGTTTTCAGAAGATCAGAGAAGACCCACTACCTGGGCAGTTACAAAGATCATGGAAGAGTGGATTGAAGAGTTTCTAGATCCTTCAAGGAGGCTCTAGTAAGGCTACACGAAGTCTATAAATAGAAGACCTTGATGTTCACATCAAGTGCCGAACATTGCCATATATCGTGTGTTGTTTAGTCGAATCAACAACCAAGCATCAACTATAGAGTGCGTGAGTGCATCCAGAGTGATATGGTCATTGTTGTGGAGTTATTTTACCATAGAGAGTAATTGTAGGGTTTACAATACCTCGAGTTGGTGATAGATTTGTTTTATGTGGAGTGTTAGTCTCGGTGTTAGATAGTTTCACACTCATAGAACAGGTCACATTTGGTAGTGTAGAAATACACCTAGCCTTTAGATCATATGTTTGATTTTGTTTCAAGGGGATTCGATTTGTGAACCTCTTTGTATTCATTATTTTGATAAATAGTGATTTCGGTCATAAGGTTTCACAATCTATATTGATATAGATTGTGCAAAGTCTTTTTAATTTCGTGTGTTGTGTTTCTGAGTCTTCCGTTGTTTCTGTTGTTTAATTGTTATTTTGAGTGTTCCAACATTCAGTGTAACATTACTCTAATTTTTCTAAACACAACCTCATGTCATTTCCACACACTTTCAAAGATGAACATGAACAACATCAACAGTAGGAAATGTTGAGTTAGGGTGAGACCATTGCCCACAAAACGAACATGTACATGCTAGTGTTCACAGTTCGACGTGGCTTTCCAAAGATAAGACGACTTTCATCACTATACAAGCACCACCACAACATATAGAGTTCTGCCTAACTGAAATGACGTAATAGAGTAGACCGCTCTATAAATGTGGATACAAAATATGCAAAAACTATGAATTTGCTCTCAAAATCTTAGGTGAAAAAAACAAGTTTCCATGTGATATGATTCTCAACAAAGCATGCACATTTATAGTTGTTCTCCACCAGGTGAGGAGTCTATCATAATTAACTTGACCAATTATGCCAGATGGCAGTTAATATCATTCAGGCATTTAGGTGAGTGGGCCAACCAATTTTATGGCCACTAGCTGATAAGTTACAAATACTTTGAAATGTCAATGAACCTAAATAATCGGACAGTCAGATTCATTATAATTCAAATCCTGCTTCATGGGTTGAAACAACTATGCCACACCCAATTCGATTGGGCCATATTATTTTCATGTGGGTCAAGCCAAATTTCTATTCTCCAAAAATATTAGTGTATTAAGAAACAAGACCCAAGTTCCAAAGCATAAGCGGACACGGCTTGGCACGACACAACCACTACAAAATAGTGGGCATTTAAAGAGGAATTCAACGAGAGATTTTAAAGAGGGAATCCGATTTGGCGAGGGTTTAATGAGGGAAATAATCCCTCTTTAAACTGCTCGTCGGGAACTGATTAGCGAGGGAACAATCGGCCCCTAGCCAAAAAGCGAGGGATTTAACGAGGGCTGACACCGTTTCAGATTTTTTGAGGGCTGTCAGTGCCTCGCCAACGTGGAAGCACAATTCTCCTGGCCCTCGTTATTAATGAGGGAGTGGGCCCTTGTGACGTGTCTCCGGTCCAGCTTTCCCAGCGGTGAAATCGCCCCCAGCACATAAAATTGGGGATCACACGGTGGAACGGCCTTCTTTCCCCAATTTTTAGACTCAATGCGTCAAGGAATCATGTGGAATAGCTGCACATTTTGAAAAAATTCGAGATTCCCAAGCTCGAGCAAAAATCGATTGAACTCAGGGTCCAGATCTCTTTCCAGAGCCTCATTCCTAGGGGCAAAAATGGAAATATTATGATTTGTAACCGCTTCTTCAAGCGTCTACTACAGTAAACCTTTCTCGACAAGCTCTAAGAGCTCGGTGTAGTGTGAATCGAGCAAGGCGACGAAGACTGAATTGGAATTGATGAGAGTGCCGGAGTTCGATGCTTTGGTCGGTAAATTTACCGCCAATGCGGAAGCTGTGACGGCGAGGAGAGTGAGGAAGGTGAAGTAGAAGAGATTGGGAACGCCATAGATCTGAGAATCCATGACGGTTTGAGTTTGTTAAAGTGGAAATGGGTTTAATTGTTGATGTTGCTCAATCTCTTTCTCTCTCTCTCTCTATGTGTGTGTGTGTAGACAAAAGAATGGAATACCGAAGAAGTTGGGTTGTTTGGGAAGTGGGTAAATAGAAATAGGGGTATGTTCTGTTGTTTGGTGCAGAGTTTGCCAAGGTACTTCAAACCATGGTGATGTGTCAGACGTAATTGCCGAGGGACTTTAGCCCTCGTGACCTGACAGTCAAACTTGGCGAGGGGGTCAGCCCTCGGGAAATGTTTGGCGAGGGTGTGTTCCTCATCTTATCCCTCATCCTTTTACGTGTGCTCTCTCCCTCGTTGAAACCCTCGTTAAAACTCTTGTCCTCGTTAAAATTAACGAGGGTTCTATTTTCCTCTTTGAACTCCCTCATTAAATCAACATTTTTTTTGTAGTGGACTAGCAGAGCACGCGTGTGCATGTGTGCGGTCCATAATAGAATTGCTCCCTAGCCACTATAATTTGAATTGCACTAACTAACTCTTATTAATGAGTAGTTCACTCACATTATTCAATGCGAGATAATCAACAATTGAGTTAATTCTCACATTTCCAACACTTTAATCCATAAAGCGTCTTTTGACGTTCCAACCTCAAATATTAATATTCTCACTATCGAAATTCAGTCTTGAATTATAAATACAATACGGCCAACTAATCAAAGAGTAAATCGAACCTATGTTGATTAATTTCCTAGAAACTAAACTTTATTCCCTCATTTAATTGGTCAAGTTCTACATATTTTGCATCCACAGTTAGAGTGAAGTCCAATATATCACGTTGTTTCAGTTACCTGGAGCTCTATACCCGCGTTGCTCGTATAGAGACATCATGTTAATCCATGAGCTCTAGCCATGACATGTTCATTTTTTGAGTGTCCCCTTGATTCGATTTTACCTACTGTTGCTGCTATTCATGTCTCTGTTCGTTGTCTTCCGATTCCACACCTGTCTAAAGTGAAAAGTTTTTGTTCAAGAAAAGCTGCTAATTTTGGCCACCTGTTAAATCCAGAAAGTTTCAAGACTGCAACATTTACGAGTGTAATTTTTATTTTTTTTTTGGTGTAATTTTTAGCTTTTAGTTTTTTTTTTTTTTCTCTCAAGTAATCTATGTTTCAGTTTTATTTTGTGGATTTTAGACGACACACTCTTTCTAGCAGTTAATTCATTTAATCTCGATTTTCTCTTTCATAAGCGGATCCGCCACTTTGTTTTTTTGACTGCGCGTAATCAATTGAAACTACACCACTTGAGATCAAATGAATTACTCCCTCCGTCCACCAATCTTATGGACATTTGTCTTATTTGTCCGTCCACCAATCTTATGCACATTCTATTTATGGAAAAAGTTACTTTATCTTTATCCCCCAACCATTATTTAATTACTTTAAATGTCATTATACTTTCACTCACAACCAACCACTTTATTAAGACAAATTCTAGTATGAAAATTTTCATACATGAAAACTTTAATTTACAACCAAATTATGTAATTGGTGAAGACAAGACAAAATTGAGTGGTTCATGGTTCACTCGGCCCAAGTGATTCATGGTTCACACGGCCCGAATATGTCATAATTTAGGGTTCATTATTTAGTGTTTAGGGTGTAGATGGTTGATTTAGGACAATTTTATAAATTTTCATACATGAAAATTTTCACACTAGACATACTCCTTTATTAATAAATAAATCTCACAATACTTTATAATACCCTTACTTTATCTATTTTTTTCTTAAAACTTGTGTTATAAACATTAGGCATAAGATTGGTGAACGGGGGAGTAATAAATAACAACTTCTTGCATTCTAACGTTAATCAGAATCAAAAGTAAATGTAATCATCATATGTATTTCCTCCGTCCCTTAGCAACTTGCACACTTTTCTTTTTCGTCTGTCCATTATCAACTTGCACCCCTTAAAATGACAAAGAATCTCACAATCTCCACCCTACAATCTCCACCCCCACAATCTCCACCTTTCATCCTCTTTGAAAAGTCAACAAAACACTAAAAAACTATTTTTTCTTAATTTGTGTGCAAAAGCAAGTGTACATGTTGGTGGGGGCGGAAGGAATATATATTATATAATTGTACAAATTATTATGATCAACCATGGCAATTAACGGTTAAAACATCTTTTGTTACACTTCAGGAAGGCTAAGTCATGCATTCAAGTGCTTCGTGCACTCATAGTGTATTTTAGAATCATGCAACTTGTTATACTGAAATATGCAACTTATTTTTATTGAAACGTGCAACTATTTTTATATATTAATAATTACACGGTCCAGTGTACACAAATTACATATTTGAGTATAACAAATTGCATGGTTCTATAATGCACTAATTTCATGAATGAAGATATGTAGGAAGATGCTCATATAATTATAGATAATAAATCTTCACATACACACGTATATCCAGTGACGGACCCAGAAATCGGGGCCCCAATTTATAACATGGTGTAGCTAAATGCACTTTAGAATTTTTATATATTTTCGAAAATTATTTGGACTAAACATCTTTATATTAACAGAGTCGAATACATTTATATGTATATTGAAAATGTGAATTATACATATTCTTTCTCTATTTTGTTACCCCTTTCTCACCTAAAAAACAACATTTTATTTATAGAGTGTTGATTTTTACAAAGATTAATAATAGTGATGTCTGATGAAACATGATGCACATAATACTTTGTTTAAAAGAGGCATACGTTAAGTATGAGATAGTTTTATACATGATATAGGGTATAATCTATAACACAAATAATCTTTCATTCTTCCAAAATATTAGGCGTTATCATGATTTATGTTTTATGCTTCTTACTAGGGACCTATGCCAAATACAGGTGTGTGTTTTAATTATAAGTATATATATATAAGAAATTCAATGGGGTCGAAATTTAACCCGACCCCCTGGGGTCAAGGTAGGTCCGTCACTGCGTATATCTATACCCAAAAATCTCTTTCATTGACCTCCACAGGATTAACACCACCGGCCGACCCCTTTGCAGCTCCCACCATTAAACAAGCATAAAGCTCTTCAAACTGCAAAGCCTCCCCATTCCCCCAGTTCCCCGCCTCATCATTCAAGCTGGAGCTTCCGGCTCCCTCGTCGCAGCCGCTCGAAAGGGAAGACGACACCGGTGGGCCCCGCGGGGCGTGACCCGACCGTAGCATATCCTGAGCCCGTTTCAGTTCACCCCGGAGAGCGTCGACTTCTTTCCCGAGCCACTTTTTCTCGGCCAGCGCGGCTTCGAGCCGCAGCTGGATGGAGCTGTAGTCGAGCTCCAGCGTCTGGTTCTTCCAGCGGGCTCTCTTGTTCTGGTACCAAATCGCGATCTGCCGTGGGGGAACGCCCAGCTCACTCGCCAGCTGGAACTTGTGTTCCGGCTCGAGTTTCTTGGTGGAGTCGAAGCTGGCTTCCAGGAGCCGTACTTGCTCCTGGCTTAGCCTCTTTTTTTGGATTGTTTTAGGGTTTTGAGGGAGATTTATTTTCTTGTTAGTTTCCATCTTTGGGTGGGTTTTTCTTTTTTTGTTGCGGAAAATGGGTGAACTTGACTTGGTGATGAATGTCGAATATTCTGTGTGTGTATATATAGTGTGCTAGATCTCAAGGTACAGGTGAAATAGCTAGGTATATAGACTTATTAATTCATGAATACTCAAGTGGGATTTGAATTTTTTTTATATAGTAGGATATATTGTACCATATGCTTAATGGATTGTACAATACAATACATTAATACAAACAGTACAAAATCCTAAAGAACTAGTAATGTAGGATAATTTTTCTTTTTGATCCATAACTTGTTTAATATTCATTTTTCGTTCCAAAAGAATTAACTATTCAATTTATGTTCTATAGCTAAATTGATAGTTCAACTTTGGCACATCCAATTTAATTTTTGCCAAAAAATTGCGAACAACGTCGTTTCGGTCACATGTAACTCACGTGCGTCGGTAAAATTTGGGGGTATGCCCTCGCTGACGTGGACGTCGACTATTTTTTCTCTTTTTATATTTTTACTTTTTTTTAATCAATTAAATTGGACATGTTTAAATAACCTAATAAATTAGATCAAAACTAAAATTTAAAAACGATTAAATTTTACTGACACGTGACTGAAAACGACGTCTTTCGTGATTTTTCGATGAAAATTAAATTAAAATTGAATAATTAATTTAGTTATGAAATTAAAATAGGAAATTTAAATATTTTGAAATGAAAAATGAAAAGTAGATAATTTGTCGTAGATTTTTTTTTTCAGTAATCTACATTAAAGAAAAGAGGGTTTGACATGGGGAATGAAAAATGAAAAAGAATTGTTTAATGTAAATCCTTATGACATGGGGTAGAAAAAAATGAAAATTCTTATGTAAGGCTGCATAATATCGAACGATTTGCAAAACAAATCAAAATTAAATGAAACTTTCCCACTTAATCCTTTATCAAGTCTGAACTTTTATTCTGTCAAAAAAAAAAGTCTGAACTTTTATCTGACTTATCATCTCACAATTGAATGGCATTTATTATTTATTTTAGTGTAGGAGAGTGATGGATAGATATAGGTAGTTAAGCATGCTAAAAAAAAATCGGAACCGGCGGTTCGGATCGGAACCGCCGTTTTTTTACCGCCGGTTCCACGGTTCCGCTGTTCCGGTTCCTGAACAGAACCGAAACCGTAAAATATACGGTTTGATTCCGGTTCCATCATTTCTAGAACCGCGAACCGCCGGTTCTCATGTTTTTTTTAATTTTTTTTTTTTAATTTCAATGGTTTAGATCTCTTTTAACTCAATCCAATAACTATAATAATTTGTAGTGTACTACTAGTCTTCTACTAGTTTTACTAATTTACTATTGTTGCATTTTAATATTGTTCTAATATAGAATTATTTGATGAAGTATCAATTAGACAATTATCATGTATTTATAATTATCTAATTATAAAATTATGTATTTTTAACTATTGTAATCTTCCATTTAAATTCTCATAACAATAATTGTCATCTACATGTACATTTCTTCAAATTTTAGATCCAAAAATTAAAAAACTTAAAAAAAAAAAAGGGGGGGGTGGGGTGGGGGGGAGGACCGCCGGAACCGGCGGTTCGAAACAGAAACCGAAACCGCCTTGGCCACGGTTCGGTTCCGGTTCCGGTTCCACCCTCAAAAGTTTTGGAACCGCCGGTTCGGAACCGGAACCGATGGTTCCGGAACCGTGAGCATCCTGGTGGTGGCTGACTTCTCATGCACAGGCAACTGTGTTCACGTGGGCTTGGCCCTACAATAGAAGTCTAGAATATTTTTTCCTTTTCTATTATTATATATGTTTTTTGCTTTCTTTATTGATGAGGGTTGGTTTACACTAATTTAAATAGGTTATCTATTTATAGATTAAGTTGAATAATTGATTATAATAACACCATACACTCTAGTTCCAAGTTTGGAGCATGAACTTGGGTATGTTCTTGATGGGATTGGATGGAAATTGTTCTCCTGAGTTTTAAGGCTTTGTCGATTGAATAATTAAATATTTGAACTTTTAACCATTCATAGCATGCATATATAATTGTTTGCTTTAGTGACCATTAATTAATAAAATAATAGTAAGATAACATCATTGCAACAAATATACTCCATCCGTCCCACTATATTTGTCCCACTTTTCTTTTATGGACGTCCCACTATATTTGTCCCAGTCCATAAAAGGAAAAAGTAACACTTCACTAACTATTATTTTAATATTATTTCCCTCACTTTTCTTCCCAACTACCCCAAATACCTTCACTTTTCATCCATTAAATACTATAAAAGTTCACTATCTATTATTTTAATATTATTCCTTAAACAATTTAACAAAAAAGAAATGAGACAAATATACCGAGACGGATGGGGTATTATATTAACAAATATTTTTTGACATTTAGTCTAGTTATGGATGAGGGAGAGCCTTAAGCTAAAGTATTGTTTTTTGAGTGGGTCTTGTGCTAGACTGTTTCATAGTGAGATGAAATATAATTTGAGAATGATGTTTTAACATTTTCAAAGGGATAAATATTAATTTGTGCTGATTTGTGAATTGTCTCAAATAAGTTTTTGTCTTGTGTTTTTTTTTTATTTTATTAAAGGGGAACTAATTTTATTTATCAATTACAAAAAAGTATCAAAGAAATTTAATTCCTCTAAACAAAAGCAAAATTCAATTTCAACCCTAAAAACGGATGAGAATAGTTAAGTTCACTTTTCACGATCTAATGATAGCATCTCAATCACATCACCAGTGAGATCACACATTCAAGTTGTCTTGTGACAACTTTTACGACCAATATCGAGTCGAAACCACTTTAAATTAATCAAATCATGTCAAAGTAAAAAAGAGCATCATTCCGCCCCACGTAGAATCATATAGAATTGAGGGAGAGAGCTAACAAGGGGTTGAGAAATCACACAATAGTGAAGAATATCTCGCAAGAGGAGCTATGAAGAGGAGAAAGAAAATCGTGAAACAATAAAAAGAATACAAATAGTCTCCTCTTCATAGGCTCGTTGGCACGCTCCTAGTCATCATACAAAGACCTCTCCGCATTATTTGATCTTTCAGTAGGCTTATCAGGTTTGGTTACACCAAGAACCTAATTGTATTCTTGTGCAGTGAGGATAAATTTCATATTACTTTTCCAAATAGCATAGTTTTCACCAGTAAGTTGATGTTCTTTGAGCATATATTTCAATGGGTTAAAAGGTTGCGACATGCTGAACTGAAATAAATATACTTTTGTGTCAATGGCCGGATCAACACATTAAAAATCACATAATTTGATAACATGAATCGTATTAAAATCTCAAAAAAATATGAACATGTATCAGCCAACATCTTAAAACAGTTTAAATAAGCCATGTGGGTGGGACATTATTTAAACACATTTAAGCAGGTTACAAACAAGAACAATTACAAACCTTTAATTCAAAATTAATAGTTGGCTCCCACTTGACCAATATAAAATTGACAGGAACTTCGGCGAAGAATATGCATATCAATTTTATACCTAAATAATAATCATGGTTAAATACAGAACTATTATTTCGTTTTGAACGAGCCTCTTGGGAGGGTCATCGTCGCCATTAATAATAATTCACAATCATCCTATGGAATTCATTCATTTGAAGACTATCTTTTGGCCGTCCCTTGGGGGAATTTCTCCAAAAGAATTCACAAATAAATAAATCATGGAGGTCAAAATTAATTCAATTTTATTATCCGGAATAAAATTATAAATTAATTATTTAAGCATACTTAATAATTTTTGAAAGTGAGATTTTTCATGGAACAATTCTCATGCAAACATATTTAAACAAATTAAATAAAACATAAGAAAATAAACAACAAACATCAAAACAAAAATTAAACACATATTGGGCACATATATCCAATTGTCACGGTTTAATTTCTTCTTAGTCTTGAACTTGAGAAATCGTCCGTCTTCCAATTTTTCCCACTCGAACGTCTCGAAAAAAAAATCCATCGCGTCAAGTCACCTCTCGTGCATCGACTAGCTCGCGGGTCGGGATGCACGCCTTGCATCCGACCTGGCCGTGTCGATCGGCGCCCATGGGCGCACGCCTCAGCGCCCAGCGCATGTTGCCCGACAGATCTCGGCAGGCGCCGCGCGTACCCGCAAGCCCAATTTCGCCCTCCTCGGCGCCCGGCCAAGATAGCGGTATGCGCCCGTGCCTCGGCTGCCTCGCCATCCCAAGACGGTCCTGCCCGCGTGCATCGGTCTTACCCGTCTCGATGCCCGATCCTCGTTTCGCTTTCGGTCGGCAGCGTGGCGCCGCGACTGCTCCTCCCTGCTACCACGTGTGCCGACGGCGGTGTCGCGTTGGGTGCCTCCCTTTGCACGTCTCGCGCGATGTACACTGCCCACGCCACGGTTTTGGATCTCGTCTTCAATTCCTCACTTCCGTCTTCGATCCGGTTACAATTTATTTAACGAAAAATAAACAAACATATGATCTAGACTAGTCTATTACATTTAACAAATCAAATAGCCTAATCTACTCGTGGATTTTCTCACGAGAAAAGCGAATCCGAACGAGTCGAATAAAAAATAAACAATCATACGCATGAATTTAAATAAACACATTAAATAACCATGACAATTGGATACCTGCGAAAAAGATCTAGCAATTCTACTATCCAATTTCAAAATTAATGGTTAACAATTTAAATTACAATCTAAATCACAGAGCTCGAAATCGAGGTTCTGATACCAGTTGTTCGGAAATAGGGTGTCCGGATCTATTCGAGGTGCAATTTAAATACAAATTTAAATTTAATTTAATTATTACTAGCATGAATTAATCATATATTAATTCAAATAACAATTAAATCACAACAATATATCATGCGTACAAAAAACCACGTAAATCCTACACATGCGGATTCCTAGGAGCTACGTAAGGCGTACCTTTTTGGCGGATTAAACGTGGAGAAGATGAGTACCCATTCAACGAACAAACTCAAAGTCCTTCTTTAGTATTCCCACGTCATCGTCCGATAATCCGGTGGTAGGAATTAGGATACTCACGAACAATTTAACGAAAAAAAAGAAAAAAGAAAATTATATTGCACCACATTGTGAATTTCTAATTTTTTCAATACAAAAGTAATAATAAAACAACAAAAGTGATAATAAAACAATATGATATGCACCTGCGCAGCCTATCAATTCCAATTTGCGTATCAAACTGCAATCCGACCAAAAGCTGAAAGCTAAGCAACAGTCCCATATATTCAACATTGGAGAACTAGACTTGTTTTGAATTTCAATTTTTCTCACAATGACTTATACTATGATGACTTTGTTTCGTGAATAAACCGCCCCTTATTTTTCATTAAATTAAAACGCCTAAAAGCATGCCATAAATATTTTTGACACGTAGCATATTTTTATGCGGGTAATATTCTTATTTTTTTTCTTCATGTATTTAACATTTTTACAGCAATAATTTTTATGTATATGTGAAAAAAAATATTAATGTGAAGGAGCCCTGTAAATTAATCTTCAATAAAAAAATTTGTAGCTTTTTAATTAAGCAAACAATGAAATTTTGTAATTTCTTAAGGAATAAATGACAGCCAACAATGGTGAAAAAAGAAGTTAAAGGGAGGAAGCTCTTTTGTCCTGAAAAATGAGTTTGGTACTTTAGACATGTGAAAGAAAATTTTAGAACTTATAGGTTGTAGTTATTTTTGTGCATTTATAGCCCATTTTATATTATTTTGCAACTTTTCTTTTGCCAGTAGTAAATTGTTAACAACCATTCCATATTGTACATAATAATTATACCCTCTTATTTTAAGATAAAAACTTGTGCGAGCACGAATTCACGGTGAACTCTATTTTTTTCAAATTACTGTTATGCACAAAAATTCTCACTTTTATTCATAATAATTACCACTGTCATGCACAAAAATTATCACTGTTTTAAAAATATCTTATTTTTTAAACTATAATAGTGATAATTTTTATATATAATAGTGATAGAGTTCATATATAAACCTGATTTGTAGTAATATTCACTCTATTTTTAAAGTAAGCAAAAACAATCACATAAGAAAACACTGAATTGTTCAATTATTAAAATCAAATATCAAGTGAAAATAACTAATATTGACCAGGGAATTATTAAGTAAAAACAACTATTAACTTTTAAAATGCATTTAAATTGCACGATGCATTTGTGTGTATACAAAATTGTGTAAATTAGTAGATCTTATAAATGAGCAATACTCCTGTGAACCAGGTCTATACATGAACTTTATTACTATTATGCACAAATTTTTTTACACTTAACAGTGATAATTTTGTGCATAACAATAAATTTTTTTTTATATAACAATGATACTAAAAAAATAGAGTTCACAAATAACTTGGCTTTATAGAAGTTTTTATCTTTATGGATGCGATTGACATAGTTACACAAGATTTTATATAAACTAGTGGATCTTATGGATGCAATTGACATAGTCAATAAAATTAAATAAGTACGGCTCTTAAATCTCTTTTCTTCTTATGGTAATCTTTGTTTTTTTTTTTTTGAAAAAAGGAAAAAAAAAGTCAAACATATAGTTCATGTTTACTTTAGCTCTCATAAATAGTGCACTCAAATCAGCCATTCAAAGAATTGAAGGTTTGACGCCACCAGCAAAGCAAGTTGGCGTTGTTTAATGCGTGTTACAAGTTTTGACGAATTAGCTGGTCTTCAGGCGTGTGCGGTAAATAAACTACTATTAAATTGGAGTTATATTCATGAAAATGACTCATTAGATATCAAGTTATTTACATAACACGAAACCTGAGAGAGTATTAAACATTAAATTATATATATACACATAAGTATAAGTACATGGATATATATAAATGTGTATACATAAATAAATATATATAAATATGTATATATAAAAATATATATACATATATAAATACATACATAAATATATATAAATACAAATATATACATATAAATATACATACATATATTTTTATAAAATAATTTTTTGTTTTCATTTTCTGATTTGGGCCGAGAATTTCTTCAACCCAAAACTTGTGCCCATAAACTTTCAGAACCGAGCCCAACACTGGAAAATATGTTAAACCCCATAACTTAGGAAAATTGGGCCCATGAGTTGGGCTAGGGCACGCACGGGCTTCGCCGTTTTTTGAGATGGAGGATGAACGCATGGCCCCGCCATTTTCTGAGATATCGATCGTGGTGGCATCGCGACCTGATTTCAGCGCGGCGGAGCATCGAGGTGGTGGCAGCTTTGTGCCGATTTGAGGCGGTGGTGAGTCAGCTTCATCGAAGGCTTTGAACGCGTGATGTGAGAGATAAAGGGGCCTCACGTCTGATTGGTCAACAGCAAGGTCGCTGCAGAGACGAGGACCCTGCAATGATTAAGATCTTGCGACGGCGACGTTCTGCCCCAATTCCGAAATTCCGACGCCTCCAAATTTGCAGAGGTGATGAGTAGAAGCGATGTTTATCGAGCGCTGAACCTCGGTGATGTGGGGGAGGCCGAACGCATGGCTCGGTCTCGTGTTCGCGATAGCCGGGATTTTGCGAGAAGCAGGGGTTGGATATGGAGACGCCGGTGGCGTTCCTGATTTTGGACGAGGTTGCAGGTGGCCGGAGTCGGCCTTAAACTGGTAGTCCTGATGGGGTCCCGATCGGTGGTGCCAGACTGACTTTGTTGGTGTGAAGGTTGTAATTAGGCGGCCTGATGTGGCTTGCGGCTCCAGGAGGCTGAGTCGAGCTTGGTGCCTTGGCGGCAGTCTGCGCAGCTGATTGCGTGCGGCGGAGAAGGGTGGCTGTTCGCAGCACTGTTTGGATCGCAGTGCGAACGGTGATTCGCACGGCGCGATGGGATTTTGGCTTCGGCTTCATGGCATGAAGCGCTGATTGCTGGGCAGGAAGAAAGAGCAGTACGGATTTGGCCGCGATTCCCTGGTGGAGCATTGATTTTGGGAATTTTAGCCAAGGAAGAAGGCGTGTGGAAAGGGTTGGATTCTTGATGACGGGGGTTGATTTTTTGATGAAAGGGGATTAGCAGGATTGAATCCCCAATGTTTATAACCAAACTTGGCCGCTGTAATGGGGTTTTTGATTTTTCATGAAGGGGATATTTGGTTTTTGGGATGAACAGTGAGTGTGTCATCCAAATTTTTTGTTTTTGGGTCCGAACAAATATGCAGTGAAATCTGTTAGATTTTCTTACAGATGGCGCCAATTGTTGTAGCATAGATTTCACATCTTGTTGTAACCGATCAGCTACCGGTCAAAGACCACCTGCCACGTGTCCACCAAATGAATAGGTAGACGAACACGGGCCACACAAGTCCGGATGAGCATAGGTGGACGAACACTGGCCACACAAGTCCGGACGAGCATAGGTGGACGAACACGGACCACACCAGTCCGGACGAGCACAGGTGGACGAGCACGGGCCACACCAGTTCGGATGAGCATAGGTGGACGAGCACGGGCCATACCAGTCTGGACGAGCACTACCACACCGACGTCAGCAAGGTTTTGGTCGGGACAGAATTCACACTCTCCAGCTAGGGCGACCACAACATATCAAAGGTAACCTCGCCCATCTAAACTGTATGCTCGCCCAGGGACCACGCACATGCTCGTCGTGGCAGGCGAGCACAAGTACGGGCCGAGAAGAAAAGCCGGCAAACAGGGGGTGAAAACAGTAGCAATCAGAAGTTGTTCGAACTGAACTTACTCCAGTCATTCGAAGAGCCCCAGAAGGCCCATCGTTTATCCACCTTGTTAGATGATTCATCCAAGCAACCACGAAGTCAACCATAACAACAGTGCGTGCTCGCCCACATAACCACGATTTTATTTTGTTTAGTTGTCAATCAACACAGCCACGATATTTTTTCCACTTAAGACGACTATCAACACATCAAAAACCACAAATAAATAATCAATGAATCTCTAATAAATAAACAATGAAAAACATAAAGAAGGCAATAATTTGTTAACCCAGTTCGTCAGGAATGACTACGTTTGGGGGCATACGAAACCATGGTTATTTTACTATGATTTCGTGTGTATTTTCCTTGGGGTTTGTTCCCTATTTATAACATTTACATGATACTGATCTAAAACCTAACGAGCCTCTTAATGAGCCCTATAAAATGGTAAATATAAGATACATTAAATCTAGCCCAAATCACAACAGATACGCAAGATATTCTTTTTCCATAATAAACACCGAGAATGTCTATCTTGATCTTTTCACAGTTTCTTCGTCTGGCAGCCTGCGGGCTACCTGCGACCTGTGACCTCTGTCAGCCTATGGGCTACCTGCGACCTGTTGTTGGGGAATGATTTGCACAGATCTATTCGGGGTGAATATTTAAAGACAAATTTAATTCTTTAATTATTACTAGCATGAATTAATCCTATATTAATTCAAATAATAATTGCAACAACATATCATGCATATAAAAAGCCACGTAAAACCTACGCATGCGGAATCTACGGGTTTACGTGAACGTACCTCTCGGGATGGCAGTGGCTTTGGTCGGACGGACTAACAAAAAGGACTTCCCAAGTATTCCATTAGCCCTTGCTCGACAATCCGGTGGAAGGATACTCGCGAACAATTAACAAAAGGAAAAAAATAAACTTTGTTGCACCACTTATGTGGATTTGCTAATATTTCCAGCACATGGAATTGTACTTGAGAATGAACTAATCATCCCCTATTTATAGGAGGGAGGGTGAACCAAATTTGTGTGATTTTTCAATGTGGGAAAAGACTTTTCTTGGTCACCAAGAAATCTTGAATATATCTCCTATATTCTTTTTCCCATAATTAAAATATTCCACAAAAATCCCACCTCCTCTACTATGGTGATTTTCGAAAATATTAAGTGTGCAAGAGTCCAAGATTTGGATATTCTTGAATTTATGAGATATTCTTGTATTTCAAGAAATACATATCTTCCATAATATATTTTCAAGAAAATCAAGAAAATCTTTCTTGCCCACTATATTTCCAAAATTTCGAAACATACTATATAGATAACCAAGTGAGAGATTTCTTGAATTAAATGAGATAATCTTGTATTCCAAGAATACATATCTTCATTCCAATACAAAATTCAAAGAAACTATTTCTCCCTATTTTATCCATAATTTTCGAAAATAAGAGGAAAAATTAAGCAACAATATTTATTTTATTTTAATCACCTTTTCAGTTATTGGACTATATGTTGGGCTACTCAGGGGGCCTTTAGGAGAATTAAGATTGGACCTTCTAATGAATCTTGAATATCTAATATTGAGCCACAATACAATTCAAGCCCATAAATATTAATTAATCCCACTACATAATTAATATTGCACCATCCATCTTAACCCATATTACAGTCAATATGGCTCCGGTCATTATTTCCGTGTTTAAGATTATCTAGCCCATTAATTAATTCAAGCCCTTTGAAATAGCTTTCCGTTAATTAATATCTTTTTTGTCCTTGGTCGAGAAGCGGTTCAACATTATTATCCATAGGAAACTAATTCCACTTGCAAGATTTGGTATGATAAAACTTATGAACCTCCCAAAGGGGGCAAATCAAACAAACGTACTTGCACACGATTCTTCAGATTAAATCTTAGCAATCACATGTGACCAATAATATTGACCAAGATAAAAAGTATTGAATCTCTCTCGATTTTGCTACCCATGATAAGTCAAAGCAATAGTTACCAATCCCACGTGATCCTATTTAAGGGACGAAGGTTAAGAAACAACGAACCACCGAGGTCTAATTCTTCCTTGTTCGGGATTCAAGAACTTATCCTCCCAGAGGTCCTATTCAACATCGATCATGCACTAGTGTAATCTCTTGGTCAAGACAAACCAATCTGAGCCTTACACCTCAACCTTTCACGATGGTTGTTCATTTCCATCTAGGTCGTGAATGGCGTACTTTTTAGTTACAAAAGGGATTTATTAATTTAATCTTTCGTGATCCGGTATCACTAAATTAACTACAGTGTAACACGTACGAATTATTGAACAGTTATGCAGTAAATATATATAACATTCAATCATATTTAAAGCATCAGTGATAAACAATTTATTTCAAATAAATAAGTCCGGAAATTGGGTTTTCGATTATACAAAGTAAAAGCATACTTTTCAGTATAATCCCAACAATCTCCCACTTATACTCAAAGTCTGCTTTTAAGTATACTACAACACGTCTCGAGTAGTCCGTGACGTCTAATGTCACCTACACGAACCTAATAATTTCTCCCACTTATACTCAAAGTAGATTGGCAACGGTCTTGACACCCATTCCTTCCACATGTCTCTCGAATGTATTCAGAGGCGGACTCTTTTTGTGAATGGATCGCCAGGGTCGCCCCTCGACGCCGCTATCTTTGCCACATCATATATATCTCTCTCTTACGATTTCTCGTATAAGATGTCTTTCCTTTAATGTGTTTGTTTGACTCGTGGACTCTTGGTTCTCTTGAATTTGCAACTGCACCTAGCAGATATTGCTAGACAAATTCAGAACACCATCCAAGTCCACTAAGAAGGTCTAGAGCTCAATCGGTTCTTTCACTGCTTCACAAGCAATTACTTACCCGACTTCCATGGTTGAGTCAGTGATGCATTTCTACTTCACACTCGTCCATTTGATGGCTACACTTCCCAAATGGAAACACACTAACTGAGGCAGATAATTTTTGGAATCTAAATCTGATTGGAAATCCGAGTCCATGTGTAAATAGATGGGGATTGGAGTATCGATCGATAAATCAACATTGTATCCCGAGTTCTTTTCAGATACTTCGGAATGTTTTTAACTGTCGTCCAATTCGCTTTCCCTGAGTTACTCTGATATCTTGCTACCATGCCTGTGGCAAAGCATATATCCGGTCTCGTACACAGTATTGCATACATAAGGTTTCCTACAGCCGAAGCACAAGGAATGTCTTTCATGTCATCTATCTCTCCTCAAGGCGTCTTAGGGGACATTTTCTTGGATAGATGGATTCCAAGTCTGAAAGGTACGAATCCTTTCTTGGAATCTTGCATGTTGATTCGTTTCAAGACAGTGTCTATGTATGAAACTTGCGATAACCCGATCATCCTTTTCTTGCGATCTCGAGTGATCTTGATCCCAAGGATGTGTCCGGTTTTCCCTAAGTCTTTCATATCAAACTGTTTTGAAAGCCATGCCCTTACGTCTGATCACACCTTCATATCGTTCCCGATGATCACAATGTTATCTCACGATAGTACTAAGAATACCAATGCGATTAAAACGACTTTTTTATACATAACTTTCAAAATTGTTTTGATCAAACCCATAAGACTTTATTACATGATCAAAACTTTGGTTCCAAGCTCTGGATGCCTGTTTGAGTCCGTAAATGGACCTCTTGAGCTTACAAACTAGGTGTTCTTGGCCTGTTTCAATGAAACCTTGAGGTTGTTGCATATGGATCTCTTTATCAAGACTTAGTTAAGGAAAGTCGTCTTGACATCCATTTGCCGATTTCAAAAGTCGAAATCTTGAGAATCGATAAGAGAATCTGGATGGACTTTAAGCATGGCTACTGGGCAAAAAGTTTCCTCATAATCGATCCCTTCTTTTACGAGTATAACCTTTTTGCCACTAGTCTTGCTTTTTAAAGGTTTCAACCTTCCCGTCCGGTCCTCTTTTCCTCTTATATACCCACTTGCATCCAATGGGTTTGACCCCATTAAGTGGTTCGACTAGCTCCCACACTCTATTATGAAACATAGAACCCATTTCGGCTTTCATTCTTTGTTTGCCAAGAATCTGCATCCTTATCTTGGAGTGCCTCGTCATTTGTCCATGGGTGCGATTAGGGAATCAAGTCCGAGGACTCTCCTATTCCCATGAATCTCTCGGCCGTCTAATAACCCTCCCACTATAACAAGGTCTACGGTTGTAGAAAACGTATCGTTTGGTATATCATCTAATCTGATCAAGATTGAGGTTTGCCCTCTAAGCTCATTTAAGGTAATCTCACTGGTTTTCTTTGGTTCTATAGTTTTCTTCCAAAATCTAAAGTGGGTGCGGATGTCCACCTTTTGATCTTGAACTATAGAACATTCACCCTTTTGTTCCTCGGGGTATCCTACAAAAACAACCTTAATTACGATCGAGGATCAATTTACTGTTTCCTTGTCCAACACGTAGGTCGGACACCCCAAAAGTTCTCATGTGTCTCATACTAGACTTGCTTGGGTCCACAATTCTTTGGGGTTCGGGGGAACCGATTTGGATATCACCAAGTTCGAGAATGTAAGTCGATGTTTTCAAGGCATGACCCCTTAAGCGACTTCGGGAAGATCCGTATAACTCATCATTGATCTAACCATTTCCAAAAAGAATTACATTGCTTCGCTCTGCAAACCCCATTTTGTTGAGGGGTTAAGGTGCGATGGTGGGATACAATCCCTTCATCGGATAAGTAGTACAAAAACTCATCATTTGAGGTATTCGGTTCCACGATCGGATCATAGAGACTTGATACATTTTTCCATATGATTTCTGCTTGAGCCTTAAATTCTTTAGAATTTCTCAAAGGTCTCAGATTCATACGCTTCATAAGGAAAATGTACCTTGAGTAATCATCAATAAAATTAATCATAACCTCCTCTTGCTTTGGTTGACATTTGACTACATACATCTATGTGAACGATCTCTAACACTTCTTTAGCCCCATTCCCCTTGGCTCCAAATGCCATCTTGGTCATATCACCCTCCAAACATGATTCGCAGGTTGGAATCGATTCAACTTGGAGACGCTCCAGTGAACTATCTTTCACCAACCTTTGGATCCTCTTTGGATTTATATGACCTAATCTTAGATGCCAAAAAGTGTCTCGTTCACGTCGATGAACGTTTTCTTTTCTCGAAATAGTTGATGTGTTATAGGATACATTTCGTGAGTGGTGTGCACAGTTAATTGTATAGAGATTTTCCATCAATGTCCCGTAACAAATACACTCATCATTTCAAAAATGATGTCATTCTTATTAGAAGAAACTTAGTGTCCTTTAATCGAATTTTAGAAACTGAAAGTGAATTCTTTCTAAAACTGGGAACACAAAGATAATCTCAAAAAACTTTATCTTCAAAAAAGATAGGTGCACTTCTCCCATTGCTTTTAATCGCTACTCATGTAGCATTGCTATAACGTAGTATTGCAATAATCGTTACTCTTTGTAGCATTGCAATATCCGCCACTTACGTAAGCATTGCAATGTCTTCTACTTTAAATAACGTTGCCCGGTGTGATGAGGATCTCACTCCCCAATACGTTGTCCGGATCATTTGGAACCCGTGAAGCCAACATGATTAGTGGATCTCGTATCAACCACCCACGAATGAGAAGTATCGCCGCTAAACAAGTTTCAACAACTAGTGTGTGAGAATTACCTTTCTTTCCGTCCCTTTTTGGGTTGGAACAGCAAAACCTCCATTGTCCTCTCTCACCGCAGCTTAAAGCACTTCCTCTTTGGATTTTCCTTGACTCAACAAACATTCCTCATCTTACCATTGCCTTGGCTTTGATTGAGTTTTATTGCTTATGGCCTTTGGTCCTCTTCTTTATCTTGCCTACCCTTGGCCTAGAAGATGAAGACGGACCACTTGCCGTCAAAGCTTGAGTTTGGTGTCTTATCATCATTTCTGCCGAGTCCAAAAGTTTGCAACAAATTAGCTAGCGAGGGCAAAATGCTCAAAAAACCTTCGGGCAAGAGAATGAAGTACCAAATTCATCCGAGTCTCTAGATCATAATCTGCTTTTCGAGAATCTCAAGTTTGTTCGGGATGGGCCATCTATTTTGAGGACGTAATCCCTTACGGGTTTTTCCTCCACCATTTTCAGCGACGACATCTCTCGCAAGGTGATCTGATGAGTCCCGCATGTTTTGACTCGTCAGTTGGCTCATTTGATTTTTGTGTGTCAAAATCCACTTGTGCTTTTGTGCAGTTAGGACAATTATAATTTTCCAATCAATATAGTTTCCATACATATTGTATTGACTTTTAAGTATAATAACAAATTGGATTAAAAGGTAACGACATCTTTGAATCGAAATAAACAACTATATGCAATAAAGCACAAGTATATCACAAGGTTCGATCACATTTCATCATATTTTAAATCTCAAAAAAAAATATGAACATGCATCGACCAACATCTCAAAAAAGCAGTTTAAATAAGCCACGTGGGGTGGGTCATTATTTAAACACATTCAAAGAAAGTTACAAACAAGAACGATTTACAAACCTTTAATATCCAGATTAATAGTTGGCTCCACTTGACCAATATAAAATTCGATGGGGACTTGGGGGGAAGTATATGCATATCAATTTTATACCTAAGTAATAACCATGATTAAATCTGAGATTACTATTTCGCTTTTGATCGAGCCTCGTGGGGAGGGTCATCGTTGCCACTAGTAATAACCCACAATCATCCGATTCGAATTCATTCATGTAAAACCTATCTTTTGACCGTTCGGTAGTGGGGGAATTTCTCCAAAAGAATTCACAAATAAATAAATCATGGAGGTCAAAATTAATTCAATTTTATTATCCGGAATAAAATTGTCAATTAATTATTTAAAACATACTTAGTAATTTTGAAGTTGAGATTTTTCAATTTGGCAACCCTCATGCAAAAACATTTAAACAAATTAAACAAAGCATAAGATAGCACAAATAAATCAAGCAAAAGCGAGAAAAATAAACATATTGGGCACAAATTATCCAATTGTCATGGTTTGATTTTTCTTGGCTTGATCTTGAAGAAACACGTCTCGAATTTCTCCCCTCGTTCGTCTCGAAAAAATACTTTGCCGTCTCGAATCGCCACGCCAAGCGGCTTTCGCGGCCGGGATGCACGCCCGATCCGCCGGCCACTGGGCTCGGGGCAACTTCTAAGCGACCTCGACACCTTGGCGGGTCGCGGCTCGCCCCTTGATGCCAGCAGGCCTCGGTAGGTATCGGCGGGGTCGGCGATTCTCGGCGGCGACAGCGCATCCCAAGATACAAGATCGTCTTGCCTTCGCCCGCCTCCGCCCGCCCGATCTCAGCGGCGCCCGCGTCTCCATGCAGCGCCGCGCATCCGCCCCCATTCGCATTCGGCTTTCGAGCGCGCACCACCCGTCGGCGGCCCTCATCTCCTCGCGCCGGCCGCCCGGCCTCGCGTAAAAGCGTGCCGGCGCCCGCCCCTACGCTACGCAGTTTCGGATTTCGTCCTTTAATTCTTCGTCTCTTCGTTTCCCGATCCGGTTACAATTTATTTACAAAAATAAATAAACCTAGATCTAGACTAGTCTATTACATTGATCAAATCAAACAAATCTAGTCTACTCGTGGATTTTTCTCGAGGCAAAAACAAATCCGAAGCGAATCGAATTAAAAAACCACGGTTTATATGCATGCAAAATAAAACATTAAAATCCATGACAATTGGATACTGCAAAAAGAGATCTAACAGTTCTACTATCCAATTTCAAATTTAATGTCCATTTAATTAAATTACAATTTAAAAAATTGAGCAAAACAAAGTGGCTCGATATGCGATTGTTGGGGAATGATTTGCACAGATCTATTCGGGGTGAATATTTAAATACAAATTTAATTCTTTAATTATTACTAGCATGAATTAATCCTATATTAATTCAAATAATAATTGCAACAACATATCATGCATATAAAAAGCCACGTAAAACCTACGCATGTGGAATCTACGGGTTTACGTGAACATACCTCTCGGGATGGCAGTGACTTTGGTCGGACGGACTAACCAAAAGGACTTCCCAAGTATTCCATTAGCCCTTGCTCGACAATCCGGTGGAAGGATACTCGCGAACAATTAACAAAAGGAAAAAAATAAACTTTGTTGCACCACTTATGTGGATTTGCTAATATTTCCAGCACATGGAATTGTACTTGGGAATGAACTAATCATCCCCTATTTATAGGAGGGAGGGTGAACGAAATTTGTGTGATTTTTCAATGTGGGAAAAGACTTTTCTTGGTCACCAAGAAATCTTGAATATATCTCCTATATTCTTTTTCCCATAATTAAAATATTCCACAAAAATCCCACCTCCTCTATTATGGTGATTTTCGAAAATATTAAGTGTGCAAGAGTCCAAGATTTGGATCTTCTTGAATTTATGAGATATTCTTGTATTTCAAGAAATACATATCTTCCATAATATATTTTCAAGAAAATCAAGAAAATCTTTCTTGCCCACTATATTTCCAAAATTTCGAAACATACTATATAGATAACCAAGTGGGAGATTTCTTGAATTAAATGAGATAATCTTGTATTCCAAGAATACATATCTTCATTCCATAACAAAATTCAAAAGAAAATCTTTCTCCCTCTTTTTATCCATAATTTTTAAAAAATAAGAGGAAAAAATTAAGCAACAATATTTATTTTATTTTAATCACCTTTTTCGGTTATTGGACTATATGTTGGGCTACTTTCGGGGGCCTTTAGGAGAATTAAGATTGGACCTTCTAATGGATCTTGAATATCTAATATTGAGCCACAATATAATTCAAGCCCATAAATATTAATTAATCCCACTACATAATTAATATTGCACCATCCATCTTAACTCATATTATAGTCAATATGGCTCCCGATCATTATTTCCCGTGTTTAAGATTATCTAGCCCATTAATTAATTCAAGCCCTTTGAAATAGATTTCCGTTAATTAATATCTTTTTTCCTTGGTCGAGAACGGTTCAACATTATTATCCATCTGGAAACTAATTCCACTTGCAAGATTTGGTATGATAAAACTTATGAACCTCCCCGAGGGGCAAATCAAGCAAGCGTGCTTGCACACGATTCTTCGTATAAAATCTTAGCAATCACATGTGACCAATAATATTGCCCAAGATAAAAAGTATTGAATCTCTCTCTGATTCGCTACCCATGATAAGTCAAAGCAATAGTTACCAATCCCACGTGATCCTATTTAAGGGACGAAGGTTAAGAAACAACAAACCACTGAGGTCTAATTCTTCCTTGTTGATTCGAAGAACTTATCCTCATCAGAGGTCCTATTCAACAAGATCGGTCATGCACTAGTGTAATCTCTTGGTCAAGACAAACCAATCGAGCCTTACACCTCAACCTTTCGCGATGGTTGTTCATTTCCATCTAGGTCGTGAATGGCGTACTTTTTTTTTAGTTACAAGGATCGTTAATTTAATCTTCTGTGATCTGGTATCACTAAATTAACTACAGTTGTAACACGCGGTTAATTATTGAACAATTATGCAGTAAATATATATAACATTCAATCATATTTAAAGCATCAGTGATAAACAATTTATTTCAGTAAATAAGTCTGGAAATTCAATTTCGATTATACAAAGTAAAAACATACTTTTCAGTATAATCCCAACACCTGTGACATGTGGCCTACGACCTCTGGCAACCTGTGGGCTACCAGCGACCTGTGACCTGCAACCTCTGGCAGCCTGTGGGCTATCTGCGACCTGTGGCCTATGGCATCCTGTAGGCTGATAGGTCACTGGTCGGTTTCCTATTAGCTGGTTTGGTTTGCTCCAAGGTTACTATGCCAGCCTCATTGCCTCGTGGTCAATCGATTGCTGAACTATGGTTTTGGCTGCCACGTCATCACCATTTGCCATGTGGCTGTTGGCTAATTATTATGGCTACAACATATACAATATTTCTATGAGGGACACTTAGTGGAGGAGCTTTGATGGGAAAGACAACGAGTGATGCACGAGAGTTGATATCAAATATTGCAACAAATATTAAACATTCAATGCACGTGATGCTATGATGGAGAAACTTCTAAAGGCTAAGACTCTAGAAGCCCGATCATGCCTACTTTGTTCCACCACAGAACACACTAATAATGATTGTCAGATTTTGAATGTGGAATTACTTAATTACTCCCTAATCAAGTTTTGGCTCGCTAAGTTAGTTTAAGAATATAAGATTTTCACGTATAAAAAGGCGCCATATTTCCCTCCTCAATCTTTTGACGCTACATCTCCCGAATCAACATTAATGTTGATACAAATCTCCAAATGTTACCGTTACTTAGGGTTTAGTCAATTAAATTAAAAAAAATCTGGCGATAAGGGATTTAGTGTTCTTAGTTCTTAGTTCATACAAAATATCTCTATCGAAAAATTAGTGTTTTCTTAGTTCATACTCACCTTCGAGTGATTAACCATGTCAAGATCTGAATGTTTGCGCGAGTTATTTGGAGATTCTGATGGAGATGAAGCTTCGACAAAAAATACTCATAGTCATAGTGCAGGGGATTTATTTGGAGATTTTGATGGAGATGAAGATCCGGTAGAAAATTCTCATAGTCAAAGTGTAGGTGATTTATTTGGAGAAAAGTATGAATCGCAGATTTTGTGTGATATTTTTGGTATTCCGTCGAGGAAGAAGTCCCGACAGAAAACTCGTTCTCCAAAGATGATCAGTAAGAAGTTCTGGATGAATTGTCACATGATACAGATGAAAATGATAGGATTATGGTGCAACCTGGTGTTGTGTTTAGTAATATTGATAGGTTATTTGAAGCTTATCCAGAACGTACTAGATTTAAGGGCTTTAGTGTCATAAAAAGAATTGAGAATGATAAGTATGCTCGTTTTATATGTGACCGAGGTGGATTGTCTAAGGCGCAGAAGTATTTGAAAAAATTGATTGCAAAGCTAAGTTGAATGCAAAAAAACTAGATGATGGAAGTTGTATTGTTAAGTCAATGGTGAATGAACACAACCATGAGATTGATCTCGCATTTTCACCGTTAAACCTAGCTCATAGACAATTGACAATGAACATGAATAGGCAGCTCGAAGCAAATGACGTTGCAGGTCAAAGGTCGTGTAAGAATGTGCAATTGTGTGAAGTACAATGCGGTGGCCCCGAAAACTTAGGTTGCCTTGCGAAAGATTGTCGGAATTAAATCGAGGAAAGAAGGAGATTGAGGCTAAGGAAGAGAGATGCAGATTAATTCGTGACATGTTTTGCTAGACTTAAAATCAAAGATCCAAACTTATTTTATTTAATGGATATAGATGAAGAAGGAATGTTATGTAATGTGTTGTGGATTCATCCAAGAAGTAGAGTTGCATATGCTGAATTTCATGATGTGAGTTTTGACACAACATATCTCGTCAACAGGTGAAACTGATATGTTATTGTTGTTGAATATTTTTAGTTTATTTTGTTTGTTAACTTATTATTTTTTGTTCAAATAGGTACAAGATGCCTTTTGCATCAATTGTGGGCGTTAATCACCATGGGCATTCAATCTTGTTAGGGTGTTCTTTGGTGACACATGAAGATGCATAATCATTTAAATGGCTTTTTCGAAACTAGTTAGTGGGAATGAATTGTATTTACCCTAATGCCATCATTACTGACCAAGATACAAGCATCAAGAAGGAAATAAGGGAGGTGATGCCCCAAACTATCCATCGTTTTTGCATTTGGCATATTATATAAAAATTAGATCAAGGTTTGGAGGGATTGAGGATTTTCATGAATGCAGTAACGAATTCAAAAACATTGTGTACGATAGTCTTAGTATCGGGTCATTTTAAACGAGGTGGGCTGAGTTCTTGGTGAAATATCAATGGAAAACCATGATTGGTTGATAAGCTTGTATACTGAAAGGGAAAAGTGGTTCCGGTTTACTTGCATCACACTTTTTGGGCTGGAATGATTTAAACACAAAGGAGTGAGGCGATGCATGCATATTTTGATGAGTTCATGGAAAATACGACATGGTTATGGGTAGTAAGATTATAAAGAAGTTCATTGCTGACTTTAATTCTAAGCACAAGCTTGTTAATTTGAATTCGACCTTTCATTGGGAAAGGCAATTTCAGAAGGAATACACAAATTCAATGTTTAAACTTGTTCAAGATGAAATTGTTCGCATGATATATTGTCATATTGTTCAACCAACTGAAGATGAGGCAATTGCGGATATTATGAAAGTTTTGGCCCACGAGAATATTGAAATAGTGCATGAAAGATATGTGTTAGACAGTTGGAAGAAACCCATTTAACGGCAACACTCGTCCATTTTCTTCGTAGGGGGTTATCCTCACATGACTTACGAATATAAAAAAAATTGGGAGGTTGAAAAATATTTTCAGCAGTGTACTAATGTTGCATTGAAAGATCTAGAGAAGATGAATTATATTAAACAAATATGCATTGCAATGAAGAATGATCTCCTAAATTGGGACAATATAGAGGAGATGGATGACAATGTGGAGACGAATAAAAATGAGAGAAAAATAACCTCTGTTGGATCCGTATGTTGAAAACTCTAGAGGAAGGTCTAGAGAGAATCGGTACATGTCAGTCACGGAAGTTGTTGGTAGAAGTCGTGGAGGAGGAAAGGTAGAGGGACAAGGGGAGATGGGAGTAGGAGGGGAGATGGGCGTGGGAAAACAGGAGCCGGACATGGGACAACATGAGTTGGTGTGGGAGGGGATAATTAGTAATTTAAATTTTAATTATTATCATTTAGGATTTATGGTTTTTTTTTTTGGTTTATTGTCTACTTATAAGTGATAGTACTATGTAGTAATTTCGTTTGATTCTAATAGACCATTTTTTACTTATAATTTCGTTCGTTTGACAATAATTTTTAGTGATACTAATACTTAACAATTTTTAATATGGAAACAAAAAATTGGATTATGGTTGGGGAGGGATGATTGTTACTGCCTAGCTACTAAATGCATTTTTCATTACCAATGCAACTAATGATGATCTTTTATATGAGAAGTTGTTACAATATGCATGCATTGCAATGATACTATATAGTAATTTAATTTGATGTATATATATATATATATATATATATATATATGACATTTTGTACTTATAATTTCGTTTGATTTGAACATACCATTTTGTACTTATAATTATGTGACAACAATTTATAGTGATACTAATACTTAACAATTTTTAATACGAAAACAAAATTTTGGATTATGGTGGGGAGAGATGATTGTTACCGCCTAGCTACTAAATGCATTTTTCATTACCAATGCAACTAATGATGATCCTTTACATGGGAAGTTGTCACAATTTGCATGCATTATAATGATGATTTAATTTAATTATATTCGAATTTATTAATGTGTATGTATTAAAATGACATAATTTATTTGTAAATCAATTTAATTTAAATTCAATTTTTCGAAGATGTCACAATCGAATATATTTGTAAATCAATTTAATTTGAATCAATATCAACCTTGGTGATAAACATAGAAATTAAATCATTTTGGGAATTTTTTTTTTAAACAAAATCAATTGTATGTTTAGGGTTAGGGTTAGGGTTTGGGGTTTACGGCTCCTTAATAAATGCAGATGGCATTACAGGTGGAACTAATGATGGCTTGTGGAATAATGATTTCTACATTGGAAGTTGTCGTTTTTTAAATTTTGAATCACACTATATGGATGCATGTTGCAAATTTTGATTTTGGATAGGTTCAAATCAGTATTTCATTGCAAATTTCATTTTTTATAATAATAATTAGTGATATTAATACTTATTGATACTAATACTTAGACACTAATACTTAGATACTAATCACCATATATCTGTAAAAAAATTAATTACTTAATTTGAAAAAATATAGCATTGATTTCATTAAATGTAGTGATAGGATTAAGTCTTCAAGTAATAATGGAAATCGTCATCTCCTGTAAAACAAATTTGAATTGAATTTTGAAGGACGGTTAGGAATTCAAATTTTCAATTTGAAATGGTTTAGGGTTTAGGAGTTAAAGGGTTTAGGTTGGAAGTTTTAGGGGTGAAAATCACTATACTCATAATATGTGTAACATTAGTGAATTAATACTTATCATCGCTAAACACTATCTATTTAAAAAATAATTAAATTATTAATTTGTCAAAGTAATTTTTATTTTTTACTAATTTTTTTAGCAAATATAGCAATAATGGTGTGTAATCATCATCACTTGTCAATTAAATTTAATTGCCTTGACTTGATTTGGTATGTATTACTAACCAAATTTAATTACTTAATGTGATGGAACTAGTGTATTGATATTTCAAAATGGTAATTGTAATATTTCCATTGCATGTGGTTTAGGGGTTGGAAGTGTTAGGGATTTGGGCGTTTTAAGGGTGCAAATCACTATATTGATCATCTAATATGTGTAACATTAGTGATTTAATACTTATCATCACTAATCACTATCTATTTCAAAAACAATTAAATTATTAATTTGTCAAAGTAATTTTATTTTTTACTGATTTTTTTAGCAAATATAGCAATAGTGGTGTGTAATCATCATCTCTTGTGAATTAAATTTAATTGACTTGATTTGAGTTGGTATGTATTGACTAACCAAATCAAATTACTTAATATGCTGGAACTAGTGTATTGATGTTTTAAATGGGAATGGTAATATTTCCATTTCAAGTGGTTTAGTGGTTAAGGGTTTAGGGTTGGAAGTTTTAGGGGTTTGGGTGTTTTAGGGATTTGGCGTTTAGGGGTTTTGGGGTGCAAATCACTATACTTATTATCTAATATGTGTAACATTACTTATCATCAGTAATCACTATATATTTCAAAAATAATTAATTCAAATATATTTGAAACAATTTAATTTGATTGTTATATTAGGGAATTATGAAACGATTTAACTTGTCAAATATACTAGTGAATTTTAAAACGATTTAATTTGATTGTAATTTGCGGCAATTATGAAACGATTTAATTTGTCCAAACTTATTTTAATGTGTCCGATTAGGGAAGAATCACTACAAAGAAACATCTAACGGTGGAGAATAAATTAGATAAATTAGGGATAATTAGAAGATACTCCATTAAATGTGATTTGATGTCAATCTACATGACGATTAAGTTGGTGGCAGTTGGACGGATTAAAATGTGACTTGTATTTAAGGGTGGTATCATCAAAAGGATATCATATTATACACTTTTTTTCTCGACATCCTCTCATCTCTTCTCTAATGGTAACTACAATTTATGCTTAATTTCAGTTTTGAATCGCACTATATATTTTTTACCATTACTAACTCATTTGTTATTTGAATCTTCTTGTAGTAGGGTGATGGAAACCGTCTCCGAAACTAACCGTCAAGTTTAGAGGCCACTGCTATTTATGAGGTAAACACTTGTATCAATTGATCCATTTACTTTTTTGTTTTGATGTATATGACATTTTGTTTCTGTTTTCAGAGGAAAAAGATCTACCGAATGTTGGCCATTGAAAGGTATAACCTTTTCATGGAAAAATCCTTCATCCTCATGGTCACCATAGCAACCCTAGTGATCGATCTGAAAATGGCTACCACACTTGAATAGAAGATAAGGGTTGAAGATAAAATTTGCAGATCCTAGTGATCGAATTGAAAATGGCCATCACAAGATAAAATTTGGGTATCATAATTAAGATAAAATTAAATTTGAAAATTTTAATTAAAATGTAATTAAAATAAATATGCAGATCAATAAAAGAATGACAAATAATGTGTTAGTGGATTTTTAGAGAAAAATATTAGAAATTATTTTTAATATGTATCTGAGCAGAATAAATTTAATTTAAATTTCTATTATTTCACTTCACAAGAGAATTACCAGTATATGTAAGAGGATGTTATCTTAATACTTGAATGAAGTAATACTTAGTGTTTTACTTGAAAATTAATGTTTTGAAAATCTAGTAATATTCTTAATGTTTGGATAAATTTAGAAAATAATTTACTGTTAATAATTTAGAAAATCAAGTAATACCTTTTACTTAAATGAACTAATAATTTCCCAGAAAAGGGGAAGGGACGCATGCTGCATGCCTGGGTTAAATGGGCAGCATTGGGAAGGGAAAATGATCATTAATTGGACGGTATAGGTATTAGTGAACTCGGTATTAGCCTTAGGTCATTATTTAGAATAAACATGTAGCTTGTTAATCAAATTAAAACTACCATTTCAAATCCTTATAAGCAAAATCGATCCAAAAAATGTCTAGAACGCCTACTAAGAGTACCAAGTTCACCGAATATGTCCCACTATCTTCAAAAAGTCTTATGTCGATGTATGAGTACAACAAACCGAACGAAAAACTCAAGAATGATGTGAAGGTATTCATGAAGAGGTTGCTAACCCATTGTAAAGCACAATCCGTGAGTGATGTCATTCTCGAAGAAGAGCCAGTTCACAAGGTTTATGAGTTTTTTGTTGAACCCAACAAAATAAAGAATATTCCCATAATTGTTCTTTCAGACTCGAGTGTGCATCAAGCTGGAGATTCGGCTAGTGTGGGTGACGGGAATGTTGGTGCTGGTGATGATAATGGCGGTGGCGGAGAGGATGACATGTTTTACGATGGGAATAACAATGGTGTTTGACTATGGGAAAGAAAGATAGTTTGGTGGTTTTTTTTTTTTTTTTTGAAAAGATGGGGGGTGGTGTTTTGATTTCAGTTTTGATTTATGTATTTTGAAGTGGTTGTACTACTTATTATCTATATGAATCCAGTACGTTTAAATTCCTATCAAGTATCATCACAAGTTCCATTTTTGTACATTAATTGTTCAATTTTTTTTTCTTATAACTTAGATGGCAAGTAGGGATGAACAACAAATTATTTAAGCCTTAAAAGATTGAGATTTCAGATGAATCTTGGACCTAATTAATCATTTCTATTAATCGTGTTAACTTATTAATAGGCCAAAGAATTTTAATTACCGCCAGAGAATGAAAAAAAACAACAAGAAAATTAATTCAAATGAAATAATCACACATCGGACTGAAAATTACAAGCCCAATTTTTATTTATTTATTTTATCAGAAAAGAGATGATATTACTAAACTTTGAGTACAAGGGGTACTCAAACCCTTACATAATAAATAAAATTACAGTAGACTGCAAGCAAAGAAAGACACCAAACATATAAAAACACTAGAGGAGATTAACATAAAATTACTTGAACATTAATATTATAACCGCACAAAAAATACCGGAATTACACCCAACAAAAAAAAAGTTTGCAAATCATTATAACATCTACATTAAGAGATGTGTTAACATGAACAATTGTTCTCTCAGGCTCTTCTATAAGACTTGAACCTTCCTTACTTTCATTAACACCATGGCAGAAAATTTTCTTCTCCAAAATAAAAGTTATAAGCAGTCATTACTTCATCCACCGTCGAATAAGACCGGTAAAAACTTCCTTTGAAACCTATGACATTTGGTGCACATTTGATCCAGCTACCGTAGATACCAATCCATTGGCCTTTGAAGACAACATAACATTTTTAATTAATTTTTTATTTTGTTCCCATTGAATCTGGACGTTTTTTTATTTGGAAATGGATTTTGATGAACCCTAAAAACAAATGAAGATGTGAAGAGAAAAGATGAATGACGCAATGGGAGCTAGGGTTAAGAAAAAAATAAAAAAAATAAAAGAAAAAAGAGACAAACCCAATTCCAGGCCGCCAAAATACTTAATGTTTGTATTAATTAAGAGAGAGATTATCAGATTAAATTTGAAATTTGAATTTGAAACCCTAATCTTGGCCGCTCAAAATATACTTAAATTTCGCTTAAGGGTAAATTAGTCAATTAACGAGTCATTAAACATTAAAATTACCAAAAAGCCAAATTATGGGCGTTTAGAATCTGGACATTTAGCGCCACCCATTTTTTAGTGCATGCATTGATTTTTTTTAATCTCTTGCTAGATCATTTTCAAAATGACAGAAAATTACTAAGCACATCTCTAGCTAAAAGTTTTTAATGATAGAAAATCATCTTTAGTGATCTTTATTGATTTTTTATCATGAAATTTTTTTAGCTAGAGAAGCTATAATGACATGAATTATGTCTTTAAAGATCAATTTTCTTAGTGCATGCATTGATTTTTTTTTAATCTATTGCTAGATCGTTTCTCAAAATAAAAAAATAATTATAAATAATATTCAAACCAGATTTGTAAGGAAATAATTAAGTAAAATGCACTTCATGATCCTTTTCACAACCTGTTGGATATTACACCTTGTCACACAACAAATTTGTCATGTCGAAAACATTAAGATTAATTAAATGAAGAATCAACAAGGTATCTTATCTATGAACCATATCATAATGTTGATAGGGAGCTCCACTAGCAATAAAGCAAAATGGCCGACTGCAACGCAACATATGCAGCAAGGGCACACACACGTCAGCACACTCCTATAGTTTTACAACACCATAAACATTATAATTACTACATCGATTCGTTAATCCTGAAACATTGTGTAAATAAGATAATATCACAACACATGTACAAATTAACAAATTAAATAAACTACACAATTTACATGAGATATTAAACAGTCAAATAATAAATTAAAAAGAAAAAAATACAACGAAATTAATGGAGAGTATTTGTGAGAAAGATAAATATAATTAAAGAGTGAGTCTCATGTGCATTTAGGTGCACTGTGCACTCATAGTGCATTTTAGAAACATTTAACTTTTCATACTGAAATATATATTCAACTTGTTTACACTGAACCGTGAAGTGCATATTTCTAAAATGCATTTAATATAATAGAACAATTCATTATAAACAAATTGCATCTTTCAGTATAACAAATTGCATGTTTAAAAAATGCACGGTGCACCTGGATGCATACAAGACTTAGCCATAATTAAATTCATCCCACGTTCCATCTAATATTGCGCTTTCCAGAAAACAAAAAAAATTGTCCAAGACAATGTTTTCTAACAATTATTTTGGCTTGACTATTATTCTTGGTCAAGAATGATGGATAAAGAAAAAAGTAAAATGGCATCCTTGACTATATTAATCAAGAATTAATGATCCACCAAGACTTAAATTGTTTTAGGGAGCGAACTCAATTAGTTTATATACTCATGATGATAATTTAAGATCCATATATAACACAAATGATTCTGAATAGATCCCAATATTAGATTACTTATGAAGCCAACACAAGTAGATCTAATAACAAGTCATTTGTATTGATATGGGCTCCATAAGAAATAAAACATTATTGCGTTTTTATGTTAAATAGTACTCTCATAATCTAAAATGATCAAATTCAGCATACACATCCAGCATTGCTGAAAACTTATACTCCATTGTAGACGACAATTAATGCTTGATGTGATTCGACCCGTGAAGAGGCAAAATGAGACGGACGTAACGTTTTCACAATTTGTAATACTTTTCCAAATTAGACATTAAAAATATATATGTATCACAAAATGGACTGTTCTTGCAAAGTTTTAATTTGTGAAAGATAAATCCATATGAATGATCTTAATAACAGAATCAATGCATGTTTTTTTCTCCTAATGAAACATGTTTACGCTGATGACAACTACATATATATAACAAGAATGAATGAGGCAATTAAAATGTAAAATAAAAATGATGATATTGGAAGAAATAAATTAATAATATGGAAATGAAGAAACGCACCCAACAACATAAACAACAGCACCGAGGAGAGATAAGACCAAGGAGATAAAGGCAAAAGGAAGGCCAATCAGGAAACCCAATGGTCTGCACTCCATACCCTTCCTTTTTACTACCTTTCGATTTGCATACCGCGAATTTAATTTAATTATTAATTTCCTATGCCCTAACAAGCTTTCTTTTAATTATTATGTATTTTGGTAGACAGAAAATTCGAGAGACAAGAGAAAATTATTCAAGAGAGAATAGACTGGCCTTTCTGGTATTCCTTCCAAATAACCGTTCCTATCATTGGTGGTTAATTTTACTCCTCAACTCGTCTTTCTTAATTATTACTATTATTTTATACTAATAATTTTTTTTTACGGAATACTAGCAATATTATTGTCGCTTTGAAGCTAATGGATGGATGTGCTTTCAAGTTCTAACGTAAATTATTTATTGTACAGCTATAGCAATTATTTATTAAAAAATTCGCATATAGACAAAATAATTAAGAAATTCATTCCCGATCAAAAAAAAAATTAAGAAATGCATTCTCAATCTGTGTTACTATAAAGGTAAGTATGTGTTACAGTAAGAACAAGTATGTATTGTCATATGATGATGTGAAAAAAAATATTTTTACTAATTCAATTGTTTAATCTGAATTTTTACTTAATGCAATTTGTTACATGTTAGAAGGAGAAGCAGATAAAAAAGAGAGAGGGAAGCGGATGAAAATAGAGTGAGAGTCGTTTTGTTCATACGGTAACTCATTTATGTGAATATGGTAACACAATTTTCAATATCTTACATACAAATATGTGTACTGAAAAATAAGTATGCTTGTTTGTCTTTACATAACACATTTTTGTACTTATAATAACACATATTTGTCCTTATAGAAACACACATTTGAAAGAGAATTTTATTGTTTTGCTTTTGTGCGAATATTTTAGAAAAATTTGTTCTCGGTTCAAGCTGCATAGAATCCGCGAACTTTCATCTTATGTTTATGCGCTTTTATTACGACACGCGCGTCATAATTCACTGATCCTATCCATGAATTATTTAATATGAAAGTTTGCCTACGTACATAAAATTTTCCAAATCGGCGATATTCCAATCAACGTAGGTCTCGTGGATCTGATCCTAACCGCAACAAATTTCGTTGATTTAGCCATATGTTATTCTATTCGTTATTCTATTCGTCTATCCAAAGTCCAAACATACCAATTTGAATATGTAATAACTCAAAATTAAGAAATAAAATTTAATTTATAACCCAAATATGTTTAAGTTAAATCAATTAACAAGAATATTTATGTAAGAAGTTTTAATTCTTGCAAACGACAAATAAGCACTTTGAACCAGAAGCGCTTACTATAACATTACCATGAATGATCACTTCAAGGTTCGCTTATTAAATAAATCGTAAAGAATATTTATTAATTTAGAAAAGAGAAAATATTTAAAAGAAGTCCTAATTATGTCCGTTCAAATTTTTGG
Organism: Stenogyne calaminthoides; assembly: GCA_037126765.1. Classification (NCBI taxonomy): domain Eukaryota; kingdom Viridiplantae; phylum Streptophyta; class Magnoliopsida; order Lamiales; family Lamiaceae; genus Stenogyne; species Stenogyne calaminthoides. Next base: position 16,140,753 of record JBBCBC010000004.1, read on the forward strand.
AACCAAAACTCAAACGAAAAATACAGGATCTGCTTCTCGGGTATCAATGTGGGAGCCCACAAAATCTTCTCAAATCGGCCTCCTTGATTTAAGGGAGAAAGCATGATAGTTTTTTTTACTACACAAACTATTCATGTCCTTCTTCTCCTTCTTTTTCTCCAAACTAGTATTTCACCCGAGCGATGTTCGATTTCATTTACAATATTATGTAATAAATTATAAATTTACAGAGCTCCAAACCTCCAACTTAATTTGAAAAGTATTTTCATGACTCAAATATTAAGTAAAGGTTTGTCCCACTTATGTCACACAAAATAATCTTTTAATATAATAATTCTATATATAATTTATTTTTCTTATTTATGTATATTAATAATATATTGTCAATTCATTATACATAAAATAAAATTTAATGCGTTGAAACTTTAATTATATATTACATTTAAAAAAAAATATATATGTAATGTTTGTCAACATCAATAGTGTTGTTAGCTTGTAGTAAGACATTTTATTATATAATAAACTAATATATATATATATATATATAAGTAAATTGAATATTTGAAAAAGAAAAGAAAAGTGAAGCTTAATTAAAAAAACTATTTGTCTTAAATCTACTTAAACAAAATTCATCTAAAAAATCAATTATTTAATGAAATAGATAGCAAAACATCAATTACATTAGTCAAATAATACTGTGTCGTGAGAACAACAATTATAAAACCAATAAAATTAAAAGAAGATGCACTATTTTAAAGTTATTAGGTTTATTAGAAAATTTTATATTGAGATTTTTCTCAATTTAATGATTTATCATATCAAGTTTTTAAAATTAGAATTTATTTATTTAATTTTATACAAAACAATTAAATAAGACAATTAAATTTTTTTTAACTCAAAACACATTCAAATTAAATAGTAATTTAGTTAATTAATCAGAAAATATGCAGACAGATTGAGTAATGCTAAAAATGGGTGTGAAAAGTTAGGAAGCGGATCCTCTCCGGTAGAGAATTCGTCCATTTCTTCAATTTTGTTATATCTACACCCAAAATTATTAATATCTGTGGACATGATTTTGCCACGTCATTATTTAAATTTATTAAAAAAAACACCATTCATCTAACCCACCGCCATATAACTCCTTCCACTGAAGAATTTGCACCTAATTTCGTTGATAGTGCTCAGAAGATATCAATATTTTCAGATGTTATTTCAATCTCACTTCAATGGTTTTCTTGAGAAAAATTTAGGTTGTAATGTTCTCCCAGAATAATTTTTCTGGGTCTTTTTATAATATCTTATTAAGTTATACTGGATTTGTTAATGGAAAAAAAAAAGTCAAGAAGGTTCTGGCGAAATTAAGTGGCGGTGGATGAATTTCCTACGGAGAGCGGCGGTGGATGAATTTCCGACGGAGAGGGACGGCAGTTTTGCAGAAACTGATCTGAGAAAGAAAATCCGATTTGCATTGATAAAGGAAAACATGGATTTTTTTAATAGTTATTAGTATAGTACAAATAATGATGTTCTGAGATTCCGTCCATAGATACTAATGTTGGGAGCAAATAACAAAATTGAGGAAATAGAGGGATTCTCTACAAGAGAGTATCCAAAAAATTATTAAAAGTGGAGAGAGTCTTAAAAAATGGAAGTAATGAGAAGAGAGAAAGGGGGGAGATAATGGTCGAGAATAGATTTGAATGAGACTATGCTATTTTTATATATTTATAATTTTTCTAAGAAAATATCTAAGAAACCCCACCCCCTCCCTAACTCCCCCAAACCGGCTTCCCTCCCCTTATTGACTTCCACACACTTCTTTCTTCTTCATTCTTCCACTTTCACGTAATTATAAGCTAGAGAGAGAGTGAGAACACTGGCGGATGGAGCATAATCAAAGGGTATGCAAGTGCATGCCATCTTTTCTCCAAAAAAATTACTACATATATTATATTATTTAGTTTAAAGAATTGTATGAGCATAAATATGTGTATATACTATTTAGTGGACATATTAATTAAAAAAGCCATGAATAAACAATTTAATAAATTGTGAAAATCTTATATCGGGTAATGTCGTAGTTGAGATACTCATCTCAGTTTTCTTTTTTCGACAAATCAAAACTACTTAGATTAGTTGAATTTTATCTTTTAAAGAGTGGATTTATTGTATCTTAAGGATGAACTTTAAAATTTTGTTTATTATAAGAGAAGAGACAATAGATATCACGGCTTGAAAAATATTGGGGAACTCTCCATGGAACTTAATTAGATAAATAAGCATAAAATATACGGTCTTGTCTACTTGCTTATAATTAAATATGGTGTTGATCATCTTGTGGCAACTACAAGGGCGGAAATAATATTCTCAGTAATAACTAATTATGTGAAGAACAAACTACAATATAAAGAAGAACTTTTGAATGATTGCTTAATTACTTGCATAGAAAGATATGTATTTTTCAGAATAAGAATTTATGACATTTTGAACAACTTTCAAAGTATGAGAACTCATCGAGAACAATTGTAATATTTTGTTAAATGATTTTTTTTTTTTTTTTTTTAAATTCTTGATATCCTATATTTTCATGTTATAGATTGTCTATGTTTTATTTATGTTACTATACTTTTTTTAACATTTTCTTTTCATTTAAATTACATGATTTTGAATTTTTTTAGTGTTTCAACTTTCAATAATTGTGCATACCCTATTCAAATTTTATGTGTCCGCACTGAGTAAGAAAGAATAGGAGTCTTCTTCTTTCAAAGTGATTGGCCACCACCCCCAAGCCATGAAGGAGCTCTTCCTCCATTTACATACCTTTAAGTTAAGAGCAAGACTCTATCAAGTGTTGTTGGGGTTATACTGAAAAGTATGCTTTTACTTTGTATAACCAAACTGAATTTCTTATTTAGTTACTGAGATAAATTATTTATCACTGTTGCACTAAATATGAATGAATGTTATATATATTTATTGCAAACATGTTCGATAAGTAAGTACGTATCACGATGTAGATAATTTGGTGATACTAGATCACAGAAGATCAAATTAACAGTCACTCGTGATTAAGTACAAATTCACAACCCAGATGGAAATGAGCAATCCATCATGAAAGGTTGAAGTGTAAGGCTCAGATTGTCTTGTCTTGACCAAGAGATTACACTAGTGCATTATGATGAGTTGAATAGGACCTACAAGAGGATAAATTCTTCGGTACTGAATATACAAGAATTAGACCTCAGTGGTTCGTTATTTCTTAATCTCCGTTCCTTAAATAGGATCGTGTGAAATTAATAACTATTGCTTTGACATATGATGGGAAGAGAATCAATGCGATTCGATACCTTATATCTTGGGCAATATTATTGATTACACGATGATTGCTATGATTTAATACGGAGAATCGTGTGCAAGCACGTTTTGCTTGATTTGTCCCCTTGGTGGGCTCAGAATCTTTATCATACCAAATCTTGCAAGTGGAAATTTATTTTCGGTATGGATAATAATGTTGAGTTGTCTTTACTCCAAGGACAAATATATTAATTAATATAAAGTCTGTTCAGCGGCTTAATTAATTAATTGACTAAGATAATCTTAAACACGGGAAATAATGACCGGGAGCCATATTATTGTGAAGTCGTAATGTGGGTTAAGATGGATAGTTCAATGTTAATTTTATAGTGGAATAAATTAATATTAATGGGCTTGAATAATATTTTGGCTAAATATTAAAGTTTCATAGCCCATTGGAGATCCAATCTTAATTTTCCTAAAGACCCCTCAAATAGCCCAAATTAAAGTCCAATTAATGAAAAGGAGAAGAAAATATTTTGTCTAATTTTTTTCACAATTATTTTCGAAAATTTGGGTAGGATAGAGAAAAAGATTTTTTTTCTTGATTTTCTTGGAAAGATCCTATGGAATAAGTATTCTTGAGATACAAGTTTATTCCATAAATTCAAGAAAGGAAAAAGATCTAATTTTCTTCCTACTTGTGTAAAATTTCAAAAATTGGGGAGCAAGAAAGGAGGAGAAGATTTTGTTGGGAAATATTTTGGGAAATAGGATATATTGGATATATTCTAGATTGTATCTTGAGGAAGAAGCAGAGAAATTTCCCAATGCCCAATTAACCTAAAATTTTTGCCTCCCCTTGTCCTATAAATAGGGGATGAATTTTTCATCCCCAATGCAATTCCATGTGTTGGAAAAATTAGAAATCCACAAAGGTGGTGGCAAAATATTTTATATTTTCTCCTTTAAATTAAAATAGTTCGTTGAGAATCCTCCCACCGGATTACGTTTGTGGATGTGGGACATATTTGAGAAGGCACTTTGGGTTGATCCATCGTCTCAACGGTTGTCTCTACAAGAGGTAAGTAATCTCGTAACTCTAGATTCCGCATGCTTAGGATTTACGTGGATTACGTTGCTTATTTGCTTGTTTAATTATTATGTTGAATTGATTTAGGATTAATTCATGTTAGTAATTAATTGATTAATTTAAATATGTATTTAAATTCATCTCGAATAGATCTGGGCACCCCTTATTTCCCAACAGTGTTTAGCAAGAAAATGAATCAAAGCCTCTAATTGACAAGGTAATGAACAAAAACCCAAATTTTCTTGTATTTTCTTTCTTTAAAGTGATGGAAGAATGGTTTATTTATGGTAGAAATGACAAGACTAAGTAGTTTTATCCAATACCCTCATGAGTTGTTATGATTATTTGTTGATAAATTGTGATAGTTATGATTTGAAGCATGGTTGTGATGTTATACATGTTGTAGCTTAAATTGTTGATTTTCGAGTAAGATCTAGACAGTTGAAAAAACGATTTCGCCCCCTTTTCTATTTGAAATAAATCATGAAACAATTCAAGAATCTTGAAATTTAGCGATCATCGGATTATCCATCTAAGAGAATATTTTTTAAAAGTTAGTGTGTCGAAACCGAATTAAAATGAAATGAGTTGCTTTCACGACCTTCTTACCCAACTTTCAAAAGTTAGAATGATATTATTCAACATTTCTTTTACAATGTACTTTAACATGCTGAAAATTTGGAGCTTTTGGTTGAGCCAAAATGAGATATGTGTCATTGAAATTTATGTGTGCAGTGTTTACAAAAAGAAAGTTGTTTGTATTCAACAATTTGTTTACCTTACTAATAGTTGTCTAAAATTTGTGGAAAAATTAAGAAATGACCTGCTCGTAATCTAGAAATGAAGACATTTGTGGAAAATTTTGGATGAGACTGCTGAAAGTTGTATATTATGTTTGTAAACTTGTATAGTTTGACGAACAGTGGAGTAGAATGATTTAGCAAATATGGAAGAATTTCATAAAGAATTTCAACTAGGACCTTAATGAACTTTGATCTATGTTAAGGGTAGTAAAATATACTTGAATGTCATGATTTTTGGATAAGTGAAAGTATTTTATTCAATTTATGCATGTAAATAAGTCATTTTGTTGAGAAATGAGAGTCTTTCCATGCAAAGTTGATTAGTACAAGAGTTTTGTACATTTTAATGAATTAAATGCTTGATATTTGGTTTACGTTTCTTAAGATAGAAAATGATATTGTTCCGTATTTTTCCAACACGTAAAAATAGTCAACTGCAAGTGTATAATGTCTAATTCTAGTGTGGTAAGTACGAGTCGACCCCACAGGGAAGGGTTAGTGTAAAAGCGATTTTCGTTAGCTCGATTCTATCTAGACACGATTGATTTTTTAGGAAGGTTTTAAAAACTAAAGACTAATCCTAAATGCTAACTAAAATGTCATTAAGAAAGCAATTAAAACTAGCCCAATCCAAATCAACAACAAGCTCATGAAAAGAAAATAACAAAAATATAAAGAGAAGGTGGTTCCAAGACAATTGCAATATTTCGAAATCTGTTTGTGGCTAAAGACTCATTTAAATGGTATTGTGCATTTTCTTATAGGGTTGATCACTAAATAATGAATTAGAACAATTTTTCAATCAATTTAATCCAAAGGAAACACTACAAAAACATGTATTTCTACCTAGCTAGTGCAATGCAACCCGAAAAAGCACCCAAGATCATCTACTACCCTCCCAATAGTTATTCTTCTCTCGAGCTCATAATAAATTGGGTGGTGTGTTTAAAGATCTATTAATGGAATAAATCTCTCGGTCTTATCCCAATTAACATCAAATAAGTTATGCTATTATGTACACTAACAACATGTTTTCAAATAAATTAAACATATAAATAAGAGTAGAAACACAAATACCAATTAAATAAAAAATTAATCCATAAACTTCAATCCAAATAAGCAATGTCCTAGAACCAAAATGGTTCTAATAAAAGTTTCTACACAATCAATAAAGGAAATAACAAAGATAATTGAAGAGCACTGATTAATGCCCCTTCATTAACTTCCAAGTGTCAAAATTGAAGAGCACTGATTAATGGGTGGAGAGGAAAATGGGGCTGCCCAATGTGTTGAATTCTCTAGGGTTCTGTTCCCCAATAAAACAACGAGTGACTTATTTATAAGTCCAAAATTCAAGATCCAATTACTTTTAGGTCTAAGAATTTTTTAAAATTATTTGTAGATACAAAATAGACATTAAAATAATATTGCTATCCTTATTTTTAACTTATTGTCATTTTATTTCCCAATTACTCTTCTTTGTCATTTTCTCTCTCTCACTATTCCTTCCTCTCTCTCTCCCAACTCATTTTTTTTTTCATTTTCATTCTTCCCAATTTTTGGTCAAATAATGTTACCTTATTTTCTGTCTTCCCCATTTTTAGGTATCAAATTGTTATTGTATTTTCCGTCTTCCTCATTTTTAGGTCTCAAATTACAAAAATTACAAAAAATTACATATTCTTATCTAAAAAATTCAGAAATTTACAATATAAAATCTAAAAATTATAGAAAGTAAATTTAAAAAAATTGCAGAAATTACATAAATTACAGAAAATACAAAAATTAAAATCTAAATAATTACAGAAATTACAGATATTATAAAAATTAAAATCTAAAAAATCTCAAAATTGAAATTTGAAAAATATTACAATTTGAAATTTTCATATCAAAAATTAAAAAACTATAAAAATTTACATATCTAAAATCCTTAAATTTACATATCATTTTCTAAAAATCTAAAAATGACATACTTTCATCATCATTTCGACATGCACATGTTCATCAAGTGCATAAACATGTTCATAAAAAACATGAATTCATGTATGTTCATCGAAATCTAAAAAAAAAACCCCAGAAATTCCAGATCCAGATTGCCACAACCATCGTCCATCTCCAAATAAATCAAGAAAATCCAAATTGTCACCATCTCCATCCATCTCCAAATTCAAATCCAGAAATAAAACACAAAAAAAAGCCACAAACAACAATTTCCATGGTGCAAATCAGAAAAAAGAAAAAAGCAACAAACAACAATCATCCACCCACTCGACAACCACCATCGTCAAAATTTACAGAAATCAGAAAAAGGAAAAAAAATCATATCCAGATCCCTTCTCTTGCACTCCTCCGCCGACGACGTCCCCTCTCTTCGCCGCCGCCCCACCAAACAAGAAAAGCAACCCAAAAGATCATATCTAACAAATTAAAAAAAAAAAATCATAAATAGAAAATCACAAACCAAATGCTCCATTTCCACGATTTCGAACAGAACATCATCTGGGAAAATCCCAGATTTTGAACAAATAGCCAGCGATTCCGAACAAAACATGAACTCGGTGACACCACCGACACCGGAATTTCTCAAACACCACCGTCTCAAATCTGACACCACCGACGCTTGAATCGCACAAAACACCATCGGTGCGCGTCTCACTGTGTTCGGCTCAGCGCCGTCGCGCGCTCTGCCTTTCACTCAGTGCCATCGGGCCACCAGCAGCACTACTCTTCAAAGATCGGGGATGATGGGTTGCAACGATTTGCAGAGGGAATTTGGGTGGAGAGATTTTGGTTGGGGAAGAGACTAGTGGGTTTCGTGAATTAGGGGAGAGAGAGGAGGAGATAATTTCGAGTTGTGGTTGCCATGAATTTTTAGAGAGAAAGGAATTGGTCTCGGGGCTTTGAGGACATTAATGTTTTATTACAATTTACACATATTTTGCACCATCTAGTAGTAATTTTCTCTAAAACAATCTGCTGCGCTCTATGCCCCTCTGCTAAAGTCGTGGATTGGAAAAGTAATTTTCTCTAAAACAATCTGCTGCGCTCTATGCCCCTCTGCTAAAGTCGTGGATTGGAAAAACAAAAGAAAATAGCAATTTGTGGGGCCCATCTATATGTTACTTTTCAATTTGAGTTGCTTGCTTCCTTTCATTTTAATTGCTGCAAGTGGGCGCTCAAGTGCTCAAAAATTGGCCTGAATAAATGCCTACACATGGGCCTTTGGTTTGGAAGAAATGGGCCGTAGAAAATGGGCCTACTTTTTGGGCTTCAAATTCTTGAATTTAATTGTATCACCTTATTCTTGATTTCTTCTTCATATGGCTTCACAAAAAATTAGGCACGTGTTTTGCATCAAATAATGCTCGTTTTTCGTATAAAATAACAAAACACGACCTTTCTCCAAATCAAGTGCAATTAACCAAAATTAGGTAATCAAAAAATGAAATTAAATAAAAAAATAGGCAATAAACAAGCAATAAAATCATGCAATTTTCACCCGAATCAGATATTGAAAATTTGAAAGAGATAACAACCCGAAGGACTAAAGTCCCAAAAACACAAACCTAAGAACAACAAGAGAATTTATAGAACAAGAAAGGTACTGATAAACGAAACTCGATGACCCCATCGAAAAAAAGGGGTACGAATTGTGCAAGGTATAGTGTGGCATGAATCAAAGGCTCGAAGTCCTTGCATGTCTTGGATTTTCAAGCATTTTATAACATTACCGATGAAAGTTACCACATGGGTGACATTATATGTATAGTGAGTTAATGTTATATAGACTATTAATGATTTATAATGTAAACAACTGAATTTATAAATAAAGTGAAATCAAATAAGAAAGCTATGCATAATGTACGATTTATGAATGCACAAATGGGGAACCACGAGTCCCACATGAATGAAAAAAAGATGTAGATTGATTTTGGGGATTGGACATGGTATACCCTATCAATGCCATCTCAAAAGGAGACGTAGGTGGTTTACGAGGATTGGATGTGGTAGAGTCACTACCATTGTCATCTCATATGAACGAAAGGTGATGTAAATTTTCTACGGGGATTGGATGTGGTAGAGTCGTTACCATTGGTTCATGAATACATTGATATTGATGGAGATATTGAAAGATATTTATAATTATATTTATGGTAAAATTAGATTTATTTATGTTTAGGATTTGATTTGATATTGTGATATTTAGGATTTATTTACATTTCTTGTTCCCTAAGTTAATTTAATATTATAAATAGGTGTTTTTATTATTATAAAAGGGAGTTGAATTGATTAATGAAAAATGAGAGTTTATCTCAGTATCTCTTTTACTGTATTCTTGTGAGAATCAACGTAATTTGAGTTTATAACTCTTCTGAATATTCTTGGAATCAACGAAATTAGTTTGTTCTTCTGTTCTCATATTTATTCATCTTTATTATACGCTATCGATGCCTACATCAATTGATAATCAGAGACCAGTTACGATTCTTGATGATGGTTCCGAGACTTCTACCGGTTTACAATACTATTCGTGATGAACAACCAACGTATGAAGATAATGATACGCAGATCCACCAACAAATTGGTAGATTGATAGATAGTCCTGTATCACATGGTGAATACGATGGACCACCAATCTTCAATGAATACTTTGATGATGAATACTTTGATGAAGATTGTGCACTACTACACATTTGAGCTTGGAGAGCTCCACTTGGACAACCCTTTTTTTGAATAGCTCTCCAAGTGGTCCCTTGGAGAGCGGTTCTATTAAAAAAAAAAAAACCGGGCATCCAAGATCAAATCAAACTTAGACAATTTGTTCATAATCATTTTGTGAAAAAGTCTTGGAGAGCGGTTTTGAAGCCATTTGTCAAAATAAAAGCTTGGAGAGATTCATAACCGCTCTCCAAGTGAATTAATTTTTGTTTTTTTTTGTAAAGCTTGTATTTTTTGTTTTATTTTTTTGTTTTTGTAAATTCTTTTTATGTACAATTCAAATATTTTATTCTTTAAATTCTCGTGTTATTTATTTTTAATATTCGTCTTATATAATGAGATTAACACAAACCCTTATGTAAAACTTGTTCATAATATTAAATTCATAATATTACACTTACGAATTTGTATCACTATTAATTCTTATAAATTAATACCTATAATGTTTAATATTCTTATAAATTAATTCAATTTTGTCTAAGTATTACTTATTTAGATAGAAAAGTACAATTACTTGTTTAAATAGAAAAATATTACTTGTTTAAATAGAAAAGTATTACTTGTTTAGATAGAAAGGTATAACTTGTTTAAAGAAAAGTATTACTTGTTTAGATGAAAAAGTATTACTTGTTTAAAGAAAAATATTATTTATTTAGATAGAAAAGTATTATTTGTTTAGATAGAAAAGTATTACTTGTTTAAATAGAAAGTATTACTTGTTTAGATAGAAAGATATAACTTGTTTAAAGAAAAGTATTACTTTGTTTAGATGAAAAAATATTACTTGTCTAAAGAAAAATATTATTTATTTTGATAGAAAAGTATTAATTGTTTAGAAGGAAAAGTATTACAAGTTTAAAAGAAAGGTAGTTAAAAAAAAGTACAAGTAAAAAATATAATTTTAATTTAATTTAATTTAATTTTAATTTTAATTTATATAAAAAAATTATTATATAAAAATGTGATTGAATTAATAAATAATATAATTGAAATAAAGAATTTTAAAAAAAATTGTAAGGAAAAATGATTTTTAGAACATATAGAATTAATTTCATTAAGTAAACGCAAGAAAGCAAGTGCCCGAGCGGAATTGATCCCCGCTCAGGCTCCCAAGGTCCCGTGTTCGGTCCCCCATGGGAGCGAGTAATTGCCTCAATTAATTGGGAGGCTTGGTGGGGCTAAAAACCACCGTCTAAGTATCAAAATTGATACTTAGACAGCGGTTTTTAACCGCTTTCTATGTTGCATCTTGGAGAGCGGTTAAATAATTGCCTCAATTAATTGGGAGGCTTGGTGGGGCTAAAAACCGCTGTCTAAGTATCAAAATTGATACTTAGACAACGGTTTTTAACCGCTTTCTATATTGCATCTTGGAGAGCGGTTTTTAACCGGTCTCCAAGTGAAACTTTTGCTTGGACAGTTGTTACTTGGAGAGCTGTTATAACCGCTCTCCAAGGTCATTTTTAACAGCTCTCCAATCTCAAATCTGTATTAGTGGTGGTTATGATGGACCACCAATTTTCGATGAGTATATTGATACTTCAGTGGATATTGGTGATGCTATCCATGATGGTCCACCAATTTTTTATGAGGAAGATGCAAATTATTTTGAATTTGGTTACAATTATATTGATGGAGATACTTTTGTGAACAAAGATTTTCATCAAGTTTACTTTTAGTCAACAAATTCAGCAAATGATGATCAATATTTTGTGCTTGATATTATTGTTCTAGTGATAGAATTTTCAGATATTATGACTTGTTCGCTATGTGAATTCAAGGATGTTTCTGCTCGTCTCCGCACTTTTACACTGAGCACCAACAGGATTCGAGGGCGAATCCTCTCCAATACGAGAAAAATGATGGAGATATGGATGATGATATTTATAATTATATTTATGGTATAATTAGATTTATTTATTTATATTTAGGATTTGATTTGATATTGCAATATTTATGATTTATTTACGTTTCTTGTTCCCTAAGTTAATTTAGTATTATAAATAGGTGCTCTTATTATTGTAAAAGTGAGTTGAATTGATTAATGAAAAAATGAGAGTTTTATCTCAATATCTCTTTTACTGTATTCTTGTGAGAATCAACGTAATTTGAGTTTACTACTTTTTCGGGTATTCTTTAAATCAATGAAATTAGTGTGTTCTTGTATTATCGTATTTATTCATCTTTAATATATGCTCTCGCTACCTACATTAGATATGGAACAAACCAAAATGATTTGGTGATTAAAGGATGAACAATGTGTAATAAAAGAATATAATAAAAGGAAGAGGAAATTTTTTAATAATTATAGAATTCTTGTAAATCTATATAACAACATGTACATTGCCCTTACTCACACCCCAAACTTTAGTATTTTCAAGTTATGGAGTGGAGGCTACGGGGCTACCATAGATGACTACTTCCCATTTATCCTTGCTTTATTTATTAAATAAATGTATCAAGTAAACTTATCCTTGTGATACCTTTATGAACACTACTGCTACCCTTTGAGGTTCGTACTTTAAACTCTATGATTTTTCCACTGCCACTTATTCTATGAACCATTTTGTTATAAAAAAAAAATCTGGATCGATTTTTAGATTTCACTAAGTAATGATTCGAGTTTAGAATATCATCAAGACATTGGAAGTTGACTTTCTGACTTCTGGGGCGTTACAGAGTACCCTCAATTGCTAATTTCACTTTCATGAATTTGTGTTTTTGTTGACTATTTTATTTTGTCCTCGCATATGTCATGCTTTCCAAATTGGTCTTGCTGGTCTTGAGTGTTTGTTGCTAAATTAATCTATACTTTAGCATGTCAAAATAAAATAAACAAGTTTTCAACCAAATTAAGAATAAATTAAAAGCAAAATTACTTTTTCAACGAAATAATAATTAATTTTAAATTATACAATAACACTTCAGAAAAAAAAATCATATTGATAAGCATAAGACATAATACTCTTTTATGAAATATGTGATACTGTATTACATTTATCTCTTAAACACATTTTTTTTAATGCTAAAAATTATTACTTCAAAAAATTAAATAATATTCAAAGACTATTTTTTAACTTTATTACTATGTATACTAAAAGTAGCATCACCTTCTCGTGACCTGGTTGTGTCGGGATGACCTAGCCCTAGATTGACTGAGGCAGATGCGATGCTCGTTCTTGCAAACCCTAGGGTTTCTGGCCCGACCCGCATGCAGGCGTCTGGCCTGAGCACGATAGAGCCATCATATGGCTATGGCTCCGTTCCTATCCCTGGATCCCTAAAAGTGAACCCTGGTGCGTTGCCACCGGGGATGCTATAGATGATTCCCTACGTCGGTAGAGAGGATGCCCCGGATTTTCCTCCACTAGGCGATGAGCGGATGATGAACATGTTGAATGATGCACAGGTTATGGCGAGCCCTACTACTAAGGTTCATGATCATGGCACTTTTGCAAAGGTGCTGCAGGGCTGTACGGATGGAAAGACCACGATAAAACCTGTAAAAAAGGGTACGTTTTTCTCTGTTATGATTGATGAGTCGTAGTATAAATCTACTGTTAAAGAATTGGGTGATACCTTGATTGCTCGCGTGCTTTACAAGAAGGGGAATACCCCTCTATCTTTATGGAATTGCAGAAGAAACTTGGGGTAGTTTGGAATGATTGCCCTTGTCTACTAATCCCTTTGGGTCGGGGCTACTATGATGTTAAATTTAGATGCTCGGAGGATAGGAAAAAAGTTTTCAAGCGTCGTTCTTGGGCGATTAATCCTGGTACTGTCCAATGGCAACGTTGGATCCCGGATTTTAACCCGAATATGTTCACAACTTCAATTGTTCAAATTTGGGTTCGGTTTTGTGATCTTCCGATGGAGTATTGGCAACCTAAGGTATTATGGGCCATGTCATCGGTGTTGGGCACTTCGATACTGATTGATGAACATACTTTGACGAAAACTATGGGTCAGATTGCTCGGGTGCTTATTGAGATTGACTTATCTCAGGATAGAGAGGAGAGAATTATGGTAGAAAGACTGGGTCACTGTGCTTTTGCTGTTGTTCGATATGAAAACTTGCAAAAACCTGCAAGTCTTGTGGAATTGTTGGTCACTTGGTTGATACTTGCAAAAATGAAGCGCAACACGAGAAGGAGGCTCCTGTTCAGAAAAATATTTGGGTAGAAAAGAAGAAGGAGCAACATATACCGAATGGGTTGGAGGTTGGGTCGGGATCTAAAGATGGGGAGCAAGAGGTAACTAGCCCTGTCGTAACTGCATCTACTCAAGTTGATGTTTCAAAGGAGGATGACATCCTTCCTTCTTATGATGAGATTTGTGCGTAAACTAATACTTTGGGTATGAAAGGGATCAGCCCTACCCCTGCTCAAGACATGGATTGGCAACAGGTGCCAACGAGAAAGTCGGCTTCGCCTTCTCATACAGATTTGGCAACTTTTGAGTCGGTTACCTCCAACTCCTACAATACCTTGGTGGATGGTGCTACAGCTTCTGATTCAGACGCTTCGACTTCTCCTGAACCTGTCACCTCCACCCGATGGCCGGACATGCTAGATGAGGAGAGAGAGGTTATTGTAAGGGATCCCCTTACACCGGAGGAGCTTTGTTATCTTCAGGAGTCAGGGGGCAAGGTGTCACCAAAGGATCCTCTAGGTAAAAAGATAAAAGTCAAGCAGAAGCAGGCCAGAAAGTAGGAGAATAAAAGAAGAGAAGCCTACAACACGAGACAGAAGGCTAAGAAGATGGAGGCTGCCTTGCAGGCTTCTTTGCAGGCCACTCGAGCAGATAGTTTTGAAGCTGGCTGACTAGATCTTTAGTCTTCATTGTTATTAGATAGTCCATTTGTAAGGCCTATCTGATAGTCCATCTCAGTCATGTTGGACTGTTTTGATAGTTTGGTCACTTTTGGACCAACGATGTTTCTTTTGTTTGGGGTCACTTTTGGGTCCGCCTCTTTCTTTGTCACATTTCTTTTTCTTTTATATTTAATAATACGTTTAATTATACTAAAAGTACCACCTATAAGTCAAATAATATTACTTTTTGGATGTAATACTATATAAGTAAATAAGTAATAATGTTGATCCAAAACTGTTAATAACCCACAACTTTTAGTTTGCTATATTTGGGATGTGATTTTAGTTGCCTATTTTTTGGGTTGTTTATTTTTTGTTATCATAATCTTTTTGTTTAGGTAAGATTTTCATCCTTGTTTTTAAAATATATGAATCGTTTCAAAAATGGATTGGATCCGTGAGAATTTATGTTTAGAGCATTTTAATCACACTATTCTGGGCTTCCCATCACTTTTTGCTCAGGCAATAATGAAAAATAATCCTTCTTCTACAATTAAGCAATTTGAGTACTTTTGATACAAAACAAATTATCCTTGCTTACTCAGCATTTTCCATAAGAGTATGTCTAGTGTGAAAATTTTCATGTATGAAAATCTATAAAATTGCCCTAAATCAATCATCTACACCCTAAATACTAAATAATGAACCCTAAATTATGACCTATTCGGGTCAGGTGAACCATGAATCACTTGGGCCGAGTGAACCATGAACCACTCAATTTTGTCTTACTTTCACCAATTACCATGAACCATGATTGAAGTTGTTTAGAGTGTTGTGATTGTATATTTTCCTACTTATTGCACTCTGATGATTAAAACTCACACTTGATTACTTAAATGGTTTTAGGGCCTTTCCAATTAGAAGCCCAAACCCGTACCAATTAATGTTGGATCGTTTTTAAGCTGCTACAACTCATTTTGGAAATTTTGAAGCCTTTCAAATTTCAGAACAGAATTCAGCCCACTTTCAGGCCTTCAAGGCACGAGAGCACAATTTTAGAGAGGAATAAGTCGTTGATATTAATATGCTAGCCTCCATATCAGATTATAGAGCCGCCTAGGTCATAAAGTAGCGGGAGAGAGCATAATTGAAGGGGAGATCATATATTCTCATGGAGAAAAGATTCTAGATGTTGACAATCATAATTAGCTAGCTCATTTTATTTCAATTCCAGGGATTTCTGACTCATACATTAATAGTTGTTAGTTAAATTTAACGACGTTTACAAAAATTATCTTGGGGTTATTTATTTCATCGGCTTCATTTATTTACTTACTTGAATGTTTTAATTTGGTTTGGTCACTGTTGTGTTCGATATAATAAATCAGGATTTGTAATATTGAATATAATAATCACACCCGGTGGATAAGTTACTTTTTTTGTTCCCGACTCATCGTAATTGTTCGCTAGCCTATCGAACAAACATAACCGGTCGATATCTTGAACTCAACTCTCGAGGAACCCAAAGAGGCGAACATTACCGAACGAAGATTAATTTGACGACCAATAAAGCTTCTTCTTGACAATGTTTATAAAAAAGATGAATCTAGAAGATGAAATCAAACGCGTGGCGACATCTCTGGAGTTCTTGCATGATCCAGAAAATCCAGCACATGCTTTACCAATCCGGCTCATGCTTAACGAAAGAGGAAAAAGAGAAAAAGGAAGAGGCCGGAGGGGAAAAAAAAAGGAGGAAAAAAAGGAAGGAGGAGAAAGAGGACCTATAGGAAACCCCTTGAGAGGTGAGGAACAAAAAAGAAGAGTGTTCATCCACATATCAAAAAAAGAACTCATTTACCAATCAAGATCGATTCATCTTAATGCGTGTAAAGCTGAAATACTATATCCCGGCTTGGTATGCCCCCAGAGTTATACGGGTCAACAAATTCATCTTATTTTGGTTTTTATTACTGCGTATAAGTTTTGTTTTGCGAGTTGTAATCAAATCGGCCACATAATACTCTCCATAAAAAACGAATAAACAATTGGATATGCTAGAAGGAGGGTAGGAAAAATCAACCCACACACGAACCCTTAGTTAGCCGAGGCGTAAAAAAAAAAATATAATGCCTCAATCTAGGAACACCCAAGCGGAGAGGTCGGAACAAAGCCGACCATATGACATAAAAAAAAGACTACTTCGTCGACCTCATAAAGATCAGCGAAAGAAACTATTAATCTTGAGGATATAGCCAATGATCCGTGCCATTACTAAAAGCAATCACTTTCTTCTTTGCGAGCCGTAAAAGAGGGGCGAAAAAAAGAATTGGCGGTTAGAGGCTCAAAATTTATACACAACATGCAAAAAACAAGCTAAAAAAAGCGCAAAGCGGACGATAAAAAAAGCCCGATGATCGTCGGATTGAAACGACCTCAAGGGTCTAGACCAACGTTTGGGCGTTTGAGGCTCTCCGCCAAAGACCGAATCGGTAATAACAGAGAGGCAGGATCCAAAAAAAGACATCAATAGAGGTTCCTGACATTCGGATCTTCAAAAGCATCCGCGACACCGAACAAATATCGGCGGGAACAAAGTTGTCTATCCATCATCGATTGGGTAGTCAAGGACAAACCCTCATCACGAGCATGATCCACGAGATCCTCATGATGGGAAACAGCCCCAATCTAAGTCTATTAGTCAGGCGAAAAAATGCAAAAAGCCATCGAGGATTAAGCCCGATTCGAAAGCATCGTACCTTGCTCGCCATTATCACCGGCGATCATGGCGGCGAAGTCCGTTCGCAAAGACCCGACCACCAATTCCTATTTTCGATCTTTAGATCGGATCCTCGTATCCATCTCGGCAAATACTCGAGACTTTTATGATCGCGATGGGGCTCTGAGGAGCGACCTTAACGGTGCGATCATTTCCCATGACTTTGGGTGATCGAGCACATAGATGGTTTACCACTTTAATTGCGTCCATCACATCTTTTCGCTGGCCCGGGATGACGATTTTTGTCCCATTTCTCTAAATGTGCTTTTTTCCCCAAAACAAAAGGTTGGCGCATTTTTCTCAACTAAAAAGGTGAGTCGACCGATCATACATAGAAAGATTTGATAAATGTTTATATGATGGATTGTTGAGGAGGATGCTAAGATCCTCGCGGTGGTCGGAGGCCTAACTTTAAATCTGAGACATGTGGAAGGCCATGCATCAAGATTGCCAAACTCATACTTTCGAGTTTAGAAGCGGCAACTAAAATTATAGCTATCAAGATTTGTCGCACAATCACAATTGAGGCAGGAGCCCATCGCTAGGAAAGCTTTGAAAAGAAAACGATGAATGAAGGGGTCTGAACTTCAAACCTTTGAACAAAATGTAGCAAATGCCGCCCGAAGTCTTTTAGGCGTTTTTTGAAACTATCTTTAATCAAATCAAAGATCGGGACATGTTAGTTAGGCCAAGAAGAATTGTAATGGATAAGTTCTCAATAAATATTTGTAATTATCACGAGTATATCGGACACAATCTGAAAATTGTCGCGATTTACTCCGTCAACTTTGGAAGCTATATGAAGAAAATCGTCTTTCCAGTTCTTAAAAAGCTCGCGAGCGAGGGATTCATGAGCGGAAAAAAAAGACCGGGCGGGAAAGCGAAAGGCCGAACAAACATTTGACGGTGATCCCAAGAATCGAAAAAAAGCGTCAAAAGAGGGCCTTTCTCTGTTGGAAGAGGTCGAGAAAGTCAAGAAATCAATGAATATGGACGTGGGTGGATGTTACGGCCAGCGTTCGACGCAAAAAATGATGGAAATCGTAAACATCCATCGGATAAAGGTGGCGAACACATGTTCCCCACCTACACATCAAATCATTTTTCGGAGGGCGATCTTGGCGGAATTATAACTCCCCTAGCGACTCCTTAACCATACGTGCTTTCGTCTCCGCCGGGTTGAAGGTACATCGCCTCTTAGTTGATCTTGGGGCTTATGCAAACATTTTATTCGTTAGTACGGATGGAAAAACAAGTTGGGGATTTGGCGGTTATATTGAACCATGTAATCATACTATAATGGGCTTTGGGGAATATGACCTTATATGGCATGATTAGGTTAGAGTCGAACTAGAATCAACTTTGAATCGAACATTAGGCGAACTAGAATGTTAGATTTTGTAATCGTCGATGTTGATCCATTTATAACGGGTTTCTAGGTCGCCCGTTTATTCGAGAATTCAAAGCGGCCTGTTCACGTATACTATTATGTTAAATTTTCACGATGGAGCGGGGAGTGTAAAAGGAGATCAAAAGAAGGCTCGAGATTGTTTACTATCATGTGTACCGGAAAAACAAAATATTGTTAACATGATGGAGCGAGCAGGGGATTGGTGAGTCAAGCCCGTGAGTAAAAACATCGTCTAAACATCTTTCCGGTCGAACATGAGTTGGGCGAGATGCGAATACAAAAGGCGCGAACATAGAATGTGGAAAAACAATTGATTCCTCCGATCTCCCGGATCAAATGAACATAGATCACCCAAACGAGCGTCGGACCTAGAGCCTCTCGGATAGGTTTTGAACCTATGGAGATTGATGATGAACCCGGGGACCCATTCAAGACCCTCGGTGGAAGCAAAAAAAAAGCAAGCGACTCCGTTGAGCAATTGGAACCAATCAATGTCGACCCTAAAACGATTTGAGTTAGAAGTGTTCATTGGTTGAATTTCACGAACCAATCGAGCGTAAGTAATTACTTACCTTCGAGCAAATTTAGATGTGTTCGCATGGTCACACGAAGATATGGTTGGAATAGATCGCCACTCCCTCAACCTTGATCAAACACAAGCTCGGTTGTTGGAGTAAAATTTAGTCAGGAAAAATATCGGCGATGAATAGTGAAATCAAAAAGCTCCTTGACAACAAATTGATCCAGAGAGGTAAAATGCCCAAAATGGCTTTGCGAACCACGTACTGGATTCGCCAAATCAAATGGATCTTGGAGGCGTGTATTGATTTCACCGATTTGAATAAGGCATGTCAAAAGATAATTTTCAATGCCGGCATTGATTATTTGGTTGATAGTACGGCCGGGCCATGAACTCATGACATTTATGGATGCGTTATTTGGTTATCACCAAATACCAATGCATCCGGACGATCAAAAGAATCTGACGATTCTGCGATTGAAAAGAATATGTCTTGTTGGCAACGCATGCCATTCGGATTAAAGAATGGGAGCAACATATCAACGTTTGGTGAACAAAATGTTAGATTTAACACATCGGGAACAATTGAGGTATATATCGATGATATTGTGGTAAAAAGCGAACATGCTCTTTCGCACAAGCGTTTGATATACTAAGAAAATATAATATGAAGTTAAATGTTTTGGGATTCATTGAGCAAATTACCGGACATATGGTTAGTCAGCGGGGATTGGCGAATAAAATCAAAGATTCAAGTCTGCTTTCGATATGCAAGCCCCCGAAATGTGAAAGAGGTCAAAAAGTTAACCGGACGATGGAAAAAAAGGCGGTTCATATCACGAAATGGGGACAAATGTAAACCTTTCTTTGATGCATTAAAGAAGGAAAGTTTGATGGACCGAAAGCATTGAATGCATTTGAATCATTAAAAACCTGGGTTGGATACTGGGACCTTTGTCTAAGCCTATTGGGCGAACAACTCTATTTGTATCTTCTTTGGAACATGCAATTAGTCTTTATACTTATGCAGGAGGTAAGGAACCACATTTGCCCATTTATTATGTTAGCAAGTCTTTGGTTATTCTCCATTGGAGAAATTTGCCCTCATAATGAGTTTGGACTTTCGGTTGAGGTATTGACCCGCATTTCCATTCGCCAAGTCCTTCGACCCGGATACTTGGGCGGATTGCTCAAATGGGCGGTGTCGTGAACAGCAATGAAAACTATGGCCGATTTCATGGTTGAATTGACATATCCACAAATTCGTTGTCGATCAACCATGGCATATGTATGTTGATGGATCATCAACAAGTTTAAGAGGGCATGGATCATTTCAACCGAAAAACGTTTATGACCATCCGATTTGATTTTCCAAACAACAAATAATGAATTTGAATATGAAGCTTTGATATTTGGATTCTGAGATGGCAATGACAATGGGAATTCAAATGATGATCTGATGATTCTCGGTAATTGTTTATCAAATTCAGAACAAATGACGGTACCCCAACAGAGTTGCTCGAGACATGGTTTTCATTGAACAATTACCACGAATGGGTAAGGATTTTGGCAATGCGAAGGAGTGGCGAAGGAACATTGTGGTAAATTTACCTATCGCCATCCGTTCGGGGTTACGATTGCCCAAGTTTAACAAGAAACTTGGATGACTCAATAATGAGTTATTTACAAAAGGGACGAAAATAAAGCACAAGCTACTCGCCTCGGATACGATCGCTTCGATATACTATTATAGGCGAGCATTTGTACAAAAAAAGCTTCTCACTTCCACTTTTTAAAGTGTATTACTCCTGAAGAGGGACATGTACTTCTGCAACAAATCCATGATGGAGTTTGCGGAAATCATACAGGTGGGCTTGTCCTGGCTCATAAAATAATCAGGCAAGGTTATTATTGGCCAACTCTTAAAAAGGATTCACGTGCATATGCTCTCCGCTATCAATGCGGTACATGCTCCACTCATTCATAGCCCTTTGAAGATTTAGTATCGGTTTATAGTCCATGGCCATTTGCTAAATGGGGAATCGATTTAATCGGCCCATTTCAAGCACATCGGGAGTTAGATAAAGTGGTAGCCGTTTGATTATTATTAAATTAAATGGGGCCGAGGTTGTTAAAATCACCGAACAAAGGATGTGGAACTTTGTTTGGAAGAACATTATCTGTCGATTTGGGCTTCCCCAATCATTGGTCACGGATAACGGCAAACAATTCGATGGAAGTGAATTCAGACAAAATTGTGCTCGCTGGGGAATTAAAAAGCACTACTCGACTCCATATTATCCCCAGTCGAATGGTCAAGTTGAAGCCGTTAATAAAATTATCAAGCATACCCTCAAAATTTAGACTTGATAATTCCAGAGGCGGAGGATGAAATTTCAAGAATTGCACGAAATAAAGAACAAAAACATCAACGGCGGAGACCCCTTTTTGCTTTAGCAAGTTGTTATAGGTTGAAAATAGGAGTCATCGAACAAACTTTTGGAAGCATATTAATGACGGGCTTTTCGCTCGAGTTCGACTTGTTGGAAGAAAGAAGGACGGAGGCCGATTTCAAGAATCTTATGTACAAAAAGAGATCGAGAAAAATTTTATAATTCCAAAGTCGAATCGAGAGATGGAATTTGGTTTTAAAGGCGTCGATGGGGTACCCAGTTGTGGATCGAGCATGGAAGGTCCTTTTCGAGAATCACGGGCGTTTACCAAAGCGGGGCATATGACTTGGAGGACTGAATGGAGTCCCATTGTCTTACTCGTGGAATGCATCAAATTTGAAAAAATATTATCAATAAAGGCGAGCATAATGTCGCGCGAATAAAGCGAGCATAATGTTGACCGAACACAATGGCCATTCGGTTCAAAGCGAACAAGATGATCATAAAAAGAAGAATATATTAGACACTTATCTTCAAGAAAAATCTTTGGACAACATTTTTGATAAGCAGGAGGCGATGGTCAATAGATAGAAGATCGTGTCAAGGCGAGTTGATAAGTTGGCGACCATGCGAGGGTAATTTAATTTTTAAGCAAGAGTCATTTAGCACCATTTATCTATGCAAGACTAGCTTGGGGCGATTCTATAAATAGGGGCATACTTATAGTTAAGAAAAGCGAGGAAAAAAGATGAAGAAAAAAAAAAAAAAATACTACAATTCTCGGAAGGAAAGGCGGCTTAGTATGGGTCGGACGTAGAAAAAAAACTCCGATTGACAATCGTTTATTTGAATCGAACATCTGTTTAAGATTGTTTGCGAGCACGAGGTTGAGGCCCGTTGCGGACTCAAGATGCTCGGAAGAATCGTGGTTACCACTCCCGTTACTCAATTCTTATGCTAAGCCGTGAAGTCCCCATCATCCCCAAAATCTACCGGGGAGGGATGTCATAGAATCCACCCAAAATAAGATGCATCGGGCATCTCTTTGGGATGTAGAATGGTGCGGTGAAAATTTTATACCTATTTTAGGCAGCGGAATGCTTCGCCAAATTAAGATAACCACAACTTGTCGGGGAGGGACAAAAGTTTATCTTTCTTCTTTGCTTGAGCATGTTACAAAAAGATGAAAGGGTAGGCGACTGATGTGCCACATCCTTGTCAACATCAATTAAATGGCAAGGCGAAATTGTCTAAAAGCAAGTTTTAAATCCAAAACCACGATGATAATAGTTGTGTAATAGATAGTCTTCTTCAACTATGAACGATGTAATAGAATACAAAGTGTTGCAAAAAAAAAAAAGAATGATATATGTACTTTTGTTATTTGAAGAGTTTCTAGTTCAGACCTATTTGAGGTCGCACCTAAAGGACGACCCGAACAAAGACGAACGAGCCGTGTCTATGTTCTTTGACGAGCAATTCATATTCGATTTTTTTAATGGGTTTCTCGACTAGTAGATTTGAAATACGTGGTCGCATCTAAATAAGACGGCCCGAGTACTAAGTGATCGCACCTAAATAAGACGATTAAGAAAGGGGGTTCATAAAGTAACCCATATCTGGTCGGCCCTAAATAAGACGATCAACCGATTGCAACGTCAATAAGACAATCAAAACGAAAAGAAGTCGAGCGGGCATAGACCAAACCTAATGTTGAATTCATTTGTTAACGCAAAGCAACAAAGCAAATATCAAGCAACACAAGTATCAACATTCATCCTCAACAAACGGGTTAGAGGAAATAGTTCAATATGAAATCCATTTGTTGTTCAAGAAATATTAGGACAAGAAAAAAGTATCATTAAAGATATATTGTTGAATTAAAAAGTGAAGAAGAGCGAAATTACACAAGTCTTTAAAGAAAAAAAAAAGACATCAAGTTTATAAAGTCAAAATTAGGTGTAGAAGGAAGGAAATATCGAACACATTATGTTCGGTCCTTCCAATGACTCGAATCGTTCGGATATCGGATGCTCCGGAGGAGGCGCGTTTTAGTGTCAGATTGGTCCCAGATTGATCTCAAGAGTTTGGTCGGCAACCTTAATAACATCTGCGTTATCTTCATATTGGGTGGGTCCGATTTTGATCCGCCGGGAAGACGAAAAAGTCACCTAGACCATTTTTGGGAGGTCACGATCTATATCGGATGTAAAATATCGACAAAATCACAAATTCGAGAAATTGACATGGAGTCAATATTAAGCTTAAATTTTCAAGCCCTAAACGGGTGTTGGGATGCGATAAAACAAATTACCTTTTTCGGCCCGAGTCTCTGGCTCGTTGATCATTTTGTATATTGATTACCTCCCCCGAGACTGAATATGACGAGCATCCTCTTTTGAGCATTCTCTTGAAATTGGCGAGCATCCTCCTCGAGCCCTTTGGGCACCAAATTTAAAAGTTTGTTCTTGAGCAATTTCAACTCATCTGGACCTTTTAATTTCGACCACCCTATCTTGAAGCCAAATAGTTGGCTTGAATGTTGGCCGATTGAGCATAAGCTTTCTCCATTGAAGCACCATCCCCCAAACGCATGGTTTAGGGTGGGACACCATTCCATGCTCGAGCAGGCGTCTGGCAAGCTTTTTTTGAACATGTTAAAAGACGTCTGGAACTCTCGAACACTTGGTGAGCGTAGTAGTTCTTTAGATTGGGCATTTGTTGAACACATTTGACAAGTGAGGAGATGTCAACCAAAAATCAAGGCAACATCTGAGCGAACAAAGTGTGTGGCGGATCCCATCCTAGGAATGATTTGTCTTCGGAGATCGGAGCTCGGGATTCGGAGTCCATGATCGGGGCCCATTTGGAGGGAGAAGATTACCAACTTCCAACAATGAAAAACAAGAGGCGGCCGCTCGTCGCCTCGACGATGGGGGTTTGACGACAATCGATTTTATCGATTTATCGACCGAATTTATCGGCCTTGCCGCCTCCACCCTTGGTCATATTAACCCCATGCTCAAACCCGAACAAAAAATCGTTATTTGAGCTTAAAATTTGAAAAAGTTCTGTGGCCTTTTTCTTGAGCCATCTCGGTATTGATGTAACAAAGAAGTCAAAGAGAGAAAAGCTATAAATTAAATGTCGAAATTAACGGATGGCCCGGCGAACAACAAAAGGGCCTTGAAACATATTAATCCTTACGGAAGGATCATCAACAAGATGATAGCACGAACAAAACCGGTAACGTTTGTCTCCTTATCCGGACAATTTGGAATCCACGAAATAAAAAGTGAGTTAAAATCGGTTCAAATTGAAGAATGAAAAATACAAAATCACTTACTTGGTCACCTCCGAAGTCGATTGGGGATGTCCAAACGAGCGTTTTCGCTTCGAGGGCGGACTTTTCCAATCACCCCCACGAATTGAACTTCTCTTTCCGAGTGTTATCGATTTTGTTGCACATCCTCGATGATTTTGCACTTTAAACAACCACCCGTGAGCCCCCTCGGACGAGTCAAGTGCACTCAAGAGCCCGAAGGATAATACCTTGGCTTCATTTTTTGCGAACAATGTCAAAAAACCCGATGACCATATGCCATCCGTTCGGTTTAAGCTGTGTAATGGTGATATTCCATTCCACGAGCAACGGGTAATTTGGGATGGAGGAAACAGGAGACCGGAATCTTGCGGCAACACAACCCTCGTTGATATTAAATCGGGACCGGGTGCCCGAAAAAAAAACATCTTTAGGAGTTTCATAAATCCTATTATGGCGAGCATATCAACATCAATTATGCTTTCGCCATTTTGCTGCCGGGTACTCGTTTTCTACATAATTCTATGGGGTTGTTGGAGGCAAGCCAAAATTTAGAGTATTGTACTCGCTATATGTTGGACTATGAGGAACACCAACGGTATACCAAGTTCGGAGTTTTCCCCATTATCTATACCTATGTTCGATTGGCCAAATTCACGATTCATCAAATTTCCCCCTCATATAAGTATCATTTCTAATTACATCAACATTATCAATAGCCCTAAACCTATTTTGAATTTGGGGCAAAGAATCATAATTAATTATTAGTCATTATCGACAAAACCCTATCCGACCTCGTTTTTTATTCGGAATCGGAAAAAAAACGATAAATGGTTGAAATTGCCAACGGAATCCTAAATTGAAGCATTTGCCTCGATAAATTCGCCACTACGGGGAATTCTACTTATGGGGAAGGCGAAGGGGAACTACATTGATCGGATTGAGCGAAGGAATTCGAGCAAGAGGCCATGATTATATCATTCATTATTTGTAAATTTATTCACGGAACGATGAACCCTTCAGGAGACTTTGAATCAGAAGATGATAAAAAAGAGAAGAAGAGAAAGGAAAATTTTTGAAGTGGAGAAATGGGATTTAAATAGACACGGTTATTAATTCGAAATTTATTGTGAATTGAGCGTTTCCAAGCATGGTCAATCAATCTTTATAAGCCCAATTAGAAGCTTGGGTATTGTTGTGTTTAATAAATCGGGATTTCGAACATCAAAGAGCGAATAACGTGTAATATTGAATATAATAATCACACATTGGATAAGTTACTTTTTTTGTTCGCCGTTAAATTCGAACAAACATAACGGTCGTTATCTTGAACTCAACTCTCGCGAGAACCCAAGAGCGGCGAACATAAAGTACGACCGAACAGAAGATTAATTTCGACGACCAATAAAAGCTTCTTCTTGACAATGTTTATAAAAAGATGAATCTAGAAGATGAAATCTAAAACGTGGCGACATCTCGGAGTTCTTGCATGATCCAGAAAATTGCTCATGCTTAACGAAAGAGGAAAAAGAGAGAAAAAGGAAGAGGCCCAGAGGGGGAAAAAGAAGGAGGAAAAAAGGAAGGAGGGAGAAAGAGGACCTATAGGAAACCCCTTGAGAGGTGAGGAACAAAAAAGAAGAGTGTTCATCCACATATCCAAAAAACCCTAGAACTCATTTACCAATCAGCATCGATTCATCTTCATAAGGTGTATCAGAATGCGTGTAAAAAGCTCGAAATACTATATCACGGCTTGGTATGCCCCCGGAGTAGTCATTTTCTTTTGGGTCAACAAATTCATCTTATTTACCGTTTATTTTACACGTATAAGTTTTGTTTGCGAGTTGTAATCAAATCAGCCACATAATACTCTCCATAAAAAACGACTCGCAACAGTCACCTAAGTTAATTAGATTATTCCTGTGTGTTAGCTAGTTCACAAATTTATAACTCATAATTGTTACAGATTTATGACAATTGGTAGCAACTAGTGAAGTTTAATTTGGGTGTTTTAAATCAGATTCTTTCTATTCGAGCATGAGTATTCGAGAATTTATATGTCCTTATGTCTAATGATTTTGCTGAATTAAATGTAGATCTATCTAGACTGTTCAGTTAAAAAGTCATTGAAGATCTTGTTTCAATTGAGTATAATTAAGGGATAAATTGTAGACAAAGCTTATTGTCTATTGATTAACATTAATTCTAAAGATAAGTAAAGTAAAACAACATTTAATTGTTAGGGTTAAAGTTGAGGGAAGAATGAAACTTGAATTGGAACCATTTAATTAATTAAAATTTATTATTGATTATTTATTGTCTTTGTTGCTTTAAATTTTTTTTAGTCGTTATTAAACCACCACCACCACCCTCCACCCACCTTGAGTTATCGTAAGTGTTTCATTGATTCACTCGAGACAGCACAATAAATTTTTTTAGGTCCTTATGGATCGGCCCCTTGTTTACCAAGAGTTAGTAGAGACGAGGCTAATTAATATGTTTAAATTGGTGTGCCTCGATGTTAAATGTTAATGTTTATTTTATTTAGTTAAATGTTAATGTTTATGTTATTTAGTTCAGTGTTAATGTTTTAACTTTCTCCGTGAAACCTTGCCGTATTGTCTCTTTAATTGTTCGTTATTCTTACTGTGGTTTGTGTTAAAACATTACTCTCTCAGTCCTGTTCTTATTTGAACATTTACTATTTACACATATTTTAATATAAGAGTTATTTATTATTATTAAAAGGGATGAAGTTGTTTTAGTTGAGGGTTAAATGGTAAAGTAATGACATTCGTGTAAATTAAAAGAGATAAAATTGATTTTAGTGTGAAAAAATAATAACATATGGTGTACTATTGAGATGTTTGAGGGGTATAGATAAAATGATAAAAGTTATTTTATTGTTATTTATAGAAATTTATAATTAAATTTGAGACGGACCTTTTTAGCAAATATTCAAATAAGAATAGGTCGGAGAGAGTATAATTTGTATAGTTTGGTGTAAAAAATTAGTTCGGATTGTTGCATTTTTATTGATAGTTTGGTGGTTTAAGTGCAATTTTAGTGATAGTTTGATGGGTTTAGTGCATTTCTTAATTCAATTGGATCTATTTTGACATAAATGCCCATTGGCTGGAAAAAAGGTTGCCGGAAAAAAGTATAGTGATTATGTGCCAAATTTTATAATTTGTATGTAACAGTGCAAAAGATATAGAATGGTCGTTTCGGTGCAAAAACATTAATAGTACTTGAAGTGAAACCCCTATTAATGGACGACGGGTTCTTGTTCCCCGGAATAATCGGTATTTGGGCCGGACATCGATACATATATATAGTTCACATGTTAATGATCAAAAGTCAGTGTACGTACATATCACAATAATATAATAATCAAATAAACAAAAAGGACTTTTAAGATTAATTACCATAAAATTTTGTATATATTTCGTAGGTTCATCATTTCACCTAACAAGGAAAGGGAGATTTCACTACTGATTATTACATTATGTAGTTTGCATTACTAATGTCTGTTTAAGATTTGTATTCTTGTAGACAAGTTTGAATTACTAATGTCTGTTTAAGATTTGTATTCTTGTAGACAAGTATGCCTTTGGCAGAAAGATTTTAGCCGCCTCAATGCTTCATTGAGAGCAGATGGTTCGACTGCAAATGTGATCCGGAGCCAATTCTTGAGGCCTACGGCGATTCCTGCAACCAAAGATAGCACATTTTCCGAGCGTTAACATGTTACTAGAAAATAACATTTTAGTTCTGTAACTTCGGATCATTTTATTTTTAGTCCTGTAATTTTTTAGTTTTTCAACTTTAGTCCCAAATGTGTCAATTTCAGTCATTTTTTATCGAAATTTTAAAATCTCGCCGAAATAAGCATTTGCAGCTCATGTTTCAATTATAATACCACATCAAGGTGTTGCTTCGGTACTTAACATTTAGCTGTTTCATCACTATGAGATTTTCACCGGATAAAAGAATTATTGTAACAAATTCCTTTTGGACTTAAATTACCTGGAAGAATTATAACTGATTCCTCTTTGGCCAGTTTGAAACAGAAGTCAATGTCATCACTAATATCTTTGAGCATGCAGACATTCAGCTTCACCTACAATTTCAAATGGATTCTCTAAATTAAACACTGTCTGATTCTATTGCCACGTGCCAATTTTCATGATATAACAATATATACATATCAGAAAATATGCAAAAATGTATTTTATTGATAGTCAAAACTCTTTTTTGCCCTATTCATGATAAAAAATTTATGTTTTGTCTTTTTATGACATTTTTACCCTTATCACATTAATGTCTATCCATCTCACTAGGACGCGCGACCAATACACTACCTATGCACGACCCATGCGCAATCTATGTGCAGCCCCTATGTGTGATCCATGCGCGATTCTTTATAATAAGGATAAATATGTCATAAAAGAGCAAAAAATGAAGGACAAAAAAATAAGTTTGAAGTATATTCATAGGAAAAAATAAAATTTGTCCCTATATATGATATTATATGTATGCTTACCATGAAAGCCATTGATCCTTGTGGTTTGCAAGGGCAACTAATGCAGTCAATCTCTTTAATCTTTTGATAGCAAATATCAGAAGTTTGTTTCAGTATATTAATGGTTTTTCTAAAGAAAACTTCTTCTGTTCCTTGAATGATTGCTGGAACTGCTGCCTGTAATAAGGAAATTAAACGCGTCTTTATTGCAATGTAAAAAAGCTAGTAGTATATGATAATGGAAAAAATACAAAATGATGGTGAATTTATTTTCAATTTTCCTTATTAATTTAATATATACCTGTATGAAAGTTGCTGCACCTCCACAAATGTCGCAGTACTTCTTTAGGCGCTCTAAAAACTGAGAATAAAAATGAAAGTAAGAGGCGAAATTCTATCTTTGAGCAAATACTTCTATGCACTTCAAAATGCAACTCAAGTATTTTAAATGGTATTAGTTGGTCTGTTTAGTTGCATTCACCGAATGATATTAGTTGTTTTTATTAAACATTATTAATTGTGCACCTCAAAATTGACAAATACTTGTATGCACCAGTTGCACTGATGCGTCTCTAGCCTCTAATGCAATTTTAAATGGTATTAGTTATTTTACTAAAAGGTATTAGTTGAAAATTTAAAGAGTTAACTTGGAAACAGATCGAGGAAAACAAACCTTTGGGGTCTTCAAAGTGGAATACGGATCGTTGATAACCAACCAACCCAGGCGCCAACCGGGTACCAACCATCTCTTCGACAAAGACCCGAGAATAATCACGGGCCCCACCGACCCGAAAACTCCCATAGACACCCAAGGATTTTCCCCGAAACTAAGATGACCATAAACTTCATCTGAAATCACAATGATGCCAAGTCTCTTTGCAGTTTCAGCAATCTGTCAACAGTTGATAAAAACAAAACTTAGATTGCGTTTGGATTGATATTCAATAACTGCAAATGAGTAGGTCATGTGAACCTGGTTCACGCGAAATTTCTTTTTCAAATTAATACTCCCTCTTTCTTACAGAAATTTGCACATTTATATTTTTGCTTGTGTTTTAGCGAACGAATTGTTTATTAATAAATGAAATAATAAAGTGACTTTTAAGGTGAAATATAATAGTTTTACCCCTCCTCTATCATACCGTCTTCTTAAAATTATTTTATCATTTCAAATACTAATAAAAAATTCGTTCGCTAAAACTCGAACATTTATCATGCCGTCTTCTTAAAATTACTTTATCATTTCAAATACTAAAAAACTCGGTCGCTAAAACTCTAACCAAATAGTAACTGTGCAAATTTATGTGGTACGAAAGTAGTACTATTTAGTACATGAAGAAATATTGTTTAGCGAATGAAATATCACGTTTAGATAATGTTTGATTTTATGTGTTACTCATATCAAAATCACTAAATCGTGATACTCTATAGTTTACTGAACAGTATTACTTCATATAATAAACAGTATTACAGAGTATCACTAAATCCTTTCTAGAAGCTAGCACAAACCTCCTTCAGATGTTGATATGTATAAACATTTCCACATGGATTTCCAGGATTTATGATGACAATTGCAACAGTATTATGATCTGCAAGATCTTCCACAG
Source organism: Stenogyne calaminthoides (assembly GCA_037126765.1). Taxonomy (NCBI): domain Eukaryota; kingdom Viridiplantae; phylum Streptophyta; class Magnoliopsida; order Lamiales; family Lamiaceae; genus Stenogyne; species Stenogyne calaminthoides. Next base: position 16,172,033 of record JBBCBC010000004.1, read on the forward strand.
CCCTGAGATCAACCTCCCATTGCTTCTCGGGGAGAAGATCAAAGTAACGAACCTCGAGATTTCTGAATGCCGCACAGAGCCCGTAAATTGGAAATCCGGGCCTTGGAAGCAGGATGTTGGCACCGGGCCGGGCCAAAATTGAGAGTGTTATTTCAATGGCCTGTGTACAGCCAGCTGTGACATAAACATCATCCTGTTGCAACTTGTATGGGAGATCACGGGATAGGTACTCTGCAATTGCCCTGTTTGGATAACAAATTACATATACAATCAGATTTTTTGGTACCTACACTAGGTGAAAACTTAGACAAAAACTCTATGAAATCAACATCCGCCCTTCTCAAAGTGTTAAAGCGTCAGTGCCCAAACTATGTCCCGTCTCACCGTGAGACCGTCTCACGCAAATGTGTCTCGAAAACTTAATAATATGAAACTCAACTAGGAAGATGTTCACAAACAACAAGAGAAATTTTTCGATTTGAGAAGATTCTGCTTCATTAGATAATGTTTTAAGGGGGAGCAAAAACTTCCATTACATAGTTCATTTAAGAGTCGGTATCATGTAAAACAGTGTCACTATACAATTAATTCGCAATAATCATTGTGTGATATAACAACTAATACTTTTGAATGAAACACTTGACAATGAAGTACTAATACTTTTTAATTAAATAACTAATATTGATTAAATATGCACCAATTGCACAGCTAAACTTATTTACATGTAATAAGACTTTGTCCATATATTATAAATGAAGGCATGAACTGAAAAAAAAAAAAAAAACACAAAGAAAGAAAAACTAAAATTCTAAAGAGCTACTAAGGTGGTGTTTTGAAACTCAACTAAAAAGATAGAAACACCTATTTTTTTTTAAAAATATGTCTAACAGTTTTAAAAATAAGTGTTTTAGAGCATTTTTTAGGAGGTGTTTGCAAGAAATTATAAGTAAATATAGTCATCTAAAATTTTGTGCATAAACAATTTATAGTATTTTATTTCTCTTTTATTAGATTAAATAAGTTCTAAAAAGCTATAAGATAAAAGTTGAAAGGGAGTACTTTTGGTAGCTTACGATCATTTTTAAGTATATTAATAACTTTTTTTTTAATTTTTTTTATAAACACCATCAATTTTTACTATTAATTAATTTTTTCATAATCACTAATTTTAATCGTTTCTTCAAAACGTTAAATTTTTGCAAACAACCCCAAGAGTTGGAGTTTTAAAACAGACACTAAATCCACCATTGCAAATTAAGGGGCAATTTGAAAATAAACAAGAAATCAATCAGCAAAGTGTCGAATTCCAAGTACAACAAATGAAATTGGAGTTCCAAACATGCAAAAATTCAAACAAACTTCCAAATGAAAAATAAAACAGGGAAAATAGGGAAGTAAGTGAAAGCAAAGAGAGGAGAAATTACATTCTGGTTTGGGGAAGACCAAGAGTAGGAGCGTAGCCATTGAATTTAGCGGAGTTGAGAGCATTGTGAAGAGCCTTTGGAGCAGCAGAACAAGTGTAGAAGCATGAATAAGCAGTAGGATCTCCGACGCCCAAAGAAATCAGCTTCTTACGCTCATCCGCATCACTATTAGCCGTCAACAATCCAAGAATCCCTTTTATCGTAATATTATTTGGCGCTTCTAATTCTTGCCTCCCGCCGTCCATTCTTTTTACACACACGAGTTTTGGGAACGGGTTTTAGAGGCCACAATTTATTAATAGCAGAACGGAGTCTTGTTGTCCCTTTTTTCTGGTGTTGCATGGGACTTATCGAAATAAATATCTTGTTTTTTTGTTGCTATTTAAAGTTTCGTATTAAATGGAACTTTCTTTCGCGTAAAATTTATTAATGGCGAACTCTACCTATTAAATTTAAATTCGTGATATGTTAACGTTGGTATAAATATATTCGATAGGCATACACAAATTTCATTTCATTTAATTGTTTTGTTGGGATGTAGGCAGGTGGGACCCGGAGGGATGCCTATGCGGTTGTGAGTCATCGACGCGGCTGAATGAAAAGAAGCCGTGAGAAAATGAGTAATCAGATAGTTGGCTTGGCATGGTGAGTCACGGAAAAGGATGCCTAGTCACCAAACAATCTTTTATTAAAATTGCTCAAACTATCATGTCTTGTATAAATTTGGATAAAATTTTGTGTGAATTCGAGTTCATCGTGAACTCGATTTTTTTAATAACTTTGTTGTATATAAAAATTATTATTGTTATGCATAAGAATTATTATTATTATGCACAAAAATTATCACTTTTTAATTTATTTTTTTTTGCACAAATGAAAGTTTTTGTGCATAACAATGATAGTTTTTACACATAATAATAGTAGAGTTCATGTATAGACCTAGTCAACAAAAGTGTTACTCATAACATTGATATAACTAAACTTGTATAAAATTGATATCATTACACTTATAAATTAGTTTCATTGCTCTTATAAATTAATATCAATAACATTTAATATTATAATTTAATGTATAAGTATAATGATATTAATTGATAAATATAATGATATTACTTTATAAATATATTGATATAAATTTCATAATATTAACAAGTTTAACCGAACACTTATTCTTAGGATTGATATTGAAAAGGAAAAGAAATAGCATTTATTAAGAAGGTAAAGGGCTTGTGTACTAAGTACACCTCATAGTATATTTTAGAAATATACAATTTAAATTATAGCATAGAAATTTATTATACTGACACGTGCAATTTATTTTACAAATACAAATTACACATTTCGGTATAACAAATTGTATGTTTTAGTGCAATAAATTGTATATTTTTAAAATAATATATATATATATATTGCACATCAGGAGGCACACTACTAAGAATTAAAACTGTTTTTGTGGAGTTTGAGTCACAAATGATCCCATAACTTTGACTTCAAATAGATTTAATCTCAAGAGTTTTTTTGTCGTCGATTTAGTCCCAATAACTTTGACAATGTCCAATTTTGGTCCCAAATCGGTCGGAACAACGTCGTTTTTCCATTTTAATTTGAGGCTTTAAAGCGGATGTTGTGACTGGATTATCACGTGTACAGTCACGTGTATTTTTAATTGTGTGTGATGAATTTTTGCCGTCAATTCTATTTTAATTTTAAGTTTTAAATTTTAATTATATGCCTAAAATTTCAGCTGATAAACAAAAAAATTACACGTGACAGACCAGTCACAGTATCCGCCGAAAAACCCCCAAATTAAAATGGCAAAACGACGTTGTTCCGATCGATTTGGGACTAAAATTGGACATTGTCAAAGTTATTGAGACTAAATCGACGATAAAAAAAATTTATGAGACTAAATCTATTTAAGGCAAAAATTATGAGACTATTTGAGATTTAAACTTGTTTTTGTGCGTGACGTCAAGGATAAAATTATTTGAATTTATCTCCTATTGATTTGGATCTAGATTTGACAAGTTAGAAAGCTTACCAGACCATGGTACAAGGATATACTTGGAAATAGAGTTGCCCAAACGGTTCGAACCGTCGGTTCTCGATTCGAATCGCCGGTTTTCGGTTCCAAAAAATTGGAACCGGAACTGAACCGTGTAAAATACTTTAACGGTTCCGGTTCCGGCGGTTCCGGTTCCATCCGGTTCCAACGGTTCCGACGGTTCCCGGTTCTGGAACCGTTTTTTTTTTTTTAATCTTTGTCAAAATACAAATAAAAAAAATAAATTGAAGTAAATTTAAAGAAGATGAAGCAAAATCTTGTGTTATTAAACATACAAAATTACAAATAACAAACAACTCAAAAAATTTACATGAAACAATAATTTAATACATTACAAAAATTACAATTTACAATTTACAACTTACAAGTTACAACTTACAAGTAACATGCTAAATTGCTAATGCTACAAATACAAGTGTACAACTTATAATTACAATTAAAAAAATTACAAATAATGAAAAGAGGATAAAAAAAAAAGGGCTTGGGCATAATTTTAAATTTTAAACTTAGAAAATTATAAGTTAGAAACTTAAAATTATGTTGCCTACGTATCCGATTAGAATCAAAGCCCACGTAGTTCTCTTACCTTATTTCTTACCTCAAGACTTAAATCTTAAGAAGATTTAAGCTCCACTTTCGGTTTCGATTGTGTCGTCGATCACACTATCTTCGCTAGAATCCGCGCTAAGAGCTTCATCTTGTGTTCAATCTTCGGCTTTCACCCAATCATCAAGTAAACATTGGTTTTCCAAGTGCTCAACTGTCAATCTTGAACGCCTTTCGTTCAAGATATGTCCACCCAAGCTAAATGCTCGATTCGACGGCTCTACGGTTGAGGCGGGACATGCATATACCTCTTTTGCAATCATACTCAACACCGGATAAGCATCTAATCTCCTCGACCACCACTTTAAAATATCAAAATTTTCTAATTCTCCCGGTTGATACTCAAAAGAAAGTGTATTTAGAAAATTTTCAATTTCTAAGAAAACATTTGATTGTGCCGTTGCACGTTGTTGATATCGTTCTTTAGAAAAATTATCTAAACGAGAAAATATACCATAAAGACCACGACCAAGGGATTGAGTACCACCACGTCCACTAGTAGTACTAGTAGCACCACGAACACTAGTAGAATCACCACTAGTAGGACCAAATTGAATTTTATATTCTCTAAAAACATCCAAAAGAACTTGTTTAGATTTTTGGACAACCACAATAGGAGAAGGGTGTTATCATCGTAATAGGAAATAAAGCATCATAATATATAGAAATTAATTCTTGCACTCCATCTATTCTTACTCTAGGATCAAGTATTTTTAGCAATTATAAACACATCGGGAATATATAAAAAATATTTCATCCATTTGACTTTCATTGAACTAATATCATTATATAATATTTCATTTGGATCACTACAATCTAGAGTAATTGCAACTCTAACACATTGATCTAAAGCAAAAATAGAAGTAGGATAATCGTCTTGGGATAATTGTAGTAGTAACTTCATTAAAAACTTGCAACATCTCACATAAAGTAGCACATGAATCCCATTGACTAGGAAATAAAGTAATACCACATTGTTCTTGTGCAAAAAAATTACATAATGCATTTCTATACTCATAAGATGCACTTAACATTTTATAAGTTGAGTTCCATCTAGTAGCAACATCAAGTGAAAACTTTTTAGGAGTAAGTTTATTAACTACACAAAAACTTTTCCATCTTTTTAAAACTTTTTGATGTCTAACCAAATAACCAAGTGCATGTTTAATAGGAGCAACATGCATTTTTAAACAAGATAAACCATCTTGAACACACAAATTTAAAATATGACAAAAACATCTTACATGAAAAAATCTACCACCAATTGATGGTTGACAAATTGCAATAAGTTCATCTAAACTAGCCGTATTAGCACTTGCATTATCAAATGAAATTGAAAATATTTTTGTAAGAATGTTGTACTCTTGCAAAACCGTACGAATTTTTAGAGCAATATTAGCGGCCGTATGCTCAGTATCAAACTCTCTATATGCAATTAAACGTTTTTGAATTGTCCACGTATCATCAATCCAATGACAAGTAATGCCCATATAATTATGCTCTTGAAAATGATCACTCCAAATATCCGAACATATAGAAACTTTTTGAGTTAATATAGAAAACATGCTAGTCATTTCATCTCTTATTTCTTTAGCCATTTTATCAATTTCACGAGTAATAGAAAACCGTAAAATTTTTTTGGCCGAAGGATTATAAGCCGTAGTAACCCATTTTTCAAAACGAAGATCATTTGCAAAATGAAAAGGAAGATGTTTAGAACAAATAAGTTTAGTTAATTCTCTTCTAGCAACCTTAACATTATATCTAAATAAACTAGTAGGATTACTTACTTCACCACCTTCAGAAGACGCCGTGAATCCACGTAGTTGCGTTTGAGATGTAGTCATTCCCAAGACTTCTTTATGTTTTGCCAACAAGTGTTTTTTAAATGTTCCATATCCACCACCTTTCTCAAAATGATAAACATTAGTGCAATAGTTACAATAAACTTTAAATATATTTACCTCATCGGTTGCCACTTTTTTGAAGTGAATGGTGAATATTTTGGATGCAAGAACTCTACATCTTCTTTCTCCGCCTTGAGGTAGAATGGTCTCCTCCACATTTTCTTCGTTTTCATGAGGACCATGTCCATGACCATGAGTACTTTCTTGAGTACCACCACGAGGTTGTTGAAATTCTTCATTTAAAAAAGTGGAATCCGCATAACCGGGACCAAGACTCGCTTCTATTTCCTCCACACTCCATGGAATATTGAATTGTGCAGTAGGAGGAGGAGGTGGAGGAAAATTGAAAGTCATCGGACTCTTTTCTTTTCCTCCTCTAGAAGATGATGGTCGAGATGATCCTCCTCTTTTTGACATTTTTTTTATGTAATATAAAATATAAAGTAAAGTGTATGTAATATAAACTATATACTATAATGTATAAAATATATCAATATAGATAATATATGAAGTATGAACTATGAACTATAATGAAGCTTATAAAGTTAGAACAAGAGAATTAGAGAGATGAAGAAGAATTGATCAATTTGGATCAAGTTGGTGCAAGAAAATGAATACAAATGAAGGGGTATTTATAGATTTTGGGAAAAAAAAAAAAAAACGGTAACATTTCATATTGAATCTCGACCATTGGATCAAAAAATGGTAACATTTGACTCAATCTCAACCATTAAATAAAAAAAAAATAAGCGAACCCGGCGGTTCACGGTTGAACCATGGAACCACGGTTCAAGCGCAAATCCGGTTTCTTGATGGTCATAAAGCGGTTGGAATCATGAAGGCGCTTGTTCAAACCGTGGAACCGGCGGTTACGATTTGGAAGCAGTAGGAATCGGAACCGAACCGTGTAATACATGGTGTCGGTTTACGGTTAAATCCTGATTCGATTCGTTGGTTCGGTTCGGTTATAACCGCCGATTCCGGTTCGGATGGGCAACTCTACTTGGAAAGCTTACCAGACCATGGTACAAGGATATACGATATACAAGGATCTAGATTTGATCATATCATGTATCGTAATTAATCCGTGGAAATTTTATCATTGCCCGCACCCTCGGTAACTTTTTGAGCATTTGAATTATTTTTTATTCGAATCCCACCCAATATGATACGGTAAATGATTAGGTGGGATATGAACTTGAATTCACATGAATTTCTTTTCGATTTAGAGCCCGTTTGTTATGCGGGAAAAGAAATGAAAAGAAGGGAAAACATATCATATCCTATTTTTTCAAGTGTTTGTTATGTTTGATGGTTTTTCACTTGGGCCCGAAGGCCCGCATTTCTTTTTCTCATTTTCACATGATTATGCATCCCACCTAGGAGGTGGTATTTATAATACCAAACATTATCCCTTGGTGTTAATTGACCTAAATAATCATGTTTTAATTCATTGTGGGAAAAAATATATTTAACAAGGGGGTATAATAGTCAAATTAATATTTATCAAGTGAATTCCCATGTTTTTATCAATCTTAACAAACGGTTGAAATAAAATAAATCATGATTTGAATACATCATAACAAACACTTGAAAAGTCAAATATATCACATGTATAAGTAAAATGTATCACATGATTTCATATTTTTTCATATCCCATACCACTAAACAAACGGGCTCTTAACATATACATTTTATGAGTGCGAATCATTAATAGGTAGTGGTGGCAGATAATACATTATAAGCCTTAGTTTAGTAGTTCATGCATGAATTGTAATGCTAAAGTTCTAGGTTTAATTTCTTTTGCAGTCAAATTGTAATATATAATAATGATAGTTCATTTGCATAATGGTGGTGGTCTTCATATTTAATAATGATAGTTTTTTTTCATATAGGTGAAAATCTTTATGTCTTATATCATTTTAGGTTTCAAAGAATTAGAATAGGAAAATAAAAATTGAACCATGTCTCTTTTCGCATCAACTAACACTAAAATAGTGAAATATCATTATCAATTCTTCATGTACTCAATAATGCATTATAAGCATTAGTTTTTTTCAAGAGAATCCTCATATAGCTTTATCACAATTAGGGGTGAGCTATTTCCGGTAAAAACCGAAAAAACCAAACCGAATAGAAAAATAAATTTAATTCGGTTAGATTGGTTTTTGATTCGATTTTGGTTTTTGATTTTAGAAATTTTGGTTTTCGATTCAGTTTCGGTTCTAAAGGTAAATTTACTGAGAAACCGGAAATCGAACCGTAGTTTTACAACATATATATATATATCTAACCCTACTTCATTTATTTACATTCTTATTCCATCCGTCGCCTTTCAGTTCACAAGAATCACAACTTCACATTTCTTCTCCCTCACTCACCTACCCGGGTCACGCTCACCGCACTTTGCCTTCTCTCTCACTCACCTACCCACGCCCACAACCAAACCCATCGGGCCCACCGCAAGGCGCCGCCACACAGTGCTTTCCTCCTATGCCACTCCCCACACAAAATTCGTTCACCCCCAAGTCCCCAGCTCGCCATCGTCGGCCCGTCACCATAGCCCAGTCGATTAAGTGATTCACCAATCACCACCACCAAGGCTTGTATGATTTTATTCCTTTATCATTTTCGAAATATGTCAACTCTTGCATCTCAGAAAATTCAAAATTGCATCTCTAATTTTTTTAAGGGTGGGAAACTCTTAGCTGCAAGTTAGTGTTGACTTTGTTAAAAACCCAAAGTCAAGAAAATCAATGCAATCCGCTACAATGTGAGAGATGAAATGCCTGCATTAACCTTACTATGCCTGCATTAACCTCAGCTGTTGATTGTGAAACACAGTTCTGCTTCTTACTATGCCAGGAGATAATGTTGTTTCCCATGTAGAAACATCATCCACTAGTACTTTTTCTATCATCATAATCACCCGCCCAATCTGCATCACTATAGCCAACTATAGAGCAATTAGTATCCTTTGAGTACCAAATACCTAGATCACATGTTCCAGCCGCATATCTTATAATTCTTTTTACAGAATTGAGATGTGATTCCTTAGGATTAACTTGATATCTAGCACAAAGACAGACACTATACATAATATCAGGCCTACTAGAAGTTAAGTATAAAAGACTACCAATCATTGATCTATACAAAGTAGGATCAACATCTTTTCCAATCAAGTCTTTACTCAACTTTTGAGTTGAACCCATAGGGGTTTTCATAGTTTTAGCACTTTCTAGACCAAACTTTTTCACCAAATTCTTAGCATATTTGTTTTGACAAAAGAAAATATCATCTTTCATTTGTTTGATTTGAAGACCTAAAAAGAAATTCAGTTCTCTAACCATGCACATTTCAAAAGTACATGTCATTTCTTTAACAAAACTATCAAGCATATCATTACAAGTTGAACCAAATACAATATCATCAACACATATTTGAGGAACCATGATATCATTCTTAGAATTTTTAATGAACAAGGTTCTATCAGCTTCACCTCTCAAAAATCCAAACTCAAATAAGAAATCAGTAAGTTTACCTTACCAAGCTCTAGGTGCTTGTTTAAGACCATACAAAGCTTTCTTTAACTTGTAAACATGATAAGGAAATTCTAGACTTTCAAATCCTTGAGGTTGTTCAACATAAGGTTCATCAGTCAAAATTCCATTTAAGAAAGCAGCTTTGACATCCATTTGATGTAAGTTAATATTAATGAAATATGCAATAACAAGAAGTAATCTAATAGATACTATTCTAGCAACAGGAGCAAATGTTTCATCAAAGTCAATTCCTTCAATCTGAGTATAACCTTGAGCAACCAATCTAGCTTTATTTCTCACAATGTTACCAAATTCATCAGTTTTATTCTTGAAAATTCACTTTGTTCCTATGACATTAATATCAGAATTAGGTCTAGGTACAAGTATCCAAACATCATTTCTTTCAAACTGATTAAGCTCTTCATGCATAGCATTTATCCAATTTTCATCATTATGAGCTTCTTTCACATTCTTAGGCTCAATTGCAGAATGATAACACTCAAAAGTTACCTGATTGCATATGGATGACATGCAAACTGATCTTACAATGTTATTGATGTGAATACTCATTATTCTTCTAGTTTGAACACCAGTGGTATCTTCTCCAATGATCTGATCTGATTGATGACTTTTCATTATCTTAGTTGAGGGAACCAATTATTTTGGATACTGTAAATCATGTGACAGATTTTTAGTATTTGAACTTTTGGGTAATGTTGCATCAGATGTTGAAGGAACATTCTGATCAACATCATTACTATCTTCAGTGTCATCAGTATCTTTGGATACTTCTATCAAATCTGATACATTATCTTCAGCACTTTTACTTGCAAGACTTGCAAGTTCATCAAATACCACATTAACAGATTCTTGCATTGTATCAGTTCTCAAGTTATAGATTCTATATGCCTTGTTATTCTTAGAATATCCTAAGAAAAATCCTTTATCACTCTTTGAATCAAACTTATGCAATTGATCTCTATCATTCAAAATGTAACAAACACAACCAAAGTATTTCAAATTTGATTTTGTTATTCAGAATCTCATAAGGAGTACAATTACTACCAGAACGAATATAGACTCTATTCACAATGTGACAAGCAGTGTTTAAAGCTTCAACCCAGGATTTCTTAGAAAGACTTTTTGAGGTTAGCATAACTCTTGTCATTTCTTGTAAAGTTCTATTCTTTCTTTCAGCAATCCCATTTTGTTGAGGAGTTTTAGGTGAAGAAAACTCTTGCAATATACCTTTCTTTTCACAAAAATTAGTAAACAAATTATTTTCAAATTCTCTTCCATGATCAGACCTTATCCTAATGATCTTTAAACATAAAATAGTTTTAAACCTTTTGTAAAGAATTTTAAACTCATAAAAGGTATCAGATTTTTCTTTCAGAAATATAACCCAAGTATATCTAGAAAAATCATCTACAAGAACATAAGAATACCTCTTTCCACCTAAACTTTCAGTTTCCATAGGACCAATTAGATCCATATGAATCAACTCACAACACCTATTTGTTTTACATGCTAACAACATTTGATGTGTTGTCCTTACTTGCTTACCTTTCTGGCATGGTCCACAGATTTTTCCTTTTTCAAAGTTAAGATCTGGTAAACCAACATCAACACCTAGTCTATGCAATTTCTGAATACTTCTGTAATTAGCATGACCAAGTTTTTGATGTCATAGAATAATGTCATCTGCTTTAGCACTTTTACAAGTATGGTTTGAACCAATCAAATAATAATTATCAACAGATCTATTGCAAGTCATTAAGCATTCATCATTCTTATCAAACACATAACATGAATTCTTGTCAAATTTCACATGTAAATCATCATCACATAACTGACTAATAATAATCAGATTAGCAAGTAAACCTTTTACATGTAACACATTTGTCATTTTTGGAAAACCAGGAACATTCAAGGTTCCTTTACCAACAACTTTACCTTTTGAACCACCACCATATATAACATGACCACCACCATAAGATGTATAATTAGACAAATGATTAACTTGACCAGTCATGTGTCTAGAACAACCACTATCAAAGTACCATGATCCAGGAACACATGCTTTCAAAGATGTATACACAACATTACATTACATGTTCTTATGAATCCACTTTTTAGTGTTGTTAACCTGTTTTATAGGGTGTTCATTTTTATTAGGTAAAATAATTCTAGCTTTTAAATCTCTTCTTAACTTAGAACAGTATGGGCGAATGTGACCTACTCCAGCACAATAAAAACAGACATACTCTTCAAATAATCCAGCAGATTTATTTTGTTTAAGATTCAAAGGTTTTGTCAGACAAGTTCCTTCCTTTACAAAAGAAATAGGTTTACAAGATATTGGAGTATCTTCAGTAGTTTTTTCAAAACCAAGACCAGCAATGCTTGATCTTCCAATCATTAAAGCATCATTCAATTCAACAGTGTTTGTAGAAAACTTTTTAAAACTTAGAGTAGTACACTTAAGTTCATTTTTCAAAGAAGAAATTTCCTCATCTTTTCTAGTTAAGAGAACTTCAAGTTTTAAAAGATTCTCTTTCAAATCTGAGTTTTCTAAAGACAAGGAACTCAACACTTGTTTTTGAATTTCTAAATCAGATTTAAACTTCAGATATTCAGAGTTACAATCAACAGAATTTTAAGTTTCAATATTCAGAATAGTTCCAGCAAAATAGTTAATCTCAGAATCATGTTTACTGAATGTTGTTTCAGATGTTGTGTTAACATCCGAATCTGCTTCAGACCAATAATCATCGAGATCATCGTCAAATGTATCATCATAAACTATTCTAGCAGACATAACACTTAGTTCACATTTACCAGCATCAGTTTCATCATCAGAATCATCACTTAAGGTAACATTAAAGTTCATCTTTTTCCTAAGCATAGTATTAGCATATTCATTAGCATAATGACCATATCCAGAACAAGCATCACATTTAACCTTTTTTCTGTACTCAGGATCATATTTGAACTTGTTATCCTTAGTAAATTGTCTAGGTTGATTGAAACTGGAAGACTGACTTGGAACAAGCTTTTTATCAGAGGGAGAAGAATTCTGATTAAACTTATCTTTTGATTAAAAATTACCATTTGGTTTTCTGAACTTTCCTTTTAGAAAAGATTTGAATTGCTTAGTGATAAGAGCAAATTGTTCAGAAACATTTTTATCACATAAATCAGAAACATCATCATCAGAATCAACTTCAGTAACATAAGGATGTTTACCAACATTTTCAGAAGTTTCACCTCTAAAAGCAAGTACTTTCTTGTCTTTATCTTTCTCATGTTTATCATCATCTAACATATTTGAGTTAATTTCATAAGTTTTCAAAATACTGATCAACTCATTTTGACTCAATAAATTAGTGTTCTTAGCCTCTTCTATTGCACATACTTTAGCATCAAATCGTTTAGGAACAGTTCTAAGTATTTTATTGACTAACCAAGAGTTGGAAATTGGATCACCAAGTGAGTGTGACTCATTAGCAATCTCACTTATCCTTTCATTGTATGATGAAATGGTTTCATCACCTTTCATCCTCAAGTTTTCAAACTTGATTCCCAACATTCGAAATCTAGTTCTTCGAACACTTTCTGATCCTTCACAATGTTCCTGTAATATTTCCCATGCATCCATAGATGAAACACAGTTAGATATCAGTTTAAACATAGAAACATCAGTAGCAGTAAATATTGCATTAAGGGCTTTAGAATTGAAATTGATCGATGTGCATTCATCATTGGACCAATCAATCTCCTTTTTGACTTGCGATTCTCCATCTTTATCATCAAATGTCTTTGGTGGATTCCAACCAGATAACACACTACGCTATGCTCTCTCTTTTATTGACTTAATGTACATGCACATTGGAGGTTTTAAAGAAGGAGTCAGTGGATAATCCATTGCAAAAACACACTTTAAAACACAGGACCTTTAAATTAGTGTATCATGTTTATGGCTCTGTCGCCAACTGAAAGTGTGTGCGCTTGTATTTTTAGAGTGTTGTTGAAAATGTTGTGCAACATGTAAAAAAACATATGACAGCGGAAGTATAAAAAAGCAGTGCAAAGGATTTAAAAAATTTTGTATAGTCTGTAATCCAGACTATACGAACCTCATGGTTAAAAACATCACTATAACAAGTAGCGAGATACACAAGAACCTCTTACAAGATCCTAAAAGGTGTAGTGAAAAACCACACACCAAAAATCAATCTATTCAATCAAGTAACTAGTGATCTTATGCAACCTAAAACTTGATCTAATAAGATAAACACAATACTGATGGGAGAGATTGTATTCCCTCGACTAGTACAAATAGAATAATAACGATCCTCACACTCCTACTGGATACAAACACTCTAGGTTGTACTTCGGTTGTGTCTCGGATGTTACTCTCTAAAGTTTGGAGTAGAGCAAATGGTATTTCACTTTTCCTCAAACTTGAATGTCGACCAATGCAGTGTATTTATAGACTTGAAGATCAACTGCATTGTCCTATCCACTAGGCTTGGATAGCCTTGAACATCCCCTCCACTATCTCCATGATCTTGGTGTAACCACCCATGATCTTTCTATTCTCACTCCACCACAGTGCAACCGCCTGACAGTAACTGAATTTTTCTTCAACCTGCAATGCAGGAAACATAGAAAAACATATCTGTTAAAACGGAGTCAGTGTTAGGAGAAAGAGCAAATTTATGATGTTGTGTAGAATGTTGTCCAACATATGAAACAACATCCGTGCAACATCAACACAGAGGACAGTGATGGATTGGGTCCTTCTGAGTACAAATGTTCTGCTAATGAACAGAGTACCGAACTGAGATTAAACAGTGATCCATCTAGTTTAAAGAGGTGGAGCAGTAGCAAAAGAGTAAGGACGAGAAGTTCAAGGAAGGGTGTGGAAATTGATTCTGCTGTTAAGAAAAGTGACAGTAACATTGTTGATTATGTTGAGGATCAGGATACTAAAAAAAATTCAGATGCCCCATCATTCAGTCTAAATATTACGCAAGATGGGACACCACGAGGGAAGAAGTTTGGTAATGTGGAGCAATATGAGAATGATGGTGTTGATGAAAGACTGGAAGTTGAAGGAATGGATGTTGTAGTAAATTTGGCAACAGAATACGGATTTGGGAATTCCAGTGAGAGTCAATTGTTAATACTGAAGAAAGAGGTTGCTAGATTGAGTGAACAATTAAAGTTAAAGGATGAACAATTTGATAAAATGATGCGTTATAGAATTGAAGAACACATGAAGGGTGTGAAGGTTAATCACGAAAATGAGAGAAGAAAGAAGGATGAAATGATTAAAGTACTTACTTTGGCGAATGAAGAACTGAAAGAACGTCTGGATGAAATGGATGGGCCGAGTATGACACAAATATATTCAGACCCACGAAATCTGGCTGAGATGGAAAAGTTGGCAAAAATGCACATTGAAAGGGCGACTAACGATACACAAATACCACCTAAGAAAAAAATGGGGGACTCAAACAATTGTTTGGAAGACGGAGTACACAATGAGTTTAAAACCCCAAATAATGAAAGCGCAAGGTTGGTTAAACGTCTCATTGGTGATTTCAGTGGAGTTTATAAGTCTGGTAAAAAATCAGGTGGATCAGCTGGTATGATTACTGCTATCGATGGATTGCAGAGCGTTCCTTTTGATGGATCAATACACACAATAGAGGAGGAAAAGGTAGAAGTTACGGGTGACATTGAGAATACTGAAGATGAAATGCCTATTCAGACGAAGCGAGTATTGAATTATAATGCACCTAACTCAATGACTCAGAGGGTGAAGGCAAGAACAACAAATGCAGATAGGAAGCAAGTGGAAATCACACCACAACTTAAAATAGCTGAAATTATCAGGTCCATGAGGTGGATGATTTTGTGGATATACAATTGAACCAGCAGAAACCTTTTAAATTGGATGATAAACATGAGGCAGTACGTAATGTTAGGAATTAAAGCAAGCAATTATAGGAGAAAATAATGGAAACAGCGATTTAAGGAACAACAATTTGGTTACCCAGTTCGTCAGGAATGACTATGTCTGGGGGCACTACCAAGCCAGGAGATTCACTATTTCGTGTGTTATTTTTGTACAAAGAGGTAAATACAATGAGTCAAGGTATTTAAACAAATACATGGGCCGAAGCCCTAATCTCGCAAACAGCTTTCCGGAACCGCTCGACCAGGGGCTTTGGTCGAGCGGTTCTGCTCGATCATGTCTACAGCTCGAGCGCCCCGATGGCGCTGGAAGGAGGGCCTACTCGACCGAGCATAGGTGCTCGACCACTCGTCTTGGTCGAGCACCTCCCTGGGTCTGCCTCCCGTCTCCTCAACCCAACATCCTGTCTCCACAACCCAACAATCTCCCACCTGGAGACTGACTCCGACTGTAACTTGTCTCCCCCGTTCTAACGGTTTCTCTCACTGGTAGTAGTGCCGGGCCTTATGCTCAGTTTCCAAGGCCAGTTGAAGTCATGCATAACTTCAACTTCTCTAAGGTCACAACCTTAGTCAACATGTCAGCAGGATTCTCACTTCCCCGGATCTTCATCAGCTGTAAGATCTTGTTCTCAATGAGGTAACGAATATAATGATACCTCAACTCGATATGCTTCGTCCTCGAGTGAAAGGCCGAATTCTTTGCCAAGTGAATAGCACTCTGACTGTCACTATACAGAATACTATCCTTTTGCTCCTTCCCCAACTCACACGACAGATTCTGCAACCAAACCATTTCTTTACTAGCCTTAGTGACTGCAACGTACTCTGCTTCTGCAGTGGACTGAGCTACGATCTTTTGCAACTTAGAAGCCCAAGATATTGCTGTACCACCAAAAGTAAACACATACCCTGTAGTACTCCTCCTTTTGTCGAGATCATTTGATGCCAAGTCTGCATCAACATATCATGCCAACCCAACGCTTTTGCCGTCAAAGCACAAAGTTTGTTCAGTAGTACCTCTCAAGTACCTTAGGATCCACTTTACCGCCTCCCAATGCTGCTTACCCTGATTGTGTTGGGGAATAAGTTACACGGATCTATTCGGGATAAATATTTAAATACAAATTTAATTCTGATAATTATTACTAGCATAAATTAATCCTATATTAATTCAAATAATAATTCAACAACAAATCATGCATATAAACAGTTCACGTAAATCCTACGCATGCGGAATTACTACGAGTTAACGTGAACGTACCTCTTGGAATGACAATGGCCTCGTTGATTAGACACACCAAAAAAAACCTTCCCAAGTATTCCCTTAATCCTTGCTCGACAATCCGGTGGTAGGATGCTCGCGAACAATTAACAAAAGGAAAATAAACTTTGTTGCACCACCTTTGTGGATTTACTAATTTTTCCAGCACATGGAATTGTACTTGGGAATGAAACATTCATCCCCTATTTATAGAGGGTGGTGGTCGAAAATTTCATGTGAAATAGGGAGGAAAAAATCCAAGAAATCTTGAATATATCTCATATATTCTTTTCTCCATAATTAAAATATTCCACAAAATCTCACTCTCTTATTTATTATGGAATATTTCGAAATATTAAGGGATCAAGATTCCAAGATTTGGCTTCTTGAATTTATGAGATATTCTTGTATTTCAAGAAATACATATATTTCATAATATCTTTTCAAGAAAATCTTTCTTGCCCTTTATATTCAAAATTTTCGAAAAATGCTATATGGATAACCAAGTGGGAGATTTCTTGAATTTAATGAGATAATCTTGTATTCCAAGAATACATATCTTCATTCCATAACAAAATTCAAAGAAAATCTTTCTCCCCTTTTAATCCATAATTTTCGAAAAAAATAGGAAAAATATGCAACAAGATTTATTTTATTTTTAAACACCTTTTTCAGTTATTGGACTTTATGTTGGGCTACTTAGGGGGCCTTTAGGAGAATTAAGATTGGATCTTCCAATGGATCTTGAATTATCAATATTGAGCCACAATATTATTCAAGCCCATAAATATTAATTAATCCCACTACATAATTAATATTGCACTATCCATCTTAACCCATATTACAGTCAATATGGCTCCCGGTTATTATTTCCCGTGTTTAAGATTATCTAGCCCACTAATTAATTCAAGCCACTGAAATAGTTTTCCAGTAATTAATATCTTTTGTCCTTGGTTAAGGAACAATTCAACATTATTATCCATACCGGAAACTAGTTCCACTTGCAAGATTTGGTATGATAAAGCTTATGAACCTCCCAAGGGGGCAAATCGAACAAGCGTACTTGCACACGATTCTCCGTATTAAATCTTAGCAATCGCATGTGACCAATAATATTGCCCAAGATAAAAAGTATTGAATCTCGTTGATTCTCTACCCATGATAAGTCAAAGCAATAGTTACCAACCACAAGTGATCCTATTTAAGGGACGAAGAATAAGAAATAACGAACTACTGAGGTCTAATTCTTCCTTGTTCAGTTCTGAAGAATTTGTCTTCCTGTAGGTCCTATTCAGTGCATCAGTCATGCACTAGTGTAATCTTGGTCAAGACAAGTCAATCTGAGCCTTACACTTCAACCTTTCACGATGGATTGTTCATTTCCATCTAGGTCGTGAATGGTGTACTTTTGGTTACAAGGGATTGTTAATTTAATCTTCTGTGATCCGGTATCACTAAATTAACTACAATGTAACACGTACTATTTATTGAACAGTTATGCAGTAAATATATGTAACATTCGGTGATATTTAAAGCATCAGTGATAAACAATTTATTTCAGTAAATAAGTCCGAAATTCAGTTTTGATTATACAAAGTAAAAGCATATTTTCCAGTATAATCCCAACAATCTCCCACTTATACTCAAAGTCTGCTTTTAAGTATACTACAACATGTCTCGTGTAGTTCCTAATACGTGACATCTAATGTCACCTACACGAACCTAATAATTTCTCCCACTTATACTCAAAGCAGATTGGCAACTGTCTTGACACCCATTCCTTCCACATGTCTCTCGAATGTATTAAGAGGCATACCCTTTGTGAATGGATCTGCTAGGTTGTCTTCTGACGCTATCTTTGCAACCTCTATATCTCCTCTCTTAACGATATCTCGTATAAGATGGTATTTCCTTTCAATGTGTTTGCTGGCCTTGTGGGCTCTTGGTTCCCTTGAATTTGCAACTGCTCCGACATTGTCACAATAAATAGTGATTCTACTGGGCAAATTCGGAACTACATTCAAGTCCACTAGGAAGTTCTTGAGCCAAACCGCTTCTTTCGCTGCCTCGCAAGCAGCTACATATTCGGCTTCCATGGTAGAATCTGTGACACATTTCTGCTTGACGCTTCTCCATGTCATGGCTCCTCCCCCCATGCAAAACAGACTACCGGAGGTAGATTTTCTGGAATCTAAGTCTGATTGGAAATCCGAGTCCGTATAGCCGATGGGGATTAGACTATCTGACTGATAAATTAACATTCTATCCCGAGTTCTTTTCAGATACTTCAGAATGTTTTTAACTGCCGTCCAATGTTCTTTCCCCGGGTTACTTTGATATCTTGCCACCATGCTAACGGCAAAGCAGATATCCGGTCTCGTACACAGCATTGCATACATAAGGCTTCCGACAGCCGAAGCATATGGAATGCCTTTCATGTCATCTATCTCCTTTCTTATCTTAGGGCACATTTTCTTGGATAGATGGATTCCATGTCTGAAAGGTACGAAGTCTTTCTTGGAATCCTGCATGCTGAATCGTTTTAAGACAGTGTCTATGTATGAAGCTTGCGACAAGCCTATCATCTTTTTCTTGCGATCTCGAGTGATCTTGATCCCAAGGATGTGTGCGGCTTCCCCTAAGTCCTTCATATCAAACTGTTTTGAAAGCCATGCCCTTACGTCTGATAACACCTTTACATCGTTCCCGATGATCAGAATGTCATCTACGTATAGTACTAAGAATACCAATGCAGTTCTGACACGCTTTTTGTACACACAACTTTCGAACTCATTTTGATCAAACCCATAAGACTTTATAACATGATCAAAACATTGGTTCCAAGCTCTGGATGCCTATTTGAGTCCGTAAATGGACTTCATGAGCTTACAAACTAGGTGTTCTTGGCCTTTTTCAATGAAGCCTTGGGGTTGTTGGATATAGATCTCTTCATCAAGACTTCCGTTAAGAAAAGTTGTCTTGACATCCATTTGTCAGATTTCAAAGTCGAGATGCGTAGCAATCGATAAGAGAATTCGGATGAACTTGAGCATGGCTACCGGTGAAAAAGTTTCCTCATAATCGATCCCTTCTTTCTGAGTATAACCTTTCGCCACAAGTCTTGCCTTGAAGGTTTCCACCTTCCCGTCCGATTCTTTTTTTCTCTTGTACACCCACTTGCAACCAATGGGTTTGACCCCATTAAGTGGTTCGACTAACTCCCACACTCTGTTATGATCCATAGAACCCATTTCGGTTTTCATTGTTGTTTGCCAAGAAACTGCATCCTTTTCTTGGATTGCCTCGTCATATGTCCATGGGTCTTATTCGTCTTGACCGGGGATCAAGTCCGAGGACTCTCCTATCCCCATAAATCTCTCGGGCTGTTTCACAACCCTCCCACTATGATGAGGTTCCGGTTGTGTAAGTGTGTCATTTGGTATGTCATCTTGTACAGTTGGCACTGAGGTTAGCCCCCTTAGCTCATTTAAGGTAATCTCACTTCTGGGTCTTCTTTCGTTCATATAGTCTTCTTCCAAAAATCTAAAGTGGGTGCTTATTACCACCTTTTGATCTTCGGGACCATAGAACATACACCCTTTTGTTCCCTTGGGGTATCCCACAAACAACCTTAATTCTGATCGAGGATCCAATTTACCGTCTTTCTTGTCCAACACGTAGGCCGGACACCCCCAAATCTTCATGTGTCTCAAACTGGGCTTGCGCCCGGTCCACAATTCTTTGGGAGTTTTGGGAATTGATTTGGATGGCACCAAGTTCAGAATGTAGGTTGCTGTTTCCAAGGCATGACCCCAGAACGACTTGGGAAGATCCGCATAACTCATCATAGATCTAACCATTTCCAAAAGAGTTATGTTTCTTCGCTCTGAAACCCCGTTTTGTTGAGGGGTTCCGGGTGCAGTTAGCTGGGATGCAATCTCTTTATCAGACAAGTAGTTCAAAAACTCATCGCTGAGGTATTCGCCTCCACGATTGGATCATAGAGATTTGATACGTTTTTCCCTATGATTCTCTGCTTGAGCCTTAAATTCTTTGAATTTCTCAAAGGTCTCAGATTTATGCTTCATAAGGAAAATATAACCGTACCTTGAGTATTCATCAATAAAAGTGATGAAATACTCATAACCTCCTCTTGCTTTGGTTGACATTGGACCACATACATCTGTGTGAACGATTTCTAACACTTCTTTGGCTCTATTCCCCTTGGCTCCGAGTGCCCTCTTGGTCATTTTACTTTCCAAACATGATTCGCAGGTTGGAATTGGATCAACTTGGAGAGACTCCAGTGAACCTGCTTCTACCAACCTTTGTATCCTCTTTGGATTAATATGTCCCAATCTTAGATGCCATAGAAGTGTCTCGTTCACGTTTTCTTTTATCGGAAACAATTGATGTGTTATAGGATGCATTTCGTGAGTGGTGTGCACAGTTAATTGTATAGAGATTTTCCATCAATGTCCCATAACAGATACACTCATCATTTCAAGAAATGATTTCATTCTTATTAGAAGAAATTAAGTGTCTATTAACAGAATTTTAGAAACTGAAAGTGAATTCTTTCTAAAACTGGGAACATAAAGAACATCTCTTAAAATTAGAACTATGTCTTCAAAAGACAGGTGCACTTCTCCCACTGCTTCAGCTGCCACTCTCGTAGCATCGCCCAGTGTGATGAGGATCTCACTGCCACTAAGTTGTCAAATCAGTTTGAACCCGTGAAGCAAACATGATTAGTGGATCCCATATCAACTACCCACGAATGAGAAGTATACGCCGCTAAACAAGTTTCAACAATTAGTGCGTGAGAGTTACCTATCTTTCCGGCCCTTTTGGGGTTGGAACAGGCAAACCTCCATTGTCCTCTTTCACCGCAGCTTAAGCACTTTCTCTTTGGATTTTTCTTGACACCACCAGCATTCGTCATCTTATCATTACCCTTGGCAACAGTTGAGTCTGATTGCTTATGGCCTTTGGTCACCTTCTTCTTGTTGCCATCCCTTGGCCTAGAAGATGAAAACGGACCACTTGTCGTCAAAGCTTGAGTATGGTGCCCTATCAACATCTCTGCCGAGACCAAAGCTTGCAACAAATCAGCTTGCGAGGCAAAATTGCTCAGAAACTTTTGGGCAGAGAATGAAGAACCAAATTCATCCGAGTCTCCAGATTATAATCTGTACTTAGAACTTCAAGTTTGTTCAGATGGGCCATCAATTTTGAGGATGTAATCCCTCACGGGTTTGCCCTCCACCAATTACAGCGACGACATCTCTCGCAAGGTGATCTGACGAGTCTCGCATTTTTGACTCGTCAGTTGGCTCATCTGATTTTGGTGTGTCAAAAAATCCACTTGTGCTTTTGTTCAGTTAGGACAATTATAATTTTTCGTTTCCAATCAATATAGTTTCCATACTTATTCTATTGACTTTAAGTATAATAGCAGTGGATTACAAGGTTACGACATGCTGAACTGAAATAAATAATAATATGCATAAGCATAAATATATCACAAGGTTCGATCACATGTTTCATATTAATATCTCAAAAAAAATATGAACATGCATCAGCCAACATCTCAAAACAGTTTAAATAAGCCACGTGGGGTGGGTCATTATTTAAACACATTCAAGCAGGTTATAAACAAGAACAGTTATAAACCTTTAATATCCAGATTAATAGTTGGCTCCCACTTGACCAATTTAAATTGACAGGGACTTCGGGGAAGTATATGCATATCAATTTTATACCTAAGTAATAACCATGATTAAATACATAATTATTATTTTGCTTTGAACGAGCCTCTTGGGGAGGGTCATCGTCGCCACTAGTAATAATCCACAATCATCCATTTGGAATTCATTCATGTGAAAGCTAACTTTTGACCGTCCCGTAGGGGGAATTTCTCCAAAAGAATTCACAAATAAATAAATCATGGAGGTCAAAATTAATTCAATTTTATTATCCGGAATAAAATTGTCAACTAATTATTTAAACATACTTAGTAATTTTTGATGGTGAGATTTTTCATTGGGCAACTCTCATGCAAACACATTTAAACAAATTAAATAAAGCACAAGAAAACACAATAATAAATCAAGCAAAGCGGAAAAATAAACATATTGGGCACAAATTATCCAATTGTCATGGTTTGAGTTTTCTTGGCTTGATTTTGAAGAAATGTCGTCTTGAATTTCTCCCACTTGATCGTCTCGAAAAGAACTCCATCTCGAAACGCCACGCCAAGTAGCTCGCAGCCGGGATGCACGCCAAGACTCCGCCTAGGCAGTCTGGCCGCCAGATTGCCTCGGCGGCGGCTTCGACGGTGACCGACGTATCATCGCAAGCGCGATTTCAGACCTCGCCTCGCCCAATCGCTTATCGCCCACTTTATCGCCTCGGTGCCGAGCATGGTCTCAAGACGCGCCCACGCGTCGTCGCCGTCCGCACTCCACGCGCCCAGCCGATCCCGCCCGATGCCTAGCGTTGCGCCCGTGTGCATGGCGATGTCCGCGTCGCGCGCGTGCCTCCCTTGGCACGTTTCGCGCAATGCACGTCATCTGCGTACGATTCTGGATCTGTCCTTTAATTCTTCGTCTCCGCCTCCGTTTTCGATCCGGTTACAATTTATTTACAAAAAATAAATAAACCTAGATCTAGACTAGTCTATTACATTGATCAAATCAAACAAATTCTAATCTACTCGTGGATTTTCCCATTTAGGCAAAAACTAATTCGAAGCTAATCGAATTAAAAACAACAATTTATATGCATGCATAAATAAACACATTAAATTCCATGACAATTGGATACCTGCAAAACAGATCTAGCAATTCTACTATCCAATTTCAAATTTAATGAAAACGAATTAAATTACAATTTAAAAAATTCAGAGCGCGAAACCGAGGCTCTGATACCAGTTGTTGGGGAATAAGTTGCACGGATCTATTCGGGATAAATATTTAAATACAAATTTAATTCTGATAATTATTACTAGCATGAATTAATCCTATATTAATTCAAATAATAATTCAACAACAAATCATGCATATAAACAGTTCACGTAAATCCTACGCATGCGGAATTACTACGAGTTAACGTGAACGTACCTCTTGGAATGGCAATGGCCTTGTTGATTAGACACACCAAAAAAAACCTTCCCAAGTATTCCCTTAATCCTTGCTCGACAATCCGGTGGTAGGATGCTCGCGAACAATTAACAAAAGGAAAATAAACTTTGTTGCACCACCTTTGTGGATTTACTAATTTTTCCAGCACATGGAATTGTACTTGGGAATGAAACATTCATCCCCTATTTATAGAGGGTGGTGGTCGAAAATTTCATGTGAAATAGGGAGAAAACAATCTTTTCTTGATCTCCAAGAAATCTTGAATATATCTCATATATTCTTTTCTCCATAATTAAAATATTTCACAAAATTCCAATCTCTTATTTGTTATGGAATATTTCGAAATATTAAGGGATCAAGATTCCAAGATTTGGATCTTCTTGAATTTATGAGATATTCTTGCATTTCAAGAAATACATATCTTTCATAATATCTTTTCAAGAAAATCTTTCTTTCCTTTTATATTCAAATTTTTTGAAAAATGCTATATGGATAACCAAGTGGGAGATTTCTTGAATTTAATGAGATAGTCTTGTATTCCAAGAATACATATCTTCATTCCATAACAAAATTCAAAGAAAATCTTTCTCCCCTTTTAATCCATAATTTTCGAAAAAAAATAGGAAAAATATGCAACAAGATTTACTTTATTTTTAAACACCCTTTTCAGTTATTGGACTTTATGTTGGGCTACTTAGGGGGCCTTTAGGAGAATTAAGATTGGACCTTCCAATGGATCTTGAATTATCAATATTGAGCCACAATATTATTCAAGCCCATAAATATTAATTAATCCCACTACATAATTAATATTGCACTATCCATCTTAACTCATATTACAGTCAATATGGCTCCTGGTTATTATTTCCCGTGTTTAAGATTATCTAGCCCACTAATTAATTCAAGCCACTGAAATAGCTTTCCATTAATTAATATCTTTTGTCCTTGGTTAAGGAACGGTTCAACATTATTATTCATATCGGAAACTAGTTCCACTTGCAAGATTTGGTATGATAAAGCTTATGAACCTCCCAAGGGGGCAAATCGAACAAGCGTACTTGCACACGATTCTCCGTATTAAATCTTAGCAATCGCATGTGACCAATAATATTGCCCAAGATAAAAAATATTGAATCTCGTTGATTCTCTACCCATGATAAGTCAAAGCAATAGTTACCAACCACACGTGATCCTATTTAAGGGACGAAGATTAAGAAATAACGAACCACTGAGGTCTAATTCTTCCTTGTTCAGTTATGAAGAATTTGTCCTCCTGTAGGTCATATTCAGTGCATCAGTCATGCACTAGTGTAATCTCTTGGTCAAGACAAGCCAATCTGAGCCTTACACTTCAACCTTTCACGATGAATTGTTCATTTCCATCTAGGTCGTGAATGGTGTACTTTTGGTTACAAGGGACTCTTAATTTAATCTTCTGTGATCTGGTATCACTAAATTAACTACAATGTAACACATATTATTTATTGAACAGTTATGCAGTAAATATATGTAACATTCGATGATATTTAAAGCATCAGTGATAAACAATTTATTTCAGTAATTAAGTCCGAAATTCAGTTTTGATTATACAAAGTAAAAGCATACTTTCAAGTATAATCCCAACAGATTTCCCATAAACCGGCTAATAACTCCCACCGCTTTTGCAAAATCAGGTCTTGTACACACCATAGCATACATCAAACTTCCAATTGCTGAAGCATACAGAGTGTTTTGCATGTAGGTCCGCTCCTTTTCGCTACTAGGTGAGTCCTTGTTGGATAGCTTGAACTGATTTCCCAACGGGACCCGAACTGGCTTTGCATCTTCCATACTAAATATCTCCAAGACTTTCTTTATGTATTCAGCCTGTGAAAGATACAATTTTCCTGCCACCTTGTCACGATCGATTCGCATACCCAAGATTTGCTTGGCCTCTCCAAGGTCCTTCATAGCAAACCTTTCAGACAATTTTTCCTTCAACTTGCTCACCTCCCGAGCACTAGAGCCTGCTATCAACATGTCATCAACATATAATAACAAAATGATATAACCATCATCATACCTCTTGAAGTAACAGCAATGGTCAGCCTCACACCTCTTGATCTCAATCTCGTGCATGAACCCATCAAACTTCTTGTACCACTGTAATGGAGCTTGTTTCAGACCGTACAAGCTCTTCTTCAACTTGCAAACTAGCTCACTACTCCCCTTAGACAAGTATCCCTCCGGTTGCTTCAGGTAGATGTCCTCATCTAAATCACCATGAAGAAAGGCGATTTTCACGTCCATCTATTCTAACACCAAATTTTCTGCAGCCACCAGACTCAGAACTAATCGAATGGTGGTTAGCTTCACCACTGGAGTAAAAACATCGGTATAGTCAATACCATGTTTCTGCTGAAACCCCTTCACAACCAATCTTGCCTTGTAGCGTTTGCTTCCATCAGCCTCCTCTTTTATTCTGTAAACCCACTTGTTTTACAATGCTTTCTTGCCCTTAGGAATCTCAACTAGCTCCCAAGTTCCGTTGGTCATCAATGAATTCATATCACCATCCATTGCAAGTTTCCACTTGTCCACCTGTTCACTATGTGTGGCCTCTGCATAACATTCAGGTTCACCACCATCAGTTAACAATAAATAATGAAGGGAGGGTGAATACCTATGAGGAGATCTCCGATCTCTCGTGGATCTCCGTAGCGGAATTGTTGGCGGTGGTGTACTTGGTTCTTCCTCAACAATCACCTGATCATCTAGAACCCCCTTGCTCCCACCTGAGTTCGAAATGTCTAACTCCACAACCTGAGACTCAGAACCACCTTATTTGGATATCCCCAACCTGTCCTTGTACATCACCTGTTCATTAAATATGACATCTCGACTATGAATTATCTTTCGGTTTTCCTCATCCCAAAATCGATAGCCAAACTCATCACCGCCATATCCAACAAATGTACACTTAACAGATTTAGCATCTAGCTTACTTCTACTCATAGCATCAACATGAACATATGCAACACACCCAAATACTCGAAGAAAAAACAGATTTACCTCCTTTCCCGACCAGACCTCCTCTGGTATGCCATTTTTCAAAGGAGTTGAGGGTCCTCTGTTTATCAAGTAAGCTGTTGTGTTAACTGCCTCTGCCCAAAACATCTTTGGCAGCCCACACTTCAATCTCATTCTTCTAGCACGTTCACATAGGGTCATGTTCATATGTTCTGCCACGCCATTCAGCTGTGGGGTTCCTCTCACAGTTTTCTCCATTCGGATTTCATTAGCCTCACAGAATCCTTTGAACTCACGGAGCTCGTACTCTCCACCATTATCGGATCTCAAACACTTCACCTTGAGACCCGTTTTAGTTTCTACAAGAGCATTCCATTTCCTGAAAGCATTAAAGGCATCAGACTTATTTTTCAAGAAATAAACCCATACCTTCCTCGTAGAGTCGTCAATGAAAGTCATGTAATATGATGCTCCACCAAGGGATGTCACTTGTGCTGGACCCCACAAATCACTGTGAACTAACTCCAGCTTCTGCTTCTTCAAAGCCCCGTCTCCCTTCGAAAAACTCAGCCTTTTCTGTTTTCCGAATACATAGTCCTCACACAAACCAATGTCAACTGTCTTGAGGTCTGGCAGTTTACCCTTCGAGCACATAACTTTCATCCCCTTTTCACTCATGTGGCCAAGGCGACAATGCCACAAATTTGCATTCCCTTTTTCACTTACAAGAGCAATGTTGTCCCGGGTGTTGCCTGTCATATACAACGTCCCCTCTTTATTTCCTCGAGCCACTACCATGACTCCTTTGGATATTTTCCACGAGTTACACCCAAAAGTCACCTTGTAGCCCTCATCATCAAACCGCCCAACTGAAATCAAATTCCTCTTCAATCCAGGAATATGTCTCACATCTTTCAACTGTAACACAGTCTCATTTGGTGTCTTAATCCGAACATTCCCCTTCCCTTTGATTTCCAGAGGCTCATCATCAGCTAAATAAACCCTCCCAAAGTTTCCGGAAGTGTACTTCTCCATCACGTCAGCACTGCTGCACGAATGAAACGATGCTCCAGAATCTAACACCCACGACTCTAATGGACTGCTTACACTCAGAATCAATGCATCTGAGTCCTCATCAGTGGCAACGTTGGCTGAGTTGTCATTCTTGTTTGGTGCATTCCCTTGTGTCTTAGCCTGTGCCTTGCACTTCTTCTTGTAATGACCAAGCTCATGACATTTGTAACACTCAACCTGACTCTTATCTTTCTTGGGCTTATCTTTGCCCCTTGACTTCGATCTACCCTGCTTTGGCTTCCCCTTGGATTCAGATCTGCCTCTGTTTCCCGTACTCAAAGCAGATCTTGTGGCCACACCCAACTCTTTCCTGCGAATTTCTTCGCTCATGACCAAATCTCTAACCTCATCAAATTTTAGTTTCACTTTACCCGTTGAAGCACTAATAGCCGTCACCGTCCCACTCTAACTTTCTGGTAAAGAAGACAACAAAATTAGGGCTTGAACTTCATCATCAAAATCAATCTCAATCGAACTCAATTGGGCTATAATCATATTGAATTCGTTGAGATGGTTGGCTACCACAGTATCCACCGCCATCCTCAGGTTGAATAACCTCCGCATCAAGTGAACCTTGTTCGCTGCAGACGGTTTTTCATACATCTCTGTCAAAATTTCCAGCATCTCCTTTGTGGTTTTTGCTTTCACCGTATGTAGGGCGATGTTCCAGGATAACGACAGATGAACTGTTGGGAAATTTATAGTTTTGATGAAAGTTCCAAAAACACATGTAATATGACCAGTCAGACCTGTTAGCTGACTGATGTTTACATTACTGCTATAGGAGACCAGTTGATAATATTTGTATAGAAAAACTGATGTAATAGATAGGTCACATATTGAGGGGAACTCAATATGTATAATCTGAAGAATCGAAAATTCGATATCCGGCGGGCGGAATGCTAAACGAGCGGAAGATCGGATCGAGGCCCGATCTAGTCGGATAACTTCGGCCGGAAGTCATGAAGCTCAAACCTCGAATACTAGAAGATCGGATGACTTCCGGAAGATAAGACCGAAGACCTACATCTTGAGTCGGTTGAAGCTAAGTAGCGCCCGAAGACTCTAAAGATTCACTCATAAGATGAAAACCGATGTTTCATCTTATCATACGTCTCGTGATCTAAACAAGAAGAATACCAACCTTAGTTGGAGGTCAAAAGCAAGTCTTCCATCCAATAAGGAAGAAACGTATGAAGTTATGATTTCATGAGGATTCGATGTTGCTCTCTCAAACGGCTATAAAATACACATTCTTTTCGCCATGCCGTTCTCAAGCACGCCACATCAAGCTCAAGTCTACCTAAAATAGCTTCGAGATTCAAATTGCTCTCCAACGGCTCTTTGATCTCAAGGTCTATAAATATGGGATCACACTTGAGTGATACGGAAATGCTTGGACAAACAACATAATCAAGAAGCTCAAACTATAGTCGATTTCGCATACGAAGAACACAACAACAAGCTTATTTTATATTGTGTTCATCCCATAAGTTCTTAGCAAGAAATCTTTTCATCTAGCTTTTAGGTCAAATGCATAAGGAAAGATTTCATAGTTGGAACCTCAACAATCTTACCCCAAACCCCAAGTTAGGATAAGTTGTTTAGCAAGATTCGATCTAGGGTTTCTAATCTTGATTTAAGGATCGGTTGAGTGAGAACTCTTAAAACATCTGTTGGTGTCTTGTGTTGGACTAACACACTAAACTAAGTCGGTCGGTTAAGTCGGTTAAGTTGGTGCCCCTTTAATGGTTTGTCGAACCACTATAAATCTTGTGTGCCTTTTTGCTTTGATTAAGCGCTCTCACATCGCACAATCTTAAAGCGCATACATTCTAAGTTAAGAACCAAGCTTCGATCCGACGGACTGATATTTACGTCATCCGATTAAAAAGATAAAACTTGGAATCGATTTATACAAACCGGTTTTTTAGACACAATTTAATCGATAGTTCCGAACCCGATCATTTCTGAGCGTTCAATAAGTTGGTTATCGACAAACCGATTCTTCGATGATCAAATTGCTCTCACATCGATCTGACGAAAAGTTTTTGAAGTCTATTCACCCCTCCCTAAACAATTTCGGGACCTACAAGTGGTATCGAGCGGTTTAATCGACTCGGTGTCATTGTGGTCAATCGAACTGATCTTGAAAAACCATTTTAAAAACTCATTCATTTTCCAAAATCACTCAAAGATGGATAACACGTCCGATGTATGTATCATGATCTGCCAAAGTTCTCAATTGATGAGTATGCTGATTGGGCCATATATATGTCCAACCATCTAGGCTCGATCAATTGGCGGAATGATGGAAGTCATCGAGAGGACCCATCATCATTTACTACGACAATCCTGCGATCCGGAGGAGATCCAGACTTTCCCACGGGAAGTCTTGTACGAAAAAAGCCCAAACTTCATATATTGGACACCATTGCAAGACATATCATCATGAAGACAATGGATAAGGTCACCAAAAGAAAAGATTAAGTATCTCAAATCTGCGAAAGCAATGTGGGATACCGGCCGAGATCTGCGAGGGAAATGAGCGGATAAAAGCAGTGAATCTTCAAGCCGAACGGTGAAGTTCGAGAAACCCAAGATGTTTTAAACAAAAACCATCAACGAACTCGATGGAAGAATTACAATGTCTATAAACAAGCTTCGAGAACTTGGTAGAGATGTCCGATAAAGATATCAACTATAAGATCCTAAGGTCTCTCACCAAGAAGTGGGACATGAAGGTCACGGTAATCAAAGATTGCCGGGACATTTCAAGAATGAAACCTAGTAGCTTGTTCTTGAGTCTTAAAGCTCACGAGATTCCGATTGAAAGAGGTCGTTCGATGAAGACGAGGTCCCCTATCAAACCCGACTTCAAAATCGGTTTGCTTTCAAGGCAACCAAGAGAGAACAAAGGCCAATGAACCCATTGGAAATATATTAAGTCAGCGAGCAGATCGCTTTACTTACCGGGAAGCTTGAGAAGTCGGATATACAACTTGGTAAGTATCGAAGATTTTATAAGGACTATCAACATAGCCGAGGGCGAGATAGGAGATCGGACATTAGATCTCCGAAAGAACCAGATCGATGATCGGAGGGATCAGAGATGAAAGGGAAAGAGATAGTCGATTTAACGAAAGAAGAGAAAATCAATCGAGAAGTAGAAGTTCGGACCAACTATCGAAAGGAAAGTCACCGATAGGTCATACGGACGGAGTGATTCACCGAAGAAAAAGTTCGATTGGATCAACTTGAGCATGCTTCAATCGCGGAGAAGCCAGGTCACTATAGCACGATCGAGCACTGGACTGGCCAGAGAGAGAGGGAAGAAAAGAGGAACAAAAGAGAGCAACGCTTATAGAGACAGAAGAGCCATGGTTTCGATCGTCAGAATGAATATGCCTCCGGGACTCCGGATATAACCATCCGCCGACATCTATGAAAATGAAGATCCGATATTCTCGTCTGACGATGATGAAATGATGGCCGGGGAGGACCAGTCGAGGTAACCTCCAAACCCGCTTCTTCGTTCGCTACACACTGTTATCATTAGCACACCTGGGGAGATTGACCCGCAAATTCTACTCAGAGCAATTGCTTGAAGATCTCCAATGCAAGAGAGACACTTATGCTATTGTGGAAGCCGAGAATGATAAGCCGAGGACCGTAAATAATCAAACTTTTTCAAGAAAAAATGATCTCGAAAAAGCCTCCGAACTTAGATCATTTAAACCGCTTCAAGGTAATCGAGGAATTTAAAATTCTCGAAGTTAAAGCTTCGATCAGAAGAAAAGATCAAAGATCGATGGAAATTAACAGAATGACAAGTTGATGACTTCAAAATCTTGCAAGCAAAATTCGATGAGCTATTAGAATGCATGAAAGTCTGAAATCCTCCGAGGATAATCTGCGTAAGAAAATAGATGTTTTTTCAAAATCATCTAAAACCCGTTAAAGACATGAACGCCTATTTTTGAATAAAGATTGATAAGGAGGGACTTGGCTATGAGAAACCCTCCACATCCTCAAAAGCCCCGATCGATTCATCTCGTAAAAACGGATTTAAAAAAAAAGATACACCAAAAGCTAAACTTGTATCTAATAGGGGTAAGAGACCGACACTTGCGGGTAAGGCAAGTGCCTAACCGGAAAGGGAACGAAATGGACCCTAACCGGTAAAGCATCACCGAGGAATCAACGGAAGAACCCAGTTCTTTGAAGAGACCTCAACTCGATCAACGGATCGAGGAATCGAAAAAAGACAACCTACAAAAGGGAAGTCTAATCGAGACCCTATCCAAGGTCACCGCCTAATAAGCATGCTTCGTAAACCGCGAAAACCATCTATAAAAAGGATATGAATCTTTTGATGGTATCCTACCCCTATAGTCGAGAAATTTTGCTTCAGACTGAACCCTTTGGATAAAAAGAAGACAAACCGAAAAAGTTAAATCATAAGTCTTCTAAGTCATCAAGGTTCACACAAGTAATCATACAAATCGAAAGCATATAAGGATAAGTATGATTATGTTGATGTATGGGAGACAAATCGGGCCTTCCGATCCGACCGATCACAATAGAAGTGCTTTCTGTTTGTATGGATCCCCAAATCCAAACCTAACCCCTCGGGACCCAAGAAAGGGTACCTAAAGCCCTGATCGATTGCGGGGTTGGCGTGGGTCCGCTAACAAAGGAGGGTGTGCAAGCAACTATCTGGTACATCGATAGTGGATGCTCAAGGCACATTTGGGAAGCAAACATCTCCTCGGTTCCTACCGAAAGGCCCAGCGTGTACTCTTCGGTGATGATAACTTTGGTTATACCAAAGGGTTCGGAACCTTAGAGAATGATGATGTACAAAGAATCGGAGTCTCAGATGTCGAAGGTCCAAGCACAACCTATTATCGGTTTCACAATTCTCGATTAACGGATTTGGTGTTGAGTTCTCGTGATCAATGCACTATAAGTCACTCAAAGATTTTTGCTAATCGGTTCAAGAAAAGGGACGATCTACGGTGATTGGAGCAGTTGTCCAAGAAAACGATTGTTAAGAGTTCCAAAAGTAGCAGTTGGCTCACGGCACAAAAGAATGAGCCATCCGAACTTTAAAACTCTTAATAAGATAGCTAGGATGTCTCTAGTGGAAGGACTTCGAATGAAGTGTTCTCAAAGGATCGGACATGTCTTGCATGTCGAAGGGAAAACAGTCAAAGCTTCATTCAAAGGAATTTCGGACCAAAGATCCAATCTTTATTGCTTCATATGGATCTGTTTGGACCCGATTACACCGATCGATCTCAACGGACCTTAAAATACACTCCGGTAATCGTGGATGACTATTCCAAGTTTACGGGTTATATTCTTACATAAGAAGAATGAGGCGACAACCAAGATACCCGAGCCGCTAAGAAGATTACAAAATGAGAAGGGTGTCGGCCAGTAAAAATCGGATCGAGATAAAGGTAGAACTCTTTTTATTACCGATTTTTGCTCTAAGTTTGATATACAAGATGAAACATCATCGAGGACGCCCACAATGAATGGAGTACGAGCGGAGAAACAGAACTCTCAAAGAAGTTTGCTTTCTGAACATGCGATACCAAACCGTTTCAAGGTATAATCAACCTTTGCATGCCATCATGAAACAGATGTCTCCTAACTAAGGCTCACTACAAAACACCTTATGAACTATGGAAGGCGTAAAACCTCGTGTTTCTTACTTCCATGTTTTTTGGGTGCAAGTGTTTCATACACAATAATGGGAAAAGTCATTGAAGACTTTTGAGGCCAAGTCGATGAGGGTATATTTCTAGGGTATTCCTCATCTAGCAAAGCAGGTCTACAACAAACTAACCCTAATTGTGGAAGAAACACCCCATGTAACCTTTGATGAAGCATCTTCCGATCAAGAGAAATGCCTCGTAGAAAGAAGTACGATCTACCGTAATCGATATTGAGAAAATGGATCGCCTAACGATCAAGGAAAAAGGATCTAAATCAGATCAATTTATCGATTCACCGGATCAATCGAGATCTAAGGTACGAACAAACCGTCGATGAAAAAGTCGATTCACCGAGATAAAGAAGCCCGAACCATCCGGTTTCCTGAAGTTCTCACGAACAGACATCAACACATGATGAGTCCAACATCGGTGAGACTTGTTCTTATCAAGTGGACCATAACCAGACTACTCCCAATCGCTAGTAATAAGATTTTTATCGAAGCGGACGATGTTCTCAAAAACCGACACAAATCGTAGCGAAGGACACGGATAACCCGGTCATCCAACCGATCTCGATAATCGGAGACCCTCGATAAAATTAAAACTAGACATCGATTGGTGAAAGTGCCATGTATTCTTCAATTATCGTCTATGAAGGAACCAACTACAATAGAGGAAGCATTACAAGACTTAAACCGGATTCTAGCCATGCAGGGGAAATTGGAGCAGTTCGAGAGAAATGAAGTATGGGAACTAGTAGATCAGGTCGGTCATCAAGACGAAACTAAATGGATCTTCAAGAACAAAGAGATGAGAAAAATGTTATCACGGAAATAAGGCAAGACTTGTTGCTAAAGGGTATTCACAATCGAAGGAATTGATTACGATGAGACCTTTGCAATCGCCGCTTTGAAGCCATTCGGTTTGTTTTCGCATATGCTTCCCCAGAGGGTTCTTTTGTGTATCGGATGGACGTAAAGAGTGCTTTCTTAAATGGGGTACTAGCAGAGGAAGTTTATGTCGAACAACCTCCGGGCTTTGAAAAAGGCAACCAAGTGTATCGTTTAAGAAAAGCTCTTTATGGTTCAAACAGACTCATGAGCCGGTATGATACACTCTCTCGGTTCTTGATCGAAAGTGGGTTCACTAAAAGGCAAAGGATGTAACCTTATTCAAAATAGAAGATGGAGAAGATATTCGATGGTTCGAGATTTCGTGGGCGACATCATCTTCTTGGATCTCCTAACAAGAGCCTATGTGAAAGATTCAAAGAAACCGATGCAAGGGAGATTCGAGATGTCCATGATGGGGTCGGATGAATTACTTTCTAGGTCTCCAAGTTAAACAAAGTATGAGAAGGGATATTCATCTGCCAAGCAAAAGTACACTAGGAATCTGTTGGCTAAGTTTGAGTTCAAAATAGTAAGGAAGCCAAAATTCCTATGATGATTTGGATTCAAGATGGATCGAGATGAAATTTGGTCGGAAAACAAATCGGAAGGAATATAGGGCTCTCATTGGATCTCTATTATACTGTTGCCCGTGGAAGACGGATATCACTTTCTTTGGAGGTGTATGTGCAAGATTTCAAAGCAAATCCAATGATCGACCACCTAGAAGCGACTAAGCGGATTCTTATATATCTGAAGGGAACAATAAACCTTGGTTTATTCTACCCATCGATGATAATCTAAAGCTTAGTGGGTATTCGATTACGATTATGGAGGTTGCAAGATCGACGTAAAATCAACCTCGAGGAACATGTCGGTTCTTAGGAAAAAACCCGATCTCGTGGTTTTCAAAAAGCGGACATCGATTTGCGACATCTACAACCGAAGCGAGAATATATGGTCATTTTGAGGAAGTTGTTGTTCCCAATGCTCTGGCTCGATCGGCGGTGAGGGATTACAACATTGTAGCTAAAAACGCGTACCTATATTACTCGCAATGATAATAGTCTTTATTGCAATCACTCGAGAATCCGGGTTCTACATACAAGATGCAAGCATGTGGATGTCGACACCACTTTATAAGAGATCACGTTGAAAAGAAGAATATCGAATGGAAAAGATTCATGCCGATATACGTTCGATATCCTAACCAAGCCACTATTTGAGATCGATTCGAGGAGATTTATGCAATGAGCTAGGACTTCTAGATCTTGGAGAAATGTCACCGAAAAATGTTTGATGGAATGTTCTCGAACTAATTTGGTTAAGAGACTAACGGATCGAGAGAAATCGGTTGAGTTTGGTATCTTAAGCCCGATCTCAAGAGACCGATAAGCAAAAATCGATCGGACTTATTTCTTTTACCGGATCCAAAAGGACCGATCGGATTTTAGTTTATCGATTTAAAAGTCTATCGATTTAAAGGAACCGATCGATTCAAGGTTTATCGATTAAAGGAAAATGCTCGGTTTAAAGGATTATCCGATTAAATCAATTTGGTTATAGTATTTCTTTGTGAATCGATTTTGATATTCAACAAGCAAGATTCAGAGATTAAGAGCTAACAATCGATAAGAAAGGTGAATTTACACAACGATGAAATAATGAGAACTTTTCATTGATAAAAACCGAAGGTGAGGTTACATTTCGAAAGTTACAAGTACAAGAAGAACTTGGAGGTCAAGACATAAATGTTAACCAAAATCCTAAACCTATAACCCTAAACCTTCATCCTAACCCCGAAGTGAAGGAAAAGAGAGATTTTAAACTCTCATTTTCCCCACTTAACAAGGGGTGAGAAAGGCTTTAAAGAACGTAATCCCAAGGCGGTCATAAAAGTCAAGATCAAGAAAAAATGGGCGGCAATGCCTTGATAGGATTCTTAAGCACGGAGCCCTAAAAAGGAAGAATAGTAGGGCTCTCCGGTGTTAAATGGAGCACGTGTGCCAAAGAGTTGGTTCAGATCTCATGGGCACATGTCTTTGATATTTTATACCGAGACTAAGTCGATGGTTCCGTTTCGTCATCCGGATAGACACACAAGGTGCATACGGTTAGGAGAAGTGTCTTCTCAATTGCAACAAAGCAGATTTATACGGTGGTGGAGAAGCTTTGCAAAGATTATGTGAAATCGAAGATGATGAAGAAAACAAGAATAAGGGATGCAAAGGGTTGATTTGAGAAGGTGAAACCATATAAAAAGGGTGTAAAAGTGTTTGGCTTAGGAAGTCTCACGGGAAACAAGGGTTCACCAAGATACATGATTCTTTACAAAGAAGATAAGTATGGTGAATGGGTGATGTTGTGTAAAACTTTGGTCCAATTTATAGAGGCCAAGCAAGGATGCAAATGCAATTTTCATTTCAAGAAGCCTATCCAGAAATTTGCATCAAAAAGGACAGAGTGTAGAAATCACGCGGACCGATAATTGGATAAATTTACGGTTGATTGACATATCGAGAGATTGAGGACGATATTTACGCATGTCAATCACGCCTACTTAGGGAATAGAAGCTACTACTCTAGACTAAGTTTTCGGTAACACTTATCCCAAGAATTGGCTTAATCTGAAAAAGAATCGGATGAGGTCAACCAAAATCGATTACTTACGAGCATGATCGGATGAGAGAGATCACCGAGCTTGAAACTCCAATAAATCGGATATATCGATCTATGTCGGAAATATCGGTTGAAGGGGGAACTTCAACCCATCAAGGAGGATCAAAAGGGAAATCGGGACGTACCTAAACTCAAGTTTCAACAAATCGATGCAATCGAGAAGATCGGTTGAAAGGATCGGTTTGGGAAATTTCTTAAGGCTTAGGCGAGAATGATTAAGATCAACAAGTGGAATCAACATTGACAAATAATATCGATCGACATAATATCACCAACCCAGATCTCGATCTCTTTTCTCTTGTTCTTTACTTATTTATCGGATCAGATTCGATATTATTTGCCTTTATTGTACCCACTCATCCTTGTGACGTGTACTCTGCAAATCATTTAATGCGGATGTGGGGTACATGTATTAACCGCTACTTGATCGTGCTTTTAAATCCAAAAGTTTTTTGTAACGCGTTTTTCGACCCTACGATCAAAAACCTAAACTGAGCGCATAATCTTTTCAAAAACGTTTGATCTTCAAAATCTTGTCTTATTGTTCCTCCGCCTCTATATAAGATTCATCAAACCTTACCGAGTTTTTTCCGCTTCACAAACTTGCATTACCTTTCTTTGAAAAACTTCAAATTTTCTCTACGTTTCAAAACGATTTCTTAGAGTTCAAAATCATCTCTCGAAAAATTTGAATCTGGTAATACTTTCTTTTAAACTTAATGATGAATCTTTCTTTCCGATAAAAACATTGATTTCAAAAGTTGTTTTTCGGAATTTATGCTTCATTGCCTTTTTTGTTTTCCATGATATGATATTGATATTGATTATGCACAAATTTAATGAGTCTATCTCACCCGTAGATGGCCACTCATGGACTAGGAAAGATCATGTGCAACTATGCGAACGCAACGAAGATCTTTGAGGATAAGTTCGTTTCAGTTTGGAACCACCGAGGAAATCCATGGAGGTGGAACAAATTTCGAAGAAGGCCGGATCGAAACATATTGCTCGCTCCAACGCAATCCAAGAATGCAAAGATGAAGCACTACAATTCTTCAATTTGAGTGTGGATCTGAGAAAAACTGGGGAGATTTAATCGATGTCTTCGACAAATGAAGACATCACTCAAATGTTCATTTTACCAAAAGGGCGAATCTCACTGCACACAGGAGAATGAGGACTAAGAAATCGAGAGGAGCTCTTAAGAAGCGCACAAACATCGAAAAGCCGGATTCATCGGGCCAATGCTCAAAAGAAAGTATAGATTGTTGTTTGACATTTCGCCAAGAACGATCATGGGAATCTCATTTAGCCCGGATGCTCTCACATCGGTCAAAATGTCTGAAGATGGCGGCCAATAATTGATGGGGCTCGAACATCAATTGGCACGGCTTCCCGAAAAGCCATCTTGCTCCAAGAACACGTAAAAATTTGGAGTCAATGAATCCAGTGTGTCTTTCGAAAAAAAGAGAGTCCGGCCAATCTCAACAAGGTTGCAGTTATATTGAAGGACAACCGCCGGTTGAAAGATAAGTCCTACAATGCCTTCCTTTCATGGTTATATATGGGCCACCAGACGATGACAAGGAGCCCACTCCAACAAAACCGAAGAAAGGAAAGAGCAAAGAAGTCGCCCTCATCCACACCCGGTTGCTAGTGGTGAAGGCCGGAGAAGAGGCCAAAAAGAAAGCAAAAGCAAGCTACCATGACTCTAGCACTAGAAGATGAGTCGAAGAAGAAAGAAAAAGCGCGGAAATCACATTGCGCAACAAAAAACGTAATCGCATGCGCAAGCTTCTCAACCCGAGGGCTCGCCTTAACGATCTGAGGTAGAAGCACAAACCGATAAATCTCCTTCTCCTCAACCTCAAAGTGATTCACCGCTCGGACTAAAAGGTTATTGAGCATGTCACTCTTTAGTTCACCCTCATGAACTGAACCAGATCTCGCCACTCAGTAACCCACTGCAGTCGAACCAATCAGACAACTTCCGACGACTCAAAAGCACAACCGAATTTCCACATCTCATCCACGAGACTTCGGATAATTCTTGTATCGGATCAACAAAGACCATCATTTGGAAAAATGGTCGGACTAAGAATTGAACAGATTGATGAGGCGTATTCTGGTCGCCCATCCCGCTATCGAGAGAAGAAGTCATGGAGATCCTCACCTGGAGAGATCTCGATTAAAAACTTCTCGGATCTTATTTTACTTGTTGAGCAGGATGGGTTGCGGATGAGTTCGCAGATTTTGACTTCGATATGAGGAAGTCCGCCAAAGTGGGATCACCACCGTGAGCTCATATCGATAAATGCGGAAAGCTCGATCCATGGAAACGAGATCGGGCTTTCAAGAAGCTCCAAAAGGTTGATTTGAAATGGAGAACGCAGAGGCGCCGATGAAAGTTTGCGTTCACGACCAAGTTCGAACTCGATCAAGTGATGGATCCAATTCCTACATCTCAAATCACCATCGATCAACTTCGGGAGATGGATCTTGTCTCAAAGATCTCCCGAAGAAGAGATTGAGGAGTGCTAATCGATCGAGACAAATTAGTCTCAAACAAATCGAAGCAAAGAGATCGGTTCTCCCAATCCATGACCACCATGTCTGCCGAGCTTACAAAAATCGAGTTGATGACAAGTCAAACAGTGGATCAAAATCAATCTTCTTTTTTCTCGACGCGAGAAAAGGCTCGAGTTATCGGAAGAGAAATTTGACAAAATGATTTGGACACTCTCTGCTACAATGGAAACCGCCAAGACAGAATTACAACCGCTCGTAATCTAACACTCAAACCAGTTTATCGCTAATGATCTAAATCGGGCATTATCATCAACTTTGGGTCTCGACTTCCCACCTCAACGCGCTTTTTGATCAAACCAAAAAGGGAAGGATCTCGAGAAACCAACCGACACATCGAAGATGATTCATACGGATAAGGCCCATGGACAAAGCTCAATTGCAAGAAATTTGCTGCTGGTCTTTGGGACATCAAAATCTGGACCAGTTATCGGACAGAAAGTCACTGTAAATAAACTAGTCGACATCTGGTGATAAGGAGCTACCGTAAGATTGTCCAAAGAGCGGATGAAGAAGAA
Organism: Stenogyne calaminthoides; assembly: GCA_037126765.1. Classification (NCBI taxonomy): domain Eukaryota; kingdom Viridiplantae; phylum Streptophyta; class Magnoliopsida; order Lamiales; family Lamiaceae; genus Stenogyne; species Stenogyne calaminthoides. Next base: position 16,212,459 of record JBBCBC010000004.1, read on the forward strand.
AGAAGGCGTAAAAATGCACAAGGTAAGGGTTGAAATCAAGTTCAAATCAAGGGCTAAGAAAGGATTGATGGAAAATCTGCATGTAACCTATGCAAGAGTCGGCGAGATCATACCAAAAACCGCTTTGACACGCTAAGAGGTTTGAGGAATGGAATAAGATCGAATGAATGGCTTCTAGATGCCTTTGTCCTTGATCTTGTTCCAAAAGAAGAATCACCGGATGATGAGTTCCTCAAGCAGTTCTGAGAATAAATATCGGACTTTTCAAGTATCCGGAAAATGAGGCCAAGCTTATAAATGTAAAGATATCTCGCCAAGAGTATGATCATTAATAATATACTCGAAGAAGGCGGATGGCTCATTTGATGATTCTACTTTGACATCTTGAGCAAATCGCATATCGATCAAGTGCGCATAACCGATGTCAAATGGAAACTCTATCGATTTTCAACGTTCCACAAGACCAAAGAGAAATGCCGAAGGATACAAAAAGGAGTGAAGAATAAACGCGTCTAGGGATCAAATTTGCTTTTAAATTCAAAACTTTTTCGATGTAACATGTATTCAACATATCTAATGAAAAGTTTATTTTTTACGATCCCAAGACAAAATCTCTTTGTCTTCGATTATTTGCTCTTCTTTAACATTATATACTTATATTTTGGTTTCTCGGTGTTTTGGTTTTTCAAAAAGGGAAATTGTTGGGAAATTTATAGTTTTGATGAAAGTTCCAAAAACATATGTAATAGGACAGTCGGATTAATTAGGTGGGATGATGTTTACATTCTTGCTATAGGGGAATTGATAATATTTGTATAGAAAAACCGATGTAATAGATAGGTCACATATTGAGGGGAACTCAATATGTATAGGTCGATCTGAAGAATAAAAGTTCGATATCAAGCGGTGCCGAATCGCTAAACCCGAGCGGAAGATCGGATCGAATCGATCTAGTCGGATAACTCTGGAAGTCATGAAGCTCAAACCTCGAATACTAGAAGATCAGATGACTTCCAGAAGATAAGACCGGAAGACCTACATTTTGAGTCACCATTGAAGCTAAAGCGATGAAGATTCTATCGAGTGTAGATCGATTCGATCGATCAAAGTCATTTTCATAAGAAAAACCGATGTTTCATCTTATCATACGTCTGCGATCTAAACAAGAAGAATACCAACCTTAGTTGGAGGAACAACACTGCAAAGCAAGTCTTCCATCCAATAAGGAAGAAACACGTATGAACAGAGCTGATACTCGCGGGATTCGATGTTGCTCTCTCAAACGGCTATAAAATACACATTCACGCTTTTCGCCATGCCGTTCTCAAGACGTCACATCAAGCCTGCAAGTCTACCTAAAATAGCCTGAGATTCAAATTGCTCTCCAACGGCTCTTTGATCTCAAGGTCTATAAATATGGGATCACACTTCAGAGTGATACACGGAAATGCTTGGACAAACAACATAATCAAGAAGCTCAAACTATAGTCGATTTCATACGAAGAACACAACAACAAGCTTATTTTATATTGTGTTCATCCCATAAGTTCTTAGCAAGAAATCTTTTCATCTAGCTTTTAGGTCGCTTTGCATGCAAAGGAAAGATTTCATAGTTGGAACCTCAACAATCTTACCCCAAACCCCAAGTTAGGATAAGTTGTTTAGCAAGATTTCGATCTAGGGTTTCTAGTAATTGATTTAAGGATCGGTTGAGTGAGAACTCTTAAAACATCTGTTGGTGTCTTGTGTTGGACTAACACACTAAACTAAGTCCAAAGAGTTAAATCGGTTAAGTTGGTGCCCCTTGTGAAAGGGAAGAGTGGGACGTAGGACCGGGTTTGTCCGAACCACTATAAATCTTGTGTGCTTTTTATTGCTTTGATTAATCGCGCTCTCAACAATCTTAAAGCGCATACATTCTAAGTTAAGATCGAATGACACCAAATCGGACCCGATATTTCGTCATCGATTAAAAGATAAAACTTGAAATCGATTTATACAAACTGGTTTTTCACACGGGTAAAACTTAAGCTTCCGCGACACAAATTAATCGATAGTTACGAACCGAAAATAAGTTGGTTATCAGACCAAACCGATTCACTCGACTCGATCGGAGCTATTGCTCTCACATCCGATCCAAGACGAAAAAGTTTTATAAGTCTATTCACCTCCCTCTAGACTTCTGCCCTCACTTAACCCGTTCGGGACCTACATGAACCACACTCATCGCCTTCCTATCCAGCAACTTCCACTCGTCGTCCTTCATATCCTCAGGTTGTTCACCCAACGGTTGATACAGATCTTTACCGTACAGGTAATCCTCGATCTGCAATTTCCAGAATCCAAAATCCGTTCCATCAAACTTCTCAACAGGCAATTTCCCTTCAGCCATCATAATTGCTCTCCACAGATCCCTTTAACCCGACGCTCTTGATACCAGTTGTTAGGAATTAAAGTAAGCAATTATAGGAGAAAATAATGGAAACAACTAATTAAGGAACAACAATTTGGTTACCTAGTTCGTCAGGAATGACTACGTCTGGGGGCACTACCAAGCCAGGAGATTCACTATTTCGTGTGTTATTTTCGTACAAAGAGGCAAATACAATGAGGCAAGGTATTTAAACAAAGACATGGGCCGAAGCCCTAATCCATGAATGACTTTAGGAACCGCCGACGACCGGGGGCTTTGGCCGAAAGCGATTCCTTCGATCACGTTTACAATTTCGGCGCCCATATTTGGAAGGAGGGCTCGATCGAAAGCATAGGTTTCGACCACTCGCGTCTTGGTCGGCGATCTCCCCTCCTCAACCCAACATCCGATCTCCACAACCCAATTGAGCCAATAAAAGAGAGAATAAAAAACCTCTACGAAAAGCATGGTGATGGGTAAGCATTATAATATTTTCTTTTTAATTATAAGTTATTAATATACAAATATAAATACATAAAAAAATATAAACATATACATATAGGAACGAATTTTATGAACCATTACCTATTATACAACTATATAACAGACATAGATTATCTAAATCTGTATGTGATAGTCTGTTGTGTATAATTTTGTCAGGAAATGCGTCTATGGTGAAGATAGTCCAATATCACATGTGTCGGTATGTCATATTATCGATATATTGAATGATGATAGGATACCTGGGAATGTAAGTACTTCATGTAATATATATTACAGTATAACAAAAGGCCATAAATAAACCTTAAATATAAAATGTAATGATTGAGTATAAATAATTGATTATTTAATTGATCAGGTCATTGATTCGTGGGTAGAATGAGGAATATCACACTGCTAATTAAGTCGTTGTTTTTACAGCATCCTGTTGGGTATGAAAATAAAAACATGTTGAACTCAAGTTTAGTGTTTAGTTTTGTTGTTTGACTGACATTTTTTAGATATATTTTTTGTTATTTAATGTCTACAGAATATTATAGCAACCCCAGAAAAGTATGCAAATTGGGTATTGAAAACTGTTATAGAACAACCACTCAAGTCGCTTGAAAGTATACACAAAATCCTGATATTTCCTATAAACGTAGGGTTTGTTGATGGGTGTAAGAGAGGATTTGGAGATCATTGGACAACTCTAATCCTAGACCTGAAGAAAAATGAGTGGTTGTTTTATAATTCTCTACAGCCAAGAGGAAAAGGAGATGTGGACAAACATCTACTGAGCGTTGATGTTGTGGTGAGATGTTCATTGCATTATATATATATATATTTATATATATATATGTATTGGATAAACTGATTTTTAAGTATGTAACATTTAAATTTTGAATAGGTAAACTATGTGGAAGAGAGACTGTGTAATAGGTTGAAAGACACGAATCCAGATCACGGTCGTCGTAAAAGGCCAACTGCTGTTTTTTCACTTCAGCAGATGGCGGCATCCGTAGATTGTGGTCTTGTTGTGTCCCAACACATTGAGAATATAATTACAGGGGGTCCGGATATGAAAGATATGTGTAATAAAAATTAGTCAGTGAATACCGTGCAAAGATGGTGGAATGGTTCATTGACCCAACGTCCGTTAACGTTAATAAAACAAAAAGACTTAGAAAAAGAGGATGAAGGTCATTTGACGATATATGGATGTGTTTGAAAAATATAATTATTCGATGAATACAGTTTATTTATGTAATAATTATATTGTTGCTTGTGTATGTTGGAATATACTAGCACGTAAACACGTAATACATGCACAGCGGAAATAAACAGTTCACCAACAACGAACAGTTAATTGTATAAACGAGTACGAATAATCATAACGAGGAATCTTACAGTAATTCGTATGCAGTTTTCTCTACTATGGTATCCACGTAATCCCCACGTACGGACTTGCACAGATTTGCCAGCGTTGAATTTGAGACGGAATTTGCTAGGAAAACTCATATTCTAGATTTTATGGAGAAATTAGGCTTTCTTGTAGTGTTTAATGAATCGCTAGGATGTCCTATATATAGGGGAAGCCCAGCTTAAAGATTAAGCAATCTTTATTAGGAAGATATTTCCTAATCTTGCAAATCATATCTCTTAGATATGATTTCCCTAAATATATTTTCCTACAATAATATTCCATATATTATTTTGGAATTCCTATTTAATTAAATCTAATTTAATTAAACAGTAATAATAATTAATTCCAAATTAATATATTATTAATTAATTCTCCATAAATTAAATATTAAATCTAATTTAATACTTAATCAACCAACTATAATCCATACAAGGGAATTACTTGTTGTGTGACCCATAGGCCCTCATATATCGAGTGATTAGTCAAACTAACGGTCTTAATTGTACCCTAGACAATAAATCAGACATTCTCAATATATGAGGTACATTGCGAGAAACGTGCAACTACTTGTAACTATAACGTGGGCTATCGATTAGTCTCGAACATGATGAAGTGTCTATTCAAATAACATAATCATATTATCTCTAATCACTAATTGATCACTTATGTCATACTTGGCCACAAAGTCCAAGTTGATGTGCATTGGCCAATGACTTTGATCCAATTATGATGAGAAGATGAGTATTCTCTCTAAATCTACTTTGAGGAATGAATCATATTCTTGGTTCAACTACCATGCACATGCACTTCGTGATGAACCCAATTCAAGCCATATCTACCCATGGAAGGGTGCAAGCGTCGGTCATGGTCAAAGTTCATCACTCCACACATGTCGTGCGTATTGACCTCAAGTCAAATGAGTATCACATCGCTCCCACTAACCGAGACACTCGTAGACACATATAGTGGAACTACATCAAACGGTTTCTCGGATGGGTATACCAATACCCTCTAAGGTATTTGTGCATCCATCATGAGATACCTAGTATCTCGCAGTAAGTGGGATCTTACTACACTCTCTAAGAATATGATGCAGATCGCATACCAATCTCAATTGCATCATCAATATCCCATTCTTGATGATCCTTGATCGGGGCTATTTGAGAATCATGCTTAAGTCATCTGAGTTCTCACGGCCTCAATGACAGCAGTGATTCATGGGAACACATATAAGAACAAATGCAAACAATCAAACATAATATTCTAATAAGTGTAATGCCATACATTTAATATTAAATAAAATAATAATATTAAACCAATACTGAATATTATTTTAGCATTACGTCATTACATAGGATTGTCTTTAGGACACTAACAATAACAATGTAATGGAATATCTGGATTGTATGTCGTATGATAACTATATGATGATATTGATATTTTATAATATTTCGTGTGCAATGAACTAATTTGTTTGTGATGTGTTCTTTATGGACATAATTAATTTAGATGTTTATTAATGTATAACTTTAGAAATATGTATTACATTTTCACAGAACATATAAAGAAATATTAAAACACGTGGGCAAAATTAAAGAAAAATATGTCGAACTTAGACATCAACAAAATGACAGGGAAAAAAATAAAAAGAAAACTAATCAATTGAAAACCAAAATATAATCCTTTGTACAGTGTCTAATTGTATATTATTTATTCAGAATGTGTATTTGTAGAAAAAATGTATAATATGAATATTTTTTCCATCATTACAATATATAATCATTTTGATTCGAGATTCTAGACAGAGGTAGATTGTTGGATAGCTTAAGACAAGAAATTTGCTGAGAAGAAATAAATATTGGATTGAGCTTTGAAATCCAAAAGATCTTCTAAGATATTGAAGTGTACATCACAATTTGCTTATTCCTATCATCTATCATAAAAAAAAAAAAAAAAAAAAAACAAGAAATGGAAAGGAGGGTTCGAGGACAAGACGGTCGGAGGGGGATTCCACAATTGCCGGGCGAAATGAGTGGAGAAATACTATCGAGGTTACCGCCAAAGGACGTTATTAGGTGCAAAATTCTAAGTAAGTATTGGGAGTCAAAAATTTTCATCTCATAACTTCGCGGATGAGGAACAATAAATTAGGGTTCATTCTTAAGAAAAGACATGGGTTTAACCCAGTGTTGTACAACTCTGGTGCTATTCAGTCTACGGAAAACAACCGATATGTAGCAGATGCAAACAACAGGGTAGTAGCAAATGCAAATAATTACATAGACATCTTGGGTTGCTGCAGAGGTTTGATGTGTCTTTTGAACAGGTCTGGCCAGTTCTTCTTGTGGAGCCCGTCTACAAATGAAATTGTAAGTATACCTTCCACACCAATTGAATTTCCCATTGGTTCAAGAACTGCAAATATTTTTTTTGGATTGGGTTATGATAAAGCCCCCCCCTAAAGATTACAAGATAGCCAGGGTGTCGCTTTTTAACGGGTGAGAGTATAAATCGGAAGTGAAATATTTTTCTTTAAAGAATGGTGTTTGGAGAAAAATTGGTGATTTTTCGCTAGGTGTGTACGTTAGTGGTCATTTGAACTGATAAATACATGATGATTTTCAGAGTTATTCTACTTGTAGTTTCAATTGTGAGACTGAGAATTTTGGACTTATTAATATGCATGTGCCACAAATTGAGAATTATGAGTATTTTAATATGTGTTCATTGGATGACGAAAAACTCTGTATCTATTCATCTTTTTGTCATTCATTCGAAGAATGTGAGATTTTGATACTTAATGAGTATGAAAACAGTGATTCTTGGGTACGTGTGAGACTATCACCAGGTTATCTGGGGTTGGAGGGTGAAAAATTTTTCCATGTGCAGCCACTGTATTTGTTGAAACCTGGAGGGCAACATATACTTTTCAGAGCCGATCCGACTGACAGGTTTGTTGTGTATGATATGATTAAAAGAACATATGCAGATGTAGATGCACCAGGTTTGGACGATGATTGTTGGTCAGTTTATCGTTGTGCAGAGCATATATAAGCTGAATATTTGAATGTGGGGATGATATAATATTAGTAGTAGTTTTCAATGAAATATGTAAGTAAAGAAGTATGACAGTAGTAGTATGAGTGGTTTATGTAAAAGTATGGTTGAAATGTATGAACGATGAAGAAGACTCTTTTTTTTTTTGATGTAATTGTTTTGTTTAGTACTATCTTATGACAATGTTGTATGCATGAATGTTTAATTTATTTAATGGTGTGCAGGTAAAAAAAAACCCGGTTAATAATGTACTAGTGAAAAATCTAGTTGGGCCATTCCAAATAATGTGTACATTTAATTGACACAGTATACAGTCATGTATATTTTAGTACTTTTTTTTGTTAGGTATAATTCATTATTAACCATTTAATTTTTAAAAGTTTAATAAAATAAAACTAAATTCATTGAATAATGTACAAATATATTTAGATAAGTATATTAAAAACTCCAAATAAAAAGTGTAGAGATATAATGAAAAAGTGTGGAAGGGCAAACTAAAAAAAAAAGAAAAAATATTTATTGTTCCCGCCTTATTTTTTATCGTTATCAGAAAAAATGGAAATTATATTTAAACTGTGGACACAACTTTTGAAAATAGTACAACAGAAAAGGGAATACGAAGCGACGCTTAGCTTTGGAATAGTCAAAATTCAACATTATATATCTCAAAGTTCAGAGTAACCTTGCTATTATCCAGATCCCCAATATATATGAGATTAATCTAGAAACAATGAAATCACAATATTTTTTCGCGAACAAGATACAATGGAAGGGGTAATTCAGATACCATGGGGTGAAAGACGTATGACTCATCTACACGACGAGATGATTGAAGAGATATTGTCAAGGATACCTCCAAAGGATGTCGTCCAGTGCAAAGTTCTAAAAAAGAATTGGAACGAAAGAATTTCGTCTGATTACTTCGCCAAGGAAAAAAATATACAACAGAATTGGGTTCATCCTGAAGAAATTTAATCCAATGCAACGAAGGTATGAACCGGTGGTGTACAATAATCTTACTATTGTGAGTAATACTCACAATAGGCGTGTGACGGATACAGATAATAATATAGTAATAGCGGGTGCTGATGATTACATCAATATCTTGGGGGCCAGCAGAGATTTGTTTTGCCTTTCGAACAAGGGTAAAGGTATATTCTTGTGGAATCCAATGACTAATGAAACTGTAAGAATTCCTTCTACCCCAATTGATTTCCCTCTTGGTTCAAATAGAGGTGAACTTTATTATGGATTAGGCTATGATAGTAAGACTGATGATTATAAATTAGTAAGGGCTACTCTGTTCATTGGATTGGAAAACAAATCAGAAGTTAAATGTTGGTTAATTCCCGTATGAAATCCATATGGGAATGCATTATGTTTACGCTAGTGGGCATTTGAACTGGCAGATCTATGTGGACAAAATAATTACGGGATTTGTAGTCTCAATTTGAATACTATGACTTTTGGGCATATTACTGACATTAATATACCTGTGAATCCAATAGACAATAATGGTTATTATACTCTGGGTTCATTGAATGATGAAAAACTCTACATCTATTCTACACTTTGCGAGTCGTTTGAAGAGTGTAACTTTTGGATACTGAATGAATACGGATATAGTAATTCATGGAGGCGAGTAAATCTAGCACCTGGTTATCCAAGATTGGAGTTGGAAAGAATATCATGTGTGGAACCATTTTATATGTTAGCAGGGGGTCAAAGTATAATCTTCAAGGTTGAACCGTTTGGTTTGTTATGTATGATATGCTGCAGAGACGTATATGATCATAGATACACCTGGCTTGGAGGAAATCAATTGTAAAATTTTCTATTTTGTACAAAGCATATGTCACCTGAGTGTGTGAAAGTTAATGGCGCATGTACTCTGTATTATTGGTTTTTTTAGTAAGGATATGTTGTGGAAGATGTAATATATAGTATGTTTTGTGGATTATGTAATAGATTGTATAATTAAGTAAGTTATGTGGGTTATGTCTGCTTTTTAGATTATCCAATGTGTTTTTTTTTTAGTGAAAAATTGTAAGTATACATTTAGCATGTATAAAAGTACATTAAATATGTGTGACCTCCAAAAAAAAATAAACGGTCCACATAAGTGGGAAACTGATATAGAAATAAACTTTAGAAGATTAATTGATATAAAATTGTTTTCTTTTTTTCAACAAATACAAAAATAGTACAAAAAGGTATAAAGTATTAAAAAAAAATTATAAAAAAGAATCCAATTGGGCCAGGCAGTCGAAAGGTGTAAAATCGAAAAGCCCATAAAAAAAACAAAAAGAGGCCCAGAATGAATAAACTGTTATAATAATGTGTCAAGGCTATTATACATATTAAAAGTGTAATGTACAGTTAATAGGTGTAATGTACATTTGAATGTAATGTGTTTAATATGTATTACACGGTTTACAAATATAGGAATGTGTAGACATAAACCAAGAACAATCCTTTTAAAAAAAAGTAGGTTTAATAATAAAAAAATAAGCTTCACGGAAGTTATTAAATAGTACAAAGTAGATAAATATTGTGTAGTAACATTAAAATTATTTAATAAACTAGATACTGTATTACAAGTTAAAAAACTAAATTAAAAAAAAAATTAAAAAAAAAATTTAATTAAAATATATTCATTAAAAAAAAGTTATTCAATTTTTTTAATTGGTACCTGCATTCTACGATTTGTTACAGAAACAACCCAAAAAGAAAAGAAAAACAATGGCCCAACATGAATATACTTGATATGTTAAGTAATATGTTCATTCGTATAAGTGAGTAATAAGATTAATAACTTAATGTACAATTAATTAAGTCTGTATACATAAATTAATTTCCAATAAAGATTCAAAAAAATAACATTTTAAAAAAGAAAATTGAAGCTTCGACGGAATTATTAAAATAATAAAAAATTAGTATAGTTTGATAAAGAATACATATAAAAAAAACTATATATTTATAAAATATGTATGTAAATGTATATTAAAAAATTATGGAAATGGATAACGTGAAGTACAATTATTATACTATGTATACAAATATGTATACCAGTTTAAGGACTATTGATATTTAATAAAAAACTTATAATATTTAAACACATCCCAATAATAGGAAGCTTCCCGATAAGTACCTAAAAATAGTGTATCAGACAAATATTATACATTTTACAATTAGAAATATAATATTTGTGGAGGGAAAAAAACTAGTATGAGCAAAAAAATTAATAAAATATATAAAAATAAATATCGAAAATAATGCACAATTTGAAATGCAAAAATCCGCTTAGATTTTAATCTGACTACTAATGACTCTTACCTCTTCGAATGGACTAAGAATGATAATTGCATGTATTAAAAAATAAACACAAATAATTTGGAATACACTAATCGATACATATCTATACAACCCACAAAATATCCCACCCACCCCCCATATGTAGGGAAAACAAATGTGTTTCCCTATAAAATCTGCAGAATCTTGAGACATATCTGCTAAAAACAAACAAAATCCTTCATAAGAAAAATGAGTTGCTCGAAAATGGCCAAAGTGGTTTCTAGAAGTGTTCCTGATGAAGTTTTTGAGGACACTCTGTCAAGGCTTCCAGCAAAGAAGTTATGCCAGTGCAAGGGATGGTACTCAATCATCTCAAGCCGCCATTTTGTAAAAGTAACTCACCTGGAGAGAATGAAGGAAGACAACATTTCATATTAATTCAGGAAATAGGGTTTTACCCCATAGCCTATGGTGCGACGTCGCAGGGATCGAACAAATGTATGCTTACTGATGGGGAGAATCCGGTGGACATCTTGGGATCTTACAACGGCTTGGTCTGTGTTTGCAACGATAAGGATGAACTCTACTTCTGGAACCCATCAACAACAATGTATGTAAGCATACCACCATCTCGTATTGTCTTTCCAAAAGACTGTCAATGGTGCTCTGTTTTTTTTTTGGGTTAGGGTATGACGAGTACTTTGTTGATTACAAGTCGATGAGGATTACAGTCTTTGAGACTGAACACAAACAAACTGAAGTGCAAATGTATTCAAGGAATAATAAGGTATGGAGGAGAATGGCACATTTTCCGTATGAATTTCCTTTGTGTGTGTTGGGCGTGTTCGTTAATGGAAATCTACACTGGCAAGTGTCCATGCCATCAATTCCGCTCGGGCACTTGCTTTCTTGAATTTACTTAATGAATTTAATTATATATGTTCTAAATTCATTTTTATTCCAATTTTTTTTTAATTCTTTATTTCAATTATCTTATTTAATGATTCAATTAGATTTTAATATAATAATTTATATTTTTTATTTATTAATTTAAATTATATTATATTATATTAAAAATATATTTTTTACTTATTTTTAATAAAATTAATTCTATATGTCCTAAAATTTATTTTTTTTTTCATTTTTTTTAAAATTCTTTATTTCAATTATCTTATTTAATGATTCAATTACATTTTAATATAATAATTTATATTTTTTATTTATAAATTTAAATTAAATTATATTATATTAAAATTGTATTTTTTACTTATTTTTAATAAAATTAATTCTATATTTCTTTTAAATTCGTTTTTTTTCAATTTTTTTAATCCTTTATTTCAATTATCTTATTTAATGATGTCAATTACATTTTAATATAATAAATTTTTTTATTTGCAAATTATGAATAAATGATTATAGTTTTTTAAAATTGTATTTTTATTGGATAATTACCAAAAACTAAAATTATGTTAAGCAATGTCAAATAACTTGTAATATGCAAATATAATTGTCAACATGAAATATTACAAATGAAAGACAATATAATTATTATTCGTAATCCTCATCGTTGCCCCCATCTGTATTATCATCATCATCCTCCTCCTCCTCTTCATCCTCCTCTTCCTCACTATCTTCATTCTCATTCACATATGCATCTTCATCATAGTCGTTATCCTCCCCGTCGCTGTCAATCTTTATCAAATATGGATTTTCAGTTGTTAAGTCTACGAAAAGATTGAAATCTCCTGTATGCACTTCAGTTTGAGCATCAACTTGTTCCGTTTGGAACGGAGTGTCGTCAACCGCGATAGTTAAATCCGTTTTAGGAACTTGCACCAGTGATCTCGCCTTTACTTTGCAAACAACCATCCATTCATTATTTGCTCTCGAACCTGGATACGTGCAGTAGTATACTTGGGATACCTGAGCAGGAAACTCAAACGGATCTTAACCCAGATATTTTCTTCTTCTATGAACATCGACCAGTTTGTATTCGGGATGAATCCTTGTTCCTGAAGCAGATGGATCATACCAATCACACTTGAACAACACAACAGTCTTCTCAAGGAACCCCTTATATACTACTTCAACGACTTCTTGCAGGTGTCCGAAGTAGTCACAGCTTTCTCCATTGAACATTGCACTGTTAATGCAAACACCACTGTTTGCAGTAGATTTGGTCGATGCATACTCCACCGTATGGAATTTGTAACTATTTACATAGTATCCTTGGTACGTGTTGACCCGACGTAGTGGTCCTCTACTGAGATCCCACATAAATGGGTTCTCAATGTGTTGATTATAACCCTATGACGATTTTAGGTTAAATATATAATTGTAAACATATAATATGAATTCATTAATAAACGGTGGTTAGATAACACTCACATAGTTTTGGAACCAATCTAGAAAATCACGAGTAATAGATTCACCTACTTGTTCATCTGAGATGTTTAGATGTATCAGTATAGATCCTAATTGAAAGCAATATATTATTGTGTAAAATATTATATAATAAATATGTTAATTATGTAAATGATACGTATGAAATACTTACTGAATGTACGGTTGGACTTCATCACAATTGAATAACACATATTTATGTGCAGCTTCAATCTCTTGTCGGTTTAACCAGAGTCGTTCAATACTTTTTCCCAAACATTGACCTGGAAACTTAAACACAGACAAGTTACACTCAATATCATCAGCAACATTGTTTGTGCCTGTACCGTCGTAATTCTGAGGCTCGTTTCTCAACCTTGTTCTAACATGATTCTCGAAATAGTAAGAACAAAATGTTGTAACCTCCTCACACAAGTAGGCATTAACAATTGATGCTTCAACGTTTGCCTTTTGTTTAACACTGAGCTTCAAGTTATGGAGATATCTATAGATATATAATAAAAAAATTGATAAGAGCAAAACATAAAATATATATATATATTTGTATAAATAGATGTGAAGTGAAGGTTTACCTCTCAAATGGATACATCCACCTGTATTGCACTGGACCAACAATTTTGGCTTCATATGCTAAGTGTACCGGTAAGTGCTCCATCGAATCAAAAAAGCTGGGAGGAAAAATGCGCTCCAACTTGCATAAAATAACTTGAATGTCTTTCTCCAAATGGACCATGTCGTCCCACGTAACCATTGTAGACGTTAAATATTTTAAGAATAGACTCAATTCAGTTACGACCCTCCAGATATTGTTCGGTAGGAATTCCCGGAATGCGAGGGGCAACAGTCGTTGCATAAACACTTGACAATCGTGGCTTTTGATCCCAGACACCTTCCCGTTTGATGTGTTTACACAACGACTCAAATTGAACACATAGTCATCTGGAAATCTCAGCTCTTCAATCCAATTACACAAAGCCACTTTCTGTCTCTTATCAAGTGTGTAATTGGCTTGAGGATATCTTCCTGTACTCTCATTCCTCTTCAAGTGATCATGTTTGAATATCTCGTTCAACTCATCACGTGACTTTGAAGTGTCTTTTGTCTTGCCCTCTATATTCATGATTGTGTGGAACAAGTTATTGAACACATTCTTTTCGATGTGCATCACATCCAAGTTGTGTCGAATCAAAAGTGAGCTCCAGTAGGGCAAGTCCCAGAAAATGTTCTTCTTCTTCCAACCACCCGGTACCATTTTATTATGCTCCTCAGCATGTTCTTCCGGTGATTTCCTCAATCCCTTCTGATTAATTTGATTTAACAACCTTCTACCTGAATCAATGCAAAGAGATATATACATCCATTAATTTATCATATGTAGATAGAAATATATTAATAATTAAAAACAACTAATATAAAAATACTTGATCTCAATTGTTTTTTGACCTTTTTTGTAATGATTGTTCTTGATAAAGTTCTTTTTATTCTTTCGAAAATGATGATCTTCTGGTAAAAACTTTTGATGGTTGTCAAACCATGAAACTTTTCTGCAAAGTGGGAGACTGAAAGCGTTAGAATAGTCCATGCAGTAAGGACATGCTTGTTTCCCAGTTGTCCTCCACCCGGACAACATAGAGTACGCAGGGTAGTCGCTGATCGTCCACATCACGGTAGCCCTTATCGTGAAGTTCTACTTTCTCGATACATCGTATGTCAGCACTCCATTCTCCCACAGATGTATCAAGTCTGTTATCAGAGGCTGAAAAAAAACATCTAGTTTGTCCTTTGGATTCTTTGGGCCAGGTACCAATACCGTGAGAAACATCGTTTGGGGCTTCAATATAACCGGCCATAACGAATACTGCTTACCGTGCATTCCAAATGGATATAAACCATCAGTGCTGAGACCTAACCGAACGTTCCTAAGTTCGTCTGAAAAAATAGAAAATACCTCGTCAAGATGTTTCCAGGCCATCGAGTCAGCAGGGTGTCTCATCTCTCCGGAATCAGGATCAGATGACTCAGTATGATGCCATGTCATATCTTTGGTTGTGGCACTAGATTGATACAATCTCTGAAGACGAGGAATGATAGGGAGGTAATACATCATTTTATTTGCCACATTCTTCTTCTTATTACTTTCCCGACCGTCGATCCGGTCCAACGCTGCGGTACTTTGTACCGAGAGTGCCCACAAAATCTGCACTTATCTAGATTCGCGTCTTCCTCATTTGGCTCCTCCTCCATAGCCTCATCTTGAAACCCACCAGCTTCCATGATCATCGTATGATACATATCCGGTGTATCCACTGCAGGTGTCTCGAACTATACTCCAGGATCATCGACTCCATGATCATTGTGTGTCTCATTGTATTCGAGAGCATTATAATACTCTTCAAGATCATTGAAATCAACATTCCATCGATCTTCACAATGACGTGTCCAATTGTAGTAATAAGGAACAAAACCATTCACGATGATATGTGTTTGAACATCGGCAATCATTCTGTATAACTTGTTCTGACACTTTCTTGCATTACACGGACATCTTATACGACCTTCTGAATCTGTTGCACCATGATTAGTTGCAAAGTAAATGAAGTTATTAACTTCATTCATGAACACCGTATTTATACATCCGTTGATAAGTCGAGGAGCCGAATACATCCACTGACGATTCGGATATTCCATCTGTTTCAAATCATATCAATATGTTAATTCTACAAAAAATTGGACAGAGTTTCGACTGTATATGTAAACATCCAAATATATTCTTCTATCAAATAACATCAAACAATTATCCACCAAATAATTATTTATGACAATATTCAATTAACATAAACTATCTACACAATATATATCAACACCAAATACAAAACAAACTTATCAATTATATACATTACACTATATATTTTTAAACGGTGTAAATGTAAAAACGTACGGTAAAATCGTCCTCGATTGTGAAATGCTTCCGCTACACAATATGCACTTCAAAAATGATTTTCGCCTCTATCTACATAAATTTGGTGTTGTTTTTTTGGAAAAAAATTGAGTTGGTTCTACTGTTTTGTGTAAAATGAAATTGCTGGTTTTTTTGACAGATTTTAGCGACGGCTTCAGCGACAATTTTTTAAAACCGCCGACAATAGCGATGGAAACTTCAGTCGTTATTAGCGATGGAATTCAAAAAACAGTCGCTGAAGTCGTCACTAAAACCGTCAAAAAAACATAAATTATTAAAAAAATAGAAATTAAAATTGTTCAACATAAAATAAATAAAATTAAAATTGTTCGATCATTCATTAAAATAAAGACAGAAATTAAAATTGATCAATCATACATAAAACATTAAAACTTACATCCCTCCACTGGCTACGCCACCCGTGCATCATGTCATGGTACTGTGGTTGAGCAACCTTACAAAATGCCTTGTAAACGTCATTGGTCTTGAGATCGGGACTCCACGGTGTTTGTTTCTATATTTCGAATATAATAAGAAAAATTAATTAATTGTAATCAATATATATTAAAATAAAATATTAAGTAAATACATCTGACGCTGGTCAGTTGGCACGTATTTCCAGCTGTGAGCGTTGACAGCAATTCCCACACACATGATGTTGTGTTTGGCTATAGAGGAAGTCTCGTGACCGGGTACAATACTAACACATTAAAAAATAAATACATAATTAATAATTAATATTAAATTAATTATATAATTAAAAAAAATAACACTTACTCTCCATTGATGATATTGATAGGAAAACGAGGAATAGGCTTCCGGGATGAAGCTGGGACGTTATTACCACCTTCAGCACTCATCTAAATAAAATATGAAATTATAAATTAATTAAATTATATATAATACAACTAAATATAAATAAATAAACGGAAAAAAAATTAAAGTGTTTACCATTATATCGAAGAATACATATGAAATTGACTTGTTTGCGTACACAATTCGTTCCTTTCTGACGAGATTGATGGATTATTAAACTGGCCGCGGGGGTATTTATAATATTAGATTTAGCGACGAATTTCACATATCCGTCGCTAAATCTGTCGATAAAGCGGGCCCAATTAATGACAGCGGCTCCCAACGGGTGGATCTCTCGTTTTCTGCACCTTTTAGCGATGGATTTCAAATTTTCATCTCTAAGACCGTCGCTAAAACTGGCGATTCGAATTAACCGTCACTGAATACGACATTTTGATTTTTCGTCGCTAAGAATGGTGGATTTGACCATTTGACTATTTCCGTCGATAAATCTGTCGCAAGTAGAGACGGTATAAATATCCGTCGTTAAACACCGCTTTTTTTGTAGTGAAGAAGATACTTGAGCATTAACCCAAAAAAAATCAAATATCTCAACCTCCAACAACTTCATGCTTCCTTTTACGTTTGGAGATCTTCTTTTTTGCCCGTTTTAGCACTTTTGTACCTTCCATTGGGGCTTTCGAGAGTTCCTAAATAATAACAAGAAGAAGAATAAACTTTTATATAACTGCATACACGAAAACCTTGAAAAATCTAGAAGTAAAATCGAAACTTTTGTATTACCCATAAAGTGAAATCAGCAAGAACACTACGATTCCCTGAAAAAAATTACTTTGAAGATAGTATTCTTCCGTAAATTCACTTTTTCATCCTCACAATTGATTTACAAAAAAATTCTTCTCTCTTCTCTTTGTCTTTCTCAAACTGCACAATCTTTGATTTTTAAATTTTCAAAACAATTGCTTTTGAGAGGGAGGGGGGGAGAAAGTAATGATGGGACTCCCCCTGAGCTATCTCGGTAATCGTGAAAATCAATTTCATAGTTTGGGTTATTTTGATTTCGCCCGGTTCCCAATTTAATATGTAATTGGTAGGTGGAGGGTAAAAAAGTCAGTTTGTAGTTATTGGTAAAGTGTATAAAGGTAATTGTAGTTACTAGATATAGTAGTAGGAAAATTGTAGTTGGTAGTAATTGACCTATGATTTAAATTGATTAGTCCAATTACTATAAATCAGTTTCATGTACTATTGACATTACACTTAATTTATTAGTTGAACAATTATTAATTGATATTGTTAGTTGGATTGTAAAATGACACTATGTTGGTTGTGATAAAGCTCGATTTTTTACTTATTTATATGATTATTTTACATGATATGAGATCAAAAGTGAATAGTTCAATTACTGTAAATTAGTTGCATGTACTATTAACATTAGACTTAAATTATTAGTTGAATTTTTTTAAATTAAGCGGGCCCAATTAATGACAGCGGCTCCCAACGGGTGGGTCTCTCGTTTTCTGCAACTTTTAGCGATGGATTTCAAATTTTCGTCGCTAAGACCGTCGCTAAAACTGGCGATTCGAATTAACCGTCACTGAATACGACAGTTTGATTTTTTGTCGCTAAGAATGGGGGATTTGACCATTTGACTATTTCCGTCGCTAAATCTGTCGCAAGTAGAGACGGTATAAATATCCGTCGTTAAACACCGCTTTTTTTTTGTAGTGAAGATACTTGAGTATTAACAAAAAAAAAATCAAATATCTCAACCTCCAACAAGTTCATGCTTCCTTTTACGTTTGGAGATCTTCTTTTTTGCTCGTTCTAGCACTTTTGTACCTTCCATTGGGGCTTTCGAGAGTTCCTAAATAATAACAAGAAGAAGAACAATATTTTATATAATTGCATACACGAAAACCTTGAAAAATCTAGAAGTAAAATCGAAACTTTTGTATTACCCATAAAGTGAAATCAGCAAGAACACTACGATTCCTGGAAAAAAAATTACTTTGAAGATAGTATTCTTCCGTAAATTCACTTTTTCATCCTCAAAATTGATTTACAAAAAAATTCTTCTCTCTTCTCTTCGTCTTTCTCAAACTGCACAATCTTTGATTTTTAAATTTTCAAAACGATTGCTTTTGAGAGGGAGGGGGGAGAAAGTAATGATGGGACTCCCCCTGAGTTATCTCGGTAATCGTGAAAATCAGTTTCACAGTTTGGGTTATTTTGATTTCGTCAGGTTCCCAATTTAATATGTAATTGGTAGGTGAAGGGTAAAAAAGTCAGTTTGTAGTTATTGGTAAAGTGTATAAAGGTAATTGTAGTTATTAGATATAGTAGTAGGAAAATTGTAGTTGGTAGTAATTGACCCATGATTTAAATTGTTTAGTCAATTACTATAAATTAGTTGCATGTACTATTGACATTACACTTAATTTATTAGTTGAACAATTATTAATTGATATTGTTAGTTGGATTGTAAAATGACACTATGTTGGTTGTGATAAAACTCGATTTATTTACTTATTTATATGATTATTTTACATGATATGAGATCAAAATTGATTAGTTCAATTACTGTAAATTAGTTGCATGTACTATTGACATTACACTTAAATTATTAGTTGAAATTTTTTAAATTAAATTATTAGTTGAAACTTAAAATGACACTAGGTTGGTTGTGATAGAGTTCGATTCACACATTTTTCTAAAAATTACTCATCAAAACCAACACATGACAAAGAATGTTGATTTCGGGATTGACATTGACTTCATCAGATAATAGACTCTCTTTAAAGTTTTAGAGAAGATAATTTTGACTAATGATATCTTATGGTATGACCATTAATAAGAATTAGAGACAATCACTTTAAAACTTTGAACTTTCTTAATAAGGTCAACTTCAATCGGGGGTAGTTATATATATGTTGTCATGTCCAGAGTAATTAGGAGTAGTTATATGTGATAGGAAGACGACAATAGGTTATAATCAATGTGATTTATAAGGAAATAATTTAAACTTGTAAGAAAAAAACTTGCATTACTTACAAAATGCACTATTTAAAAATGTACTCTTTGAGCATTTGGAGCGCCACTCATTTCCCACGCTTGATTGCAAAAACGAAAAATGTTCAAAAAAATCGTGCATTGCATAAAAAAAAAACACACACAATCGTGAAATATATAAAAACATAATAAATACCGTCTTCGTTCACCTATCTTATGTCTGATGCTTTTGACATAGATTTTAAGAAAAAAAATAGATAAAATACATAAAGTAAGGGTATTATGGAGTATTGTGGAATTTATTTATTAATAAAGTGGTTGGTTGTGACTGAAAGTACAATGACATTTGAAGTAATTAAATGATGGTTGAGGGATAAAGATAAAGTGGTTTTTTTTTCCATAAATGGAGTGTACATAAAATTGGTGTACCGACAAATAAGTCAAGTGTGCATAAAATTAGTGGATGAATGGAATATAAAATAAGAGATTATTATTATTGGTAAAATAATTCTTTTTAATTCATTTAACACAAAATAAATACTACATTTCATATCATATTCATTTTATACTTACAAATCATACAACACGCCCGATAATATACGAGTAAATTTAATGGTAAAAATGTCTTGCAAAATGAAAAGAGTTATTTGATGATATATATGTATATACATTATATATAGATAACATGAAATGCATGGATTATATTTGTTGGCTAAATGAATGGTAAAAATAATCGGATACCATGTCTGCGTGACAGCGTCTCGTCTAGATAGGATTAATTCACGAGACAGGTCATCTAAAATGTTGCCATGAAAATACTGGAAATTAATTCAAAATGATATGAAGTACTCCTTTTTTCCATAAAAAAATTGCACACATTTTTTATTAGTTTGTCCAAAAAAAAAAAATTTACACACCAAAATTAAAAAGTTTTTCATAAATTACACCCTCAAAATATTAACAAATTTACACTAAATGCTATTTTTGGCTCATACATACACACAACTTCATTCATTTAAATTTCTTTCCATTACTTAATTTTTTTATTTTGTGTATTTAATTTAATGTGCAAATTTATGGGATGGAGAGAGTATATGATTGAGATAAACATTTTTTCTAATTCAGATGTCATGTTTGATTTGAGATGAGTTGGTTTATTGTTGGGCTCTAGGAGAAAGTACATTATTCAAACTATTTTATATATATATATATACCTGATAATTATGACAAAAAAGCTAGCTTCTTGTAAAAAAAAAAGATAAAACATAACACTAAGATTCGTGGGGTGCAGAGGCTTTTGTAACAACTACTCCCAGCTTTTGTATTAGGTCCTTTGATCTATTTTAGTGTAAACTGCGGAATACAGTGAAGTGGTAGGTCAGTGAGAATAGTAATGCCACTGCTAGTAGTTTTCCGCACTGCTACTTAAAAGTGATTCTTCTTATAATTAGCAAAAATAAATCAGTCTTTTCTTTTTGTTTTCTGGGTAAGTAAGTGACATCAACTTAAATGAAGTAATGGGGAGTACTGTACGATATACAATGTGTAATATAGTTCGTGCATTGCTTTCAAAATAGTATTTTAATTAATTGAAAAAATCAAGATATCGCCACTTGAAATTTGACATATGAAGGCAAGTTTTAGTTTTCCTCTTTTTAAAAAAAAAAAAAAATTTTAATATATTCTTATGATATACCCCCTCATCTCCCTTCTAAAGTTTTCATTTTTCGACACGTAATATTCTTGTAAATCAAGTTTATGCATAAATTTTATCATTATTATGTGTAAAAATTATTGCAGGTATGTACAAAAAAAATTATTGTCTCAAAATATAAAATATTTTTTTAACAGTAATTATTTTTATACGTAACAGTGATAATTTTTATGCATAACAGTAAGTTTTTATACATAATAGTGATATTAAAAAAATCGAGTTCACGATAAATTTGAGTTCAAACAAATTTTTATCTTTTCCATATTCATCTGCCCCAATTAAAGGATTTCATTTCCTAAATGGTAAGATATGTCCCCACACCCTATTACGATTACTGATAAAATTGAATTTTATTACAACAATTGATACTCATCTCAACTATTCTCGATCACCACACTTACTTTTTAAGCATTTTTTTATATTAACACATTTAAACTACCATTTTTTTTTAAATTCCCATGCCAAAAGCAAAGGAGAACATTTGAAAGGGATTGACTATTGAGAAAAAAGAAAGACAGAGTATGATTGATGAGATGGATTAGTACAATTTATTTTTGGAAGCCTTGGGAGTCCGAAAAATCTATCCATATATTATGATATCATAAATATTTATACAAAATATTTTACTGATTCAAATTTGACTCAATTAGAAAGAGAATGACAAAAAGAAAAGGGAAAAACGAATTAAATAGAGATAGTAATGTTTTGTTCATACAGTAACATTCATTATAAGAAAATGAAGATTTACCAATGAAATTTTTCTACAAAAATAATTTAGTCTTTAAAAATGAGAATTGTCTATGATTTGCCTATCAATTTTTAGAATAATCTATAAAAAAATTACCTATACAAATAATTTCTTTGGCAAACAAATTACTTACGAACAAAATTGACTACACATTTGTAATTTACGTAGATAAACTTACCTACATAAATAATTTTCGGCAATTTATATTTTTGTAGGTAATATTTACAGTTTAGAAATAACCTATATAATTAGAAAATTTTTTAGGCAAGCCTTACTATTTAAAGACAAAATTATTTTCGTTGAAAATTTCGTGGCATGTTGGAAAACTTCGTAAACAATGCACTATTTTCTTGTAGTGACTTTTATATTGATATAATAATACAATTTTTAATATCTTACATGTGTTACAATAAAGATAAATACATGTACTGAAAAATGGTAAATATGAGTTATTTATTTTTACAATAATATATATTTGTCTTTACAATAATATATATTTTTTTCCGTAATAACATAAACCTGAAAACGAGTTTTTCTAATTTATCTTTGCATATTAAAAAAAATTATTCATAATTTTTTTAACCTTTGTTTAACATGCTAATATTTCATGTAAAATATTTGACCCATGTACAATATTGGGGATGATGGGTTACAAAGTCAACATTGAAATAACTTTACGATTGACAAATCCACGGGCACATGATCAGTACTATTTTTGTTGTTTATCTGTCACGCCTTCAATTTAATGATATAATGGGGATTTTTTGTCACTCTCTAAACAAAATTCAGTTAGAAAAAATATAATGTATATACCGTTTTTATACGCACATGAAAATTATAATGATAAAAATTTATATAAACCTGGTTCATATTATGAACTCGGATCAAATTTGACCCATACACTATAAATGGATCAAGTATTTATCATTTTCTTAAATCTCTCGCCCTTCTCTTCTTCCTCAAAGTCTGATTCATGGGGAGCAATTCAAAGTCAGAAAACAAATAGAAGCATATTCGATTCACAGAATACAAGATCCACGCAGTAATGCGCGAGCTAATTAATGGAGAAAAGAGAAGATGGAGAAGACTTTGTTTTTGATTTTGTCATAGCAATTATTATATAATTATGAATTATACGACCATGTTGCGAAAATGATGAGTGGTGTGTGCGATATAGATACACTAGGTTTGTACGTGTTGGTGAGTTGGGTAGTATAATGGTGGTGAGTCAGTGTACCGAGTTGTAAGCGTCTTCAATTATTCGAAATTCACCAAACAAAAATTGAGATCTAGAAAGAGAAGGGGAAGAACAATGATAGTTTTATAGCATAACAGTGAAAGTTTTTTTTTTTTGAATAAGAGTGAAAGTTTTATAGAATAGCAGTGATAGTTTAATAATATGATAGTGAGAGTTTATAGAGTGATAGTTTTATAGCGTGTTGCGAGTCATTTTTTACGGAGTGTATTATGTGGCTAATTTGGTAACAACTCACAAACAAAATGATTAATCGAACAAGAACACTGCGGGAAGAACCGTAGTTCTTCCCTGAAATGTGGGTGTAGGTATATAAGTGGAATGAGGAAAACATTCCAGTGCCTGTCCTTTTACAATGAACTGTGAGGTCCTTTATATAAAGAGGACCATCACGACAAACCGTTAAGCACGACAAATCGATAAGCACGACAAGTCATGTGCATAAAGCATGACAAAACATATGCGTAAGGACGACAAATCACGTGGTCTCGGTGGGACCTGCTGGTCTCGATAGGACCTGCTGAAATGTGATAATTCGTCCTGCTGACGTGTGATAAATCTAGTGATGCTGACGCGTGATATATTTGAGCACAACAATAGCCCCCAAGATCGGGCTGTGACGTTGTTCAGAGTTTGATCTTGTTTCATGTCTCGACCAGATTTCATGTTTTGTTGCATCTGCAGTCGCATTGTTTGCCTTGGAGCTTGCTCGGGTGCCGTATGAGATCTTGATCGTTCAGAATGAGCCCCTGCAAGAGGATCTTGCCTTCGTCGTCGTCGATCTGATGCGTACTTTCGTACTTTGGGGCTCGAGCCACGTCGTCTGAGTCATTTCTATGCTCGTGCTTGGGAGAGCCCCATCGTCTGAGTCTTTTACGTACTTTCGTGCTTGAGAGAGCCACCCGTCGAGTCTTTCTGATATGCCGTACATCGGGGAGCCCGTCGTCTGAAATCTTTTACGTACTTTCGTGCCGGGGAGCCCGTCGTCAATCTTTTCGTACTTTCGTGTGCCGAGGGAGCCGTCGTCGCAGATCTTTACGTACTTTCGTGCTTTGGGGGCGCCCGTCGTCACCAGTCTTTTTACGTACTCGTGCCGGGGAGCCGTCGTCACAGAGTCTTTTACGTACTCGTGCCCGAGGGAACCAGGTAAATGCAGTCTTTCCGTACTTTCGTGCCCGGGGGGCCGTCGTGCGAGTCTTTTGTCTTCCGTGCTTGGGGGGCCGTCGTCTGAAGTCTTCTTTCGTCACTTGAGGCCCGTCTGCAGAACTTCTGTCTTTCGTGCCGGAGACACCGTCGTCCTGATCTTTTTCATGCTCGTGCTTTGGAGAGCCCTCGTCACAGGTCTTCTACATGCACTCGTGCCCAGGGAGAAACCCCCATCGTCTGAGTTTTTGTCTTTCGTGCCTTGAGGAAACCCGTCGTCTGAGTCTTTTACGTGCTCGTCTTGAGGAAAACTTCCCCGTCGTCTGAAATCTTTTGTCTTTCGTACTTGAGGAAGAAAACCCCGTCGTCTGAGACGTGCTTTTCGTCACAGTCTTTACGTACTCGTGCCGGAAGAAATCCCGTCTTCTGAGTATTTTTTGTGTTTCGTGCCGGGGGAGCCCCGTCGTCACCAGTCTTTTACGTACTTTCGTACTTGAGAGAGCCCGTGTCTGAGTCTTTACCCGGTCGTAGTCTTTCGTGCTGGGGAAAACCCCGATATCTGAGTCTTTTTCTCTTCGTACTTGAGAGAAGTCCCATCGTCACGGAGAGTCTTTTACGTACTTCGTGCGGCTAAATGCGTATGGAAACCCGTCGTGCCTGAGATCTTTTACTGTCTTTCTGTGTGCCGCGTGAGAACCCGTCGTCTGAAGTCTTTTACGTACTTTCGTGCTTGGGGAGAGCCCCATCGTCACCAGACTTTCTACGTACTTTCGTGCCGGAAAACCCCCGTGTCACGGAGTCTTTTGTATACTCTTGCCGGTGTGCTTTCGTCTCTTTTGGCTTTCGTGCCAAACCCATCGTCTGAGTCTTTTATTCTTCGTGCTTGAGAGAGAGCCCCGTCGTCTGAGTCTTTACTCTACTTCAGGGAGAGCCCCGTGTCTGATCTTTTGTGTGCTTTCGTACTTGAAAACCCCGTCGTCGCAATCTTTAAATACTTTCGTACTTGAAACCCCATAAATACTGATCTTTTACGTACTTTCGTACTTGAAATCCGTCATCTGAAGTCATTCGTGCTTTCGTACTTGGGGAAACCGTCGTATATGAAGTCTTTGTGTATTACGTACCGAGAAACCCGTCTCACAGAGTCTTCTACATGCTTTCTAAATGCCAGAGGAGAAACCCCGTCGTCTGATTCTTTTCTACGTACTTTCGTACTTTGGGGAGAAACCCCATCATCTGATATTTTTACATGCTAAATGCTTGAGGAAAACCCATATAAAGTCTTTTATTGTGCTTTCATTACTTGAGAAAACCCAGTATCTAGTCTTTTTAAATACTCGTACTTGAGAGAAGAAACCCGTGTCTGATCTTTTACATCTTTTCGTGCCACTTGAGAGAGCTTATGGAGGCCCCATCGTCTGAGTCTTTTGTGTGCACCGTACTTGAGCCCCGTCGTCTGAGTCTTTACGTGCACCAAATGCTTGAGGGGGCCCCGTCGTCTGAGTCTTTTACGTGCTTGTACTTGAGGAAGCCAGCCGTCTGAGTCTTTACGTGCTTTCGTGCGGGGGAAGTTCGTCGTCTAGTCTTTTCGTCTTTTCGTGCCGGGGAAGCCCGTCGTGCCTAGTACTACGTGCTTTCGTGCCGGAAACCCGTGTCTGAGTCTTTGTGTGCTTTCATGCGGGGAGAACCCCATCGTCGAGTCTGCCAGGTGCTCGTGATTGGGAGCGCCTCTATCGTCTGAGTCTTCTGTGTGCATGTGCCGGGGAGCACCGTCGTCGAATCTTCTCTTCGTTTTCGTGCCGGGAGCCTCGTCTGAGTCTTTCGTCTTTCGTGATTGGGAGCCCGATAGATGCGAGTCTTTTATTCTTTCGTGCTTGGGTGACCCGTGCTCTCGAGTCTTTTTTGTGCATTCTTGAATAGAAACCCTGGTCAGACCAGTCTTTTACGTACTTTCGTGCCGGAGAACCCGTCAGTCTGGTCTTTTTACGTACTTTCGTGCCGGGAGATCCCTTGTCGTGGAAGTCTTTTTTTCAGGCTCGTGCCGGGGAGAGCCCGTCATATGAAGTCTTTTTGTGTGCATATTCGCCCGGGGAAGAGCCGATCGTATGAGTCTTTTTCGTACTCGTGGGGGAGAAAGCCCCATCGTCGAAGTCTTTTCTGTACTTTGGGGAGAGTCATTCTCGGAAGAGCCCCCTGTCAGATGGAGTCTTTTTGTGTGCTCGTTGGGGAGAGCCCGTCGTCTGAGTCTTTTACAGGCTCGTGCCGGGAGAGCCTCCTGCTCTGATTCTTTTACGTGTCTTTCGTGGGGAGATCCCATGCTGCGAGTATTCAGCTTTTTCGTGCCGGGAGATCTCCGTCATACGAGTCTTTTTCAGGTTTCAGACGGGGGAGAGCCTGTCGTCTGAAGTGCTTACGTACTTTCGTCTTTCGTTTCTTTTTGTGCTTTCGTACTTTGGGGAGAGCTTAGGGAAGAGCCCCCCATTGCTGAGTCTTTTTGTATGCTCGTGCTTGGAGAGCCCTCCATCGCATTTAGCTTGCGGCTCGCTTCGTGGCAGCCCCGCCGCTCGGAAGTCTTTTTTCGTGGCTCGTGCCGAGGGAAGCCCCGCCGAAGAGTCTTTTTTTCTTTGCTCGCACTTTGGGTAATCCGTCTGAGTCTTTTACTGTCTTTCGTGACAAGGGGATAGCCCGTCGTATGAAGTCTTTGTGTCTTTGCTGTGCCGAAGCCGTCGTCTGAAATCACTACGTACTTTCTAAAATACTTGAGAGGCCGTCGTGCAAGTCTTTTAATAATGCTCATACTTGAGAGAAACCGTATACGTCGAGTCTTTTACGTACTCGTGCCGCCGGGAAAAAACCCCGTCGTAGGAGTCTTTTTCGATGTTCGTACTTGAAGGCCGTCGTCTGAGATATTTTAAACTTTCGTGGGGTGGGTAAAAGACTCCATAGATTCTTTTCTACGTACTCGCGAGACTCAGGTGTCATCTGAATTCTTTTCTGTTCTCGTACTTTGGGGAGAGAGCCCATCATCTTTTTTCTTTGCCCAAAAATCCGTCGTAGACCCGTCGTAAAGTCTTCTCTGTGCGAAGACTAAATAAACACCGACTACTTGAGTCTTTTAATGTTCTCGTGCCTAACCCCCAAAAATTTTTAAAACACTGCTCGTGCTTGAGGTGGAAACCCCGTCGTCTGAGCATGTCTTCTCTGTCTTTCGTGGGCTTATTAAATCACCACTAACGTAAAATGGTACGTCTCAAATTAAAGGCCCGTGGTAAAAATTAGATTTTATTAATTACCGGGCGTTGTTGGGCCCAAAGCATATATACAAGGCCAAAATTTTTAATTAAAAACGTTTTGGGCCCAAATGTCTTCTTTTAATAAATTTTGGCCAAGTAAATCACGAGTCTTTTACGTGCTTTCGTGCCGGAAAACCCATCGTACTAGTTTTTTTTGTGCTTTCGTACTTGAGAGGCCAATGCGTGCGAGTCTTTTGATCACTCATACTTGAGGGTAAGTAATGCAATCTTTTCTGTGCTACCGTGCTTTAGAAACCTAGCGTCATCTGGAAATCTTTTTGTACTTTCGTGCTTGGGCCCCGTCGTCTGAGTCTTTTTTTGTGCTTTCGTATCGTCTGAGAGTCTTTTTTTCTGTCTTCAAATACTTTAGAAACGTTAAACCTGTCTTTTCGTGCTGCCGGGGAAGCCCTGTGCATTTGTCTTTTTGTGGTGCTCGCATTGCAGAGCCCTGTTATGTCACGAAGTCTTTTACGTGCTTTCGTGCCGGGGTGAGGCGGGTTATGAAGTCTTTTTGTTTCGTACTTGGGAGAGCCCGTCGTCGAGTCTTTTTCTCCTACTGGGGAGAGCCCGTCGTCAGACGAAGTCTTTTCTGCTTCGTGCCGGGGAAGAGTCTCCTGGCCAGTCAAATCTTTTTACGTGCTCGGATTTGGGAGATCCGTCAGACTGCAATCTTTTTCTGTCTTCGTTTTTTCTAGAGAGCCTTAGTAATATGAGTCTTTTTTGTCTTTCGTCCGGGAGAGCCCCATCTTGAGTCTTTTGTGTGCTCATATACGGGGAGAGCCCCATCAGACGAAGTCTTTTTGATAACCTTTTCGTTCCATCGCATTGTAGTCTTTTTTTTCAGGCTCGTGCTTTCGTGCCGGGGGAAGTCCCGCTGCATGCGAATCTTTCTATAAGCTCGTGCCGGGAAGCCCGTTCAGACGAGTCTCTTTTAATGCGGTGGGATAATGGTCTTGAGGGTGGCTCGTTGGAGAAGCCGGATGATATCCCCGGGATGAGCAGATCTTCCGAGATGGCGATGAGAGAGCTAGATGGTGTCCTACTCGAGATGAGCGGTGTCTTCCGAGATAGCTTTCGAGAGAGAGCCGAGATGCTTCGGGGAGCTTAGGAGAGTTTTCGCTTCGTTGCCGACCACTTCGGCCGAAAGCGTTTTTGATTTTCTCTGTTCGCATTGGTTCAAGGCGATTTATAGGAGTAAATTTTGCGCGTCGCCGACAACTTACGGCCGAGCAATTTGGCGACCTTTACCCCTTATAAATCGTCGATCGATCAGGTGGTCTCAAGGAGAGAGCCAAATTCGATGAAGGCAAGGTGTTAACGCCGATAGAGCGGGACCGTCACGCCGAAATAATGAAACCAACATCTCATTGCCGAGAAGGCGGAGAATACCGCTAAAACGGCGGATCGACATCACCGAAGTTAGAAGAAAAGCCGACGCCAGGAGGCGTCGGCCGCCGCCAGGAAAGCCGATGATCTCAACGCTTTGGTGAAGCCGCCAAGAATATCGCTAAAACGGGCGGATCGGACGTTGCCGAAGTTGCCGAAAGCCGACGCCGAAGGTGGCGGGTTGGTCATCAGCCGGTGGAAAGCCGGATTATCTCATCGCCAGAAGACGGAGAATGCTTCACTAAAACGGAGGATCGACATCGCCGAAGTTAGCGTAAAGCCACGCCGAGGAGGCTGGGCCGGTCGTCAGCTGGTGGAAAGTTTTGATAACCGATATGCCGAGAAGGCAGAATACTTTACTAAAACGATGTATCGACATCGCTGAAGTTAGCGGAAAGTCGACGCCGAGGTGGCGGCCGTCGCCGCCGTGAAAGCCGCATTTATCTCGGACGCCGAGAGCGCAGAGAATACTTCGCTAAACGCGGGATCGGACGCCGCCGAAGTTAAGGAAAGCCGGCGCCGAGGTGGCGTCGTTGTCATCAGGAAAGTTCATTTATCTCTATCACCGGTGAAGGCGAGAATGCTTTACTAAAATGACGGACAGACATCGCCAGTTAAGGGAAAGCCGACGATGCCGCGAGACGGGTCGTCGCCGCCAGAAAGTTGACGCATCTCGACGCCGGTAGAAGGCAGAGAATACTTTCGCTAAAACTACGGATCGACGCTGCCGACTTAAAGGGAAGGCCGACGCCGAAGCGGCGGGTCGGTCGTCAGAAAGCCGACTTCGATCTCATCGCCGAAGGCGGAGAATGCTCCAGCTAAGCGTGATCTGAACGCCAGCGAGTTAAACGGAAAGCACGACAGGCCCGGGCTGGTCGTGTTCGGCCAAGCCGATCTCATCACCGAGCGGAGAATGCTTATTAAGCCCAGTGGTTGGACATCGTGAGTTGGTGGGCGTGCGAGGCGGGCTGGTCAAATCCCATTTGTGGCCCAGGCTATCTCATCGCCAGGCGGGTGCCGGTGTGGTGAACATAATCGATCACCCGAAAGCGGTGGTGCCTGCGCTTGATGGGAGAGCACTGTCTAAATCGTAGAAAGCGGTATTACCCGGTAGCCAGAGTGAGGCGGGCATAATCGTCGTAGGAAAGTAATTATAGCCTACACCGGATAATGGGGCATAATCGTCACCGTGAAGATGGTATAGCTACTTGGCCAAGATATTGGCGGAGCATAATCGTCCTTAAAGCCCAGTGAAACTGCGCCAATAGCGGGTATCGTCGCCGAAACAGGGTATTAACTGCGCCGAATAAGCGAGGCATAATCGTCGCGAGAAAGCGGTATTACTGCGCGCCCGAAGTTCGCCGAAACATAATCGTCGCCAAAAAGCGGTATTACTGCTCCAATAAGCGGGCATAATCGTCGTAAAAAGGCGGTATTACTGCGCCCGAGTAAGTAGCATAATCGTACAAGTGACTTTTTTATAATTTGGCCGGTAGTGCCCATTTTCTTCTGAATGATTTGAACATTAGGTTTTGCCTATGCGCTCACGACTTCTTTTCGTTTTGATTATCTTATTGGCGTTTTGCAATCGGTTGATCGTCTTATTTAGGTGCGACCGGATGGTTACTTTATGAACCCCCCTTTCTTGGTTCGCGATCGTCTTATTTAGGTCGCGATCACTTCGTCTTAAATTTCATCTTATTTAGTCACAAATTGCGACCCGCTTTCATCACTGCTAGCGCTTACTGGTATCTATAAGTCACGAGTCATCTTTTGCATTGCATAGTACACATTACTCGCTTTTTCTTTGCGGAATCGAATCTGAACTCGTTAAATCGGTGAAGCATAGACTTGAGCTCGTTCGTCTTTGTTCGGGTCGTCCGGCTTAGGTGCGACCTCTTCGCAGGCACGACCAAATTAAATGAAAATAAACGAATGAATGAAAAGCCACGAGGACATAAATATAATAAACCTGGTGGGATGGGTAAAAGGACTACCCGTAGATTCTTTGAGTAGCTCGCGAGACTCCGGATGCTCGTCTAATTTTCTTCTCGAGCTATTTATTTGTTTTTTTTTTTTATTTATTTGGGCCAAAAATAAAATCGGGCCCACAAATAAAAGCCAACGAATCAACCCGAATAATCGGCCGGTACCGAGTATAATATAATAATCGGCCCGTGAAATTAAATAAGCTTGGGCCCGATAATTAAAAGTAAAAATTGGGCCCAAAAACTTAATTAATCTTGGCGATTACTTGCTCGGGCCCAATTGATGTGTCGGATAGTTCAAAACCCCCTTACCCCTCATTTTTCTCGGTTCGTTGAAAAATACGAATCATTCCGGCCCCCAGCGTGTCAACACAGATTCTTCTGGCGCGTCTTGTGGCGGAGGTGGCGACTCTCGCCGGGTGGCGGCATGTGATGGTATTTGCCGGTGTTGGGCGTGAATCAACATGGCGGAGATGGGAGCGTCAGCGATCTGGTAGAAGCTTCAATTCGGCCCGCGTATAGAAGCGAAAAGCGATAGCGGCTCGAAATCGATCGTCGTGGCGGTGGCTTGATTTATGCCCGCGTGGTGGCGAAGATTCACGGCAATAATATCGATTTGGCGAAATTGCGGCAGTTATTTATGGGTCATGACGGAGCATGACGAGTTAGAGACAGTGAGTGGCGATGGCGATTTGTGAGTGGCGTCGGTAATGGTGAGGACGTCGGTGGTGCTGATGCAGCGACTGCCGGTCTTTGTTGGTGGTGGGCATTGAAGGTGAATTTCTTATCACTTTGACCCGCGATTCATGGCGGTTGGCAGAATCCCAGCGCGTTTCTTTCTCTTTCTTGTATGTATCTGTATGTATACCTATATTTTTGTATCTGTATGTATATGTTGGTGTATGTATATGAGGTTTTGAGGTTGTGGATTTTGGGGGTTTGATTTTGGATGGAAGGATTTCTGTTGATCTGAATGCGAGGCGATGTGATGGGGAATTGGTGCAGTGTGTAGCGTGCCAAGGGGAACCCTCATGCCATCTGTTAAATCTATGTATGTATCTGTGTGTATACAACGTTTTTTTTTCTGGGTCTGTGTTCTTGCGATTTCATGGATTTTGATTCGAAAATTCGACGTTGTTCTTGATGAATTTTTCAATTGACCCTCCTTCTAGCGCTAATTGTTGCGAGTCATTTTTTACGGAGTGTATTATGTGGCTAATTTGGTAACAACTCACAAACAAAATGATTAATCGAACAAGAACACTGCGGGAAGAACCGTAGTTCTTCCCTGAAATGTGGGTGTAGGTATATAAATGGAATGAGGGAAACATTCCAGTGTCTGTCCTTTTACAATGAACTGTGAGGTCCTTTATATAAAGAGGACCAGCACGACAAATCGTTAAACACGACAAATCGATAAGCACGACAAGTCATGTGCATAAAGCATGACAAAACATATGCGTAAGCACGACAAATCACGTGGTCTCGGTGGGACGGTGGGTCTCGGTGGGACTCACTTTGAAATGTGATAATTGGTCCTGGCGACTGTGATAAATCTGTGATCTTGTGCGTGATATATTTGAGCACAACATAGCGTAACAGTGAGAGTTTTATAGAATAACAATGAGAGTTTTTCTGAATAAAAGTGAGAGTTTTATAGAGTGATAGTTTTATAGTATAACAGTGAGAGTTTTTCTGAATAAGAGTGATAATTTTATAGAATAACAGTGATAGTTTATTAACATGATAGTGAAAGTTTTATAGAATGATAGTTTTATAGCGTAACAGTGAGGGTTTTATAAAGTGATAGTTATAGTTTTATAGCAACACGCGAAAAAACTGAAATGCAATGACGAGAGCAACGCGCGAGTGGGGCAAAAATTTGGGTGTACCCATGCCTAAATGAGTCATATTGAATTAGAGTTCATAGAGTGAACCTGGTTCATAAGAGTATTACTCAATTATTTTTTGACAAACAGATATATAATCTATTCAATGTGTTCCTTTTACCACATGACACATCTTTTTTCTCATCTTATCGGCGGAACCACTACAACACCTTCTCCAATCCAAGCGTGAGAAAATGGGAGGTCAACGTTCGCTCGCTTGTAGCATTTTTGAACATGGTCGATACTCCACACTAAAATTTCATCCACATTCTTCAAGATCTCAAGCTTACGGACCCATAGAGGGCGGAGAACCCCATATAGAGAGCGTAGTACCCCATAAAATGTGGAAAATCTCCATTAAATCCCAATAAAAGGGGCAACATGTCTCGAACCTAGAACCTATTGGTCTAGGTAGTGGTTGCTCTAACCATTTGAGCTAAGCCACTTTGACAGTGTTACTCAATTATAATCATAGTTCATCACTAAAAAAAAGAGAATGTAGAAATTAATTGACCCGCTATTTTTAACATATTTATTTTAAAATAATTTATATGTGCAAATTTGTAAAGTAGACTTGCTCTTTATATATATGAATTATAAATGAAGAAATATAATTTATATAGAGGATGTCTTAAGTTTTATATGCATTTGTGTATATATATTTCTATGAATGGCCCAAAAAAATGCAATAATAGAAAATTTTAAATTAATTATAAATAGATAATAGAAAGAGCCAGTTTGTAGTTTTTATTTCATCAATGAATAACATTGATGTGAATCATGTTTATACATTAATTATATCATTGTTATGTATAAAAAATTTCACTGTTTAAAAATATAGAATATTTCTTAACAATAATAATTTTTATGTATAATAATTAAAAAATTTATGTATAACAGTAATAAATTTTATACATAAAAATAAACCTAAAAAAATTGAGCTTGTAATAAATTTGAATTCACACTAATTTTTAACTTCACGAATTTATATGACAAGATATTTTCTAAAGACTTGACATGATAAACAAAATTAACTAAAAATGTTAGGCGACTTTAGAGAGCATTAAAATCATGTGAATATATTGCATTTATGTATGAAACGTCATATTTGCATTTACTCAATAAATTGACATGAGACGGTCTGAAAAGCGGCCTTCCATGCATGTGCTTTCCATCAACTTGATCTAAATTAAATCAATAATTGCAAGGAATTTCTTTCTGAAATTTAAAACTTCCATCAACATTAATAAAAAGAAACAGAAAAACAACAGAGCATGTGATGACAAAGTGAATCTACAGAAATAGAGGGCAAGTTAAAAACAAAAAAAAAAAAAAAAAAAAGAAAAGAAAAGAAAAGAGGTGGACATGGATTTACCTTGTCTCTGTCCACACGATTATTATTTAATCTTTGTACTGTGCTGACAGAAGAGATATGAAACAGCTTTATCGATCAATGGTGAATTCATCACATCTTTCTCTCTCTCTCATTTTCTCACAAAAGTCCTCCCCTCCCTCTCTTTCTCTCTCTAAAAACTACTTTCTGTTCCTTCCCTTTCATTTTCTTCACTGACATAGGAATACCTGCACACTTTCTCACGCACGCACTCATATTCAAACAAAATTACACATCCTTCTACTCATACATACATACCCATATAGCTAAATATTCACAAATTGTCATATAATTAATAAAAATTTATATAGATCTGATTTATATTATGAATTCGATCATTTTAATATTACTGTAATATATAAAAACTTTAATTATTATGTATAAAAATTATCACTATTATGTTTAAAAACAATCACTATTAAGAAAATAATTTTTATTTTTAAACAATGAAAATTTTTGTGCATATCAATGTTAATTTTTACACATAACAATGATAGAATTTATGTATGAACCTGATTCAAAAAGTGTTACTCCAAGTAATTTTATCTGAATAGTTAAATGATCCAGTAAATTTTTATTTTATTAATTTTGATCATTTTGTTTTAACTTTAGTTATATTTGTTGGAAAATTTTAAATTCTGGCAAGAAATATTTTATAGTATACAAAATAATACGAAAAATATATCGAAATGACGAGTTCAATATGGGGAAATGAATATTATAGGTTTTGACCCTCACATCAATGTAAATTACTCGAAACACAAGAATGAATTGTGATTTTTAAGTCGCATTTCATGGGATAAGTACAATCAAAACATGAAATTAATTGAGAGTTTTTATTTCTAGATGATAGACAGTTCAAATATACATACATAGGCACATGACATACATACATATGTGTAACATCACCCCTAGTTTGTAGGTAGCCATATGAATATGATAAGTAACGCTGCAGAGTGCAGAGAGTGATCAGACGCCACAGAAACCCCAGATCTTTCTACCTCAATATAATTCCGCCTTTTCTCCCAAATCCCACAATAAAATCATCCAACTCTTTTTCTCTCTCAACAAATGGAAAATTATCATCATCATAATAATGTGTACGAAGCATTGCCCCCGGGCTTCAGATTCCACCCAACCGACGAAGAACTTATCACTTACTACCTCCTCAAGAAGGTTCTAGATTCCACCTTCTCCACCAGAGCCATAGCTGAAGTCGATCTCAACAAATCCGAGCCATGGCATCTCCCAGGTCCAAAATATTGAACATTATTATACCTATGTACCTATGTACCCAAGTGTGTATATTTAATTTGAATTTTATTTTGGAATAATTATTGTGGAATACAAAATTTAAATCAACTTACTAATATGTACAAAATTCTTACAAACGTATTAATAAGTATAAAATAATTGCACATATGCAATCAAAGTTGCACAAAATGTGCAAGTGTGCCTCCTTATGTTCAATTAACGATTGGTATATCAAGTTTCTTTTTGAGCCGAGCTCAAACTTAAAAAATTGAGCTCGATCGAGTTCGAGTCGAGTTTCAAGTTAAAAAAAATATTCTAATCGAGTCGAGACGATTGAGCTTAGCACTAGTTTATACCGTATTAATAATGTGCCTATGTACCTAAGTGTGTATATTTAATTTGAGATTTTATTTTTACAGGGAAAGCGAAGATGGGGGAAAAGGAATGGTACTTTTTCAGCCTACGTGACCGGAAGTACCCAACTGGGTTGAGAACGAACCGGGCCACGGAAGCGGGTTACTGGAAGGCAACCGGGAAGGACCGGGAAATCTACAGCTCGAAAACGTGCGCACTTGTTGGGATGAAGAAAACCCTAGTTTTCTACAAGGGGAGAGCGCCTAAGGGAGAAAAGAGTAACTGGGTTATGCACGAGTACCGCCTTGAAGGAAACTTCGCTTACCACTATTTGTCCAGAAACTCCAAGGTAATTAATTAAATTGTTCACACGATTCTTGATTTTCATCACCTGTGGTTGTGTAAATCAGTGGTGATGTAAGTGCACATCATTTCATCTGCAGATACTCCATTAATTTCGTTTTTTTTTTTTGAGAAATTAAAGGTAAAATAATAAGTCGTGCTATTTATAATGTTGTCCGGAAAATCGCAGTACAGTTGTTATTCATATTTTGCATGTTATTACACAGTGAAAACGAGGGTTTCGTTATTTTAATTTATTTCAGCGTTGTTAATATGTAACGACTAATTATTGTTCTTGGCTTTAATAATTATAAATAAATAAATAAATCTTGAAGATCAACAAGGTATGAAAGCTAGAGCTAGGTTATTACATTATAGGCTGTGTAAATAAATACTGTTTGATCTGCGCATGAAGATTATCATTGTCATTTGTCATATGTGGATGACGTTTTCCGATTTCACTACTTTACATTATTATATTGTTATAATTATTATTTTGACTTTTATTTCACGCAATATGCATAGCTATAGGTAATAGCCCGGTTGATGTAACCCCTGATCGAACTTGACGTTATTTACAAAAATATTATTATCTTTTAATTCAGGGCGAGTGGGTCATTTCTCGGGTGTTCCAAAAGAGCGGCGGCTCCGCCGCAGGCGGCGGCAAGAAGAGGCCGTCCGCCATCCACGAAGTCAGCTCGCCGTCATCAGTCTCCCATTCTCTACCGCCGCTGCTCGAGCCGTCCACCGCGTCCGAGAGCTGCTCCTACGACGGCGGTTTTGGCGCCGGAAAAGAGCACGTGCCCTGTTTCTCCACCGCCATTTTCAACCACAACTCCTCCGTCTTCGATTCGGCACCGCTGAATTCAGTGATGCAGGACCCGTCTTCGTCGTCATCTTATGCTGCTGCCTCCCATTTTCAAAGGCAGAGCTTTGGATTGTCGGCTTTTCCGAGCCTCCAGCTGCCGTTCTTTATCTCCGGAGGTGCTCCTCCGGTCATGAACGGCGGCGCCGATCAGATGTCCTGGTACTGCGGCACCGTTGGGCAGTGGCCTGCGCTAGAGGATCAGAAAATGGGCGCCACTGAGCTGGATTGCGTGTGGAGTTCTTACTGAACAAAATTATGATTATTATTATTATTATTATTATTATTATTAGAGTTTAAGTTAAAATTCTGTAATGGGAATTGTGTGGACAATTAATTTTAGCTGCTCATGGAAGTAGTATTATGTATTAGGCCTAATCTTAATTTAATGTTTCGTGTCGTCTTTATTTAATCTTAATTTAGTACTATTATAACTCTTTTTTATTTTTTTACTTAATTTGCCTTCAACACTTTGCAGCAAGCTTTAGTCAACATATTACATAAAATATTTTGTAGCATTGAGTCAAATGAATGACTTTTAAAAGAAATGATAAGCATGGCGTTGAAAAGAAAATGCACTATACCTTGAATATAATTTTTAATTTATACAATAAACTAAGGTAATGGCTTGTGGTTTAAAATACAAATTAATTTGGCGAAGTACTTTTATATTATTTCGTAATTTTTTAAAAAGTTAAGGATTAAAGAGAAATTGAAGGGCTAAAAGCCTAAAATTTATTATTTGTATAACAAAAATGAAGTTTTGAAGACCTGGAGTAGACTTTTGAGTGAAATTCTTAGCAGCACAGTCTCCATATACCAAGTATTCCTTGACATAAATAAGATAACTTAGCCCACCTGATCACTGGGCTCTTCATTTGAGTGGGAGATCCAAGTTCGATTCTCTTTGAGAATAAATTTAAAGTTATGGGAGTTATAAGTTGGATTAATAATTTCGTGGAGTATTTGAGTGTTTGGTGTACTAACTACTAACATCTAATTTTGTCCGATCAAGAAAAAAAAAAAAAGTATTCCTTTACATATTTGTAGCTTAGGCACGGATCTAGAAGTCAAATCCAAAAGCTTCAAAGTCTTTACTTGAGGAGAAAAGGAACGAAATGGAGGAGAGTTATTATGCTTGACGAAGAGGACAAGAGAAAGAAGATGAAGTAAAATTTTGACGCTCTACAAGGTTCAGTTCCTACTAATTAGTCAAGCCTTGGTGAAGAAACACTCGAGGCACGATCACTTGAAAAGCGCACAATTTGGGGATTTAAACTAAATTCTTCTCATAATTTTTCACCTTTATTGAAATTATCTTGTAACTATCAATATTTTTAATTTAGTCCCACAAGTATTCAATTTGTTCCAATTTAGTCTCAAACCGTCGGAAATCGACTAAAAACACTCAAAACGACGTCGTTTTAATCGCGTGTCTATCACGCGCCCCTAAATTTTGCGACTAAAACGATTTTTGATTTTTGAAGGGATGCAAATACCGATTTTTGGGGATTGGATGATTGAGATTTGAGATTTGTTATGTTTTTACTTTTTAAGCGGCGGGTGATTGATTTTTGGGGATCAGAAGGGATGACTAAGAGTTGATTTCTGGAAATTTATAAAAAAAAAATAAAAAAGCTAGGCGGTCTAGGCGCTAAGCTGTCGGAAAACGTCCGACTTTCGATTTCCTACTTCTGCACCTTTGATTTTTTGTGCGGAATATGAAATGTAAAACTTTGAGTTTGTGTCAATTATTGGAGAAGAATTATGATATTCATTTGAAAGATAAATGTTTGATGATGAAAGATGAAAATGAAAACATGATTGCTAAGGTGCCTATGACAAAGAACATAATGATTTTCCTAAACATTCAAAATGATGTTCCTATGTGAACGTTTGAAGTCCTTCTTTAAAGAACATATAAGATTTGGGAATATGAACTTTGATGGGAAGTAAATAATGAGTAAAGGAAGAATGGTGAGAGGATTGTCATCCATAAACCATCCTAATCAACTTATAAAGGATGTCTTTTTGGAAAAGAAGCAAGAAAGAGTTTCCGGAAGAAGTCTTTGACGAGGGCTTAACATCTACTAGAGTTGATACAATCGAATGTGTGCGAACCAATCAAGTCATCATTATTTAGAGAATACATATTTTAACTTGGGTGTATTTTTTAAAGCAAAATGTTTAAATTAATGGTGGAGAAACAAAGTGGCTATCAAATCAAAGTTCTTCAGTCCGATAGAGGTGGAGAATTCACATCTAATATATTTCAGGCTTTTTGTGAGGAACATGACATTCATCGTCCCATGATGTCTCCATACTCACCAGAATAAAATGGATTGACAGAGAGAAAGAATAAAACTATTCTCAACATGGTGAAGAGTATGTTGAAGTCCAAGAACATATCAAATAAATATTTGGCTGAAGTTGTCTCTTGTGAAGTCTATTTGATGAATCGATGTCACACCAAAAGTGTTCGTGGTATGACACCTAAAGAAGCTTGGAGTGGATACAAGTAAAGTGTTTCACACTTGAGGGTTTATGGAAGCATTGCCTACATGCATGAACCTGATGAGAAAATAACCAAACTTGATGATAAAAGTGCAAAACATCTCTTCATCAGCTATGTTCAAAGGCTCTAAAGGCTACAAGTTTTATAATTCAAGCAATGTGAATATTATCATAAGTAGAGACATGGTGTTCGATAAAGAAGGTGTTTGGGAGAGAAATACTACAAAGAAACAGAGTGTGTAGTTTTTTCTTTGATGATGTTGAGGAAGAGGGCATGACACCGCCTAATACTCCATTGTCAATACCACCACCACCACCATAAAATACACATATCAGTGAAGCAAGACCGAGTGAAGGGCCTCAGAGATTTAGAAGTTCGAATGAAATATATGATACAATTGAACATGTAGTAAATCTGAGTGATTTTTCTCAATTTTGTTTAAATTGCAGAAACTGAGTTAGAAACTTATGACGATGCCACTCATAATAAAAAATGGAGAAATTCCATGTTATGAAGAAATTAAGAAAATCACAAAAAATGATAAGTGGGAGCTAGTATCATTAATTACCTAAAGGTAAAAGTATAATGGGTGTGATGTGGGTGTACAAAACAAAGAGAAGTGTGCAGGGCGAGGTTGAAAATATAAAGCAATATTGGTTGCGAAGTGATACAAACAAAAGGAAGAAATTGATTATGATGAACTGTTTGCACTCATTCCTGGCCTTGAGACTATTTTGTTGATCATTTCCATTGCAACCCAAAACCATCGAAAAATTTATCAATGGATGTAAAATCCACTTTCTTGAATGGCTATTTGGAGAAAGAAGTCTATATTGATTAACTTTTTGGTTATGTAGTGCCCAACGAAAAAAAGACAGTGCTAAAATCGAAGAAGACTCTCTACAACTTGAAGCAAGCCCTCGTGCTTGGAATAACATAATTAATAAATATTTTCAAGCAAATGACTTTATCAAGTGTCCACATGATCATGTTCTCTATGTAAAAAATGATAAAATTGGTGATATGATACTTGTTTGCTTGTATGTGGATGACTTGTATTTTTAGGGGATAATCCGAAGATGTTTGATGACTTCAAGAGAGCGTGACAAGGGAGTTTGAGATAACGGAAATTGGGATGACGTCCTACTATCTTGAGATTGAAGTAAAGCAACACGATGATGAAATATTTATTTCTCATGAAGGATTTGCTAAAGAAATACTCAAGAAGTTTGAGATGAAGGAATTGCAAGCTTCTAATATGTTAATTAACTCAAGATTTTAAAAAAGTAAAATTATGTTTGACAAGTGTCATTAATATCCAATTTTAATTATGTTAACAAAATATACAATTTTTTTATTTTGTTACAAATATAAAAAGTATTAATACAAAAGATATAACTTTGGAGACTCTTTTCAAAAGTTCAAGTAAAAGAAAAGGTACAATTTGATTTCTATATGTTGATTTCCAAATAAACGAGGTAATTTTTTTTTTTAATGTGATTTAAGAGTTTGGCTAACAAACAAATAATTTAAGTGGTTGTGAGGTAATAAATGTAAATGATTGAGAATAAATGAAGAACACAATAAATGTTCTTCAATAAATGCACTAAGGCTTAGTTTTAGAGAGTAATTGCTAAGGAATTTTCGAATCCTTTATTATAGCTCAAAAGTATCTATTTATCAGTGTTGTTAGAACTGGACCGGACCGGCCGGTTCAACCGGTTTAACCGTGAACCGGTCCTGGCACCGGTCCGATTACATCTAAAAACCCGCTAATATGGTTGAACCGGTCAAAATCGGCTAAAACCGGTAAAACCCGGAAGAACCAGTAGAACCGATTTTTTTTCTTTTTCTTTTCCAGATCCAGACGTGAGAAGATGAGAAGGTGAAGAAAGAATTAATGACCGGTTCCTTTCCTTTCCTTTTTTCCTTTTTTTATTCAGATCCAGAATGTGTTTAGATAAGAAGATGAAGAAATAATTGATGCCCAAAACAACATGAAGATGTATGTTTACAAATGAGGAACCACACACAAATTGGAATCGGATGAGCAAGATTAAATCTAGACGGCGACCAAGGAGGCATTCGAGTTGTTGGATGACAACCAAAGCATTGTGCAGAACTGCAAGGAAAAGCTGAAGGAGATGCCATGAAAAAGAAGTGTGTGAGGTTTGAGAGATGATATTAGGAAGAGAAGTGTGCTGAGCGGCGCTTTTTTTAAGATTTCAGTGAAAGACGTTTATTTCTTTTAGGGTAAAAGTAGAAGAATATGAAGATGGGCTTGGGCTGTGAATGAATTATATAAGGACCATAAATTAAATGAGTTTTAAATCTACAATAAAAATTATATTTTAAGTTTTAACTATAAAAATATTTTAAATAAATAATTAAAGGTATATTTATTTTATAAAATTATTTTAACGGTTGGACCGACGGTTGAACCGCGAACCGGTGTCCAATTCGGTTTAGTCGCCGGTTCGGTTATGAAAAAACTGCTATTTATAACATGTTTGGTTCACTCTCCAGTTAGCCCTTAGTCAAACATTAAATGCATAAGTAAAATTCATTTAATGCTCTTCATACTACTTTAGACTCTACATCATAGTTGTAGAGCTCTTTGCAGAGACCAGACCGTCAGATGATCGATAGCTGGAGATATCATGAAATCCTCGCCTGCCAAGCTTGATATTTACCTTGAATTGCTCTGTGGTCATCACATCACCGTTTGATAAGAAATCTTCCCTTTTGAGGAAGATCTTATGCTCTGATTTCCGGCATACGTGTTTTCTTGTTACTAGTTCCTCGTCGTCGAGGTTGCCATTCTAATTCCTGTACGATCTATCTCTGAGGTGGAAAGGTCCGACCAGTTTAGGTCATCAACATTTGGTCAAACATCGAGCTCACATGATGTTCGCTAGTTCTTGCTCGATGTTTAAGATATGCGGGTCACTTCCGATGTGAAAGTACACTTTCATCAGATTAGACCTCGTACAATAATTGCTTCCAGGTCGCGCATCGAACATACGTTAGGAGGTGCAAACTATATTAAAAAATCCTAAAGGATGAAGTCGAGAATCATCTTTGAGATGTTTTGAGGTGACGCCTCGAATTCTATGAAAAGTATCTGTTGCAAAAGTATCATCTGTTGTGCCCTAGGCCATAGGGAGATAATTGTTGTAATAACCCAAACCAAAAATGCAAAATTTGAATGGAAGTTTAAATGTTTCGTTTATTTCTAACATGAGATGTATATTAGTTTTCAAGAATTTTGTTTTTAGGAGGACGAAACGAGCAATCTGAGCCTGAAACACTCCAAGCACTGTAAAGGATAAATAAATTTAAAGGTTGGATTAATAAAGTATTTTTAACCAAAAGTCGATTGGAAACCCCAAATCCATACTAGGGCTTTCTATCGAATTAATTGAATAATCTTGGAACGCATGAATATCAAAATTCGACGGGAGATCGAAACATCGTGTCTAAAAAAAATACGGACTAACGAATGTCATCCCCGTAACCCTGAAGAAAACACCCCTAGGTCCTTTTTAATGAAATAATGGTTTTTTTCATTTTCTAACACACAACTATTTCGCATTTAATTATTCATATTTCCATGACCAATAAAAGTGTCTAAGAACCACTTTAAATTAATTAATAATAAAA
Source organism: Stenogyne calaminthoides (assembly GCA_037126765.1). Lineage (NCBI taxonomy): Eukaryota > Viridiplantae > Streptophyta > Magnoliopsida > Lamiales > Lamiaceae > Stenogyne > Stenogyne calaminthoides. Next base: position 16,256,121 of record JBBCBC010000004.1, read on the forward strand.
AGCTCGAAATTTAGAGGAACTTGAAACACAACTATTTACGAACTCATGCCGAATGGAGTTTACTTAATTAAATATTTCCATGACCTAAATAAAGTGTCTAATTAAGTTGCCAACACCTATCATTTTTTAAATTAAATATAATAATCACAAGAAAAAAGAATTTCCTCCCTCCCAAAAACGGTGAACAAGGAAGAAGACACTTCCATTCAAGCTCCATAGGAAAAGTCATCTCATCCATCAAGATTAAGTATAAGGTTTGATCATCTTTTTTCCCTATTAATACTCTACATTTTTCTGATCACAACATCATCAAATACACCTCCTAACAAGCTTTTCACTAAGGGTTCTAAGTGTTTAAGGTCCAAAATTAAATTAAGGAAATCATATTCCTCCTATAAGGAGATCAACCAAGTTAGACTACTAAATAACCGGCCTCTCTTAATTAAGTTGCCAACACCTATCATTTTTCATCATATAAATACACCATCTTCCCCTTTAACCTAATTTTCACAAGAAAAACTCTTCACCATTTCCTCCCTCCCCAAAAACGGTCGTCCCCCACCTCTCTCAAGGAAGAAGACCTTCTTCCATTCAAGCTCCATAGGAAAAAGTCTTCTCATCCATCAAGATTAAGTATAAGGTTTGATTCATCTTTCTCCCTATTAATACTCTACATTTTTCTGATCACAACATCATCAAAGCCATCCTACACCTCCTAACAAGCTTTTCACTAAGGGTTCTAAGTGTTTAAGGTCCAAAAGATCAACCAAGATAAGGAAATCATCCACTTCCTCCTATAATATCATCTTTGCTTATTTATGAAACCTATGCCCTAATCTATGATGACAAATCAAAACTGAACATTATGGGTTTGTTAAACTGAAAAGTATCAGTATATTAGAGCTTTGAAGTTGTTGGAATCACGCTCAAAATGGTAGATATGATTATAAGATATTGGTATGTGTTAGTAGGAGTTGTGTAGGAAATCAGTGAGCTTGTACGACTTTTATTTGATGATCGGCTAGTTATAAAAATCCAAAATTTATATAGTTAGAAATCTGGTAATTTTTAAACTTATGGTTTTATAGTTAGAAATCTTACAAGAAAACGGGTCGGTTTGTGTTATGTTTTGGAAAATCATAATGGAAAGGACTTTGGGAAAGTTTTTTTACATGGGACTTGTTTGAAATAGGTCATAGACTTGACAAGGATCATATCTGGAGAAGATTATAATTTATTTCGGTGATTTAGTATTTTATTTAGATTTTAGAAGTGTTGGTCATGAAACTGTATGTTCAATCCCCTGTACTGGTTTTAGGACTGGATATATTATTTTTTTTGCCTAAACTGTTATTTAGATATTGGTACAGGCTTATTCTATATGAAGTTGAGTAACTACTAGAATTTTTTGGGAAATTATTTAAGAGCCGAAATATTTTATTAAATTTTCCTAAGTCAAACAGGTCTGCTTTAAAATAGAAAATTAGAATTTATTTATTCAATCACTTTTATGGAAATTTCAAAGTGTGAGCATGTCCTATATATCAATATGTTCCTACATGTAACAGTTGAGGTTTTTATTTGAAGTCTAAGTATTTTATTTGTATTTAAGAAGTAGGTACTAGTCAAAAACAGAAATCACTATTTCACTTTAGATTTAGAAGAATTCATGTTTAAACTAACTTCTTGCCTTGAACTCTTTAATTTTAACCTATTTGTGAAAATGTACTTGTCTGTCAAATTTGGTGAATTTTGGACTAGTATAAGTATTTTTAAGTTATTTTTTCTAGTTTCTGAAACAGTTAGAGAAGAATAAAGGACTTAACGATTTTTAGAACTTTATAATACCAAAGCATGATGTATGTTTACTATACATGCCTTAATATATCAGTTGGTAAAGTTTCATGAATTTATTGGCAGTCAAAGTATTTTAAGGATTTTCGCAAAAACTTTGGACTGTTTTCGATAGAATGAAAATGCTTAAACAATCAAACACTTAGAAGTCGATTCTCTAAAATTATTTGGTTATTTGAAAATGGTATGATTATGTGTATGTACTTGTGAAAACAATTTTGGAAGAAAGGATCGACGTGTTACATGATACTTGATTTTTAAATTATTTAACTTCGAACTCGAACCCCTTATCAAACAAAAAACCATAATCATGTTTTTCCAAGCATTGAAATGCTCCAAAGCAGCCTATGTATGTGTAAATCTTCAAGATGTGCTTATGTGATGAACATGTTACCTATTAGACGATTAGAATATTTAAAAAGGATACAGTTAAAGATCGAGAACTAGTAAAGGTTTTTGAACGTAAAAACCCTAAGAATGGAGCTTAACGTCCCTGTTAAACTCACGAATGACTCTTTAATAATACTCTAAAATAAAAAGGATCTAATGATATTCGAAGAATTAAGGATGAACTCAAGTTCAATACCAAAACATAAATGATGTTTCATAAGACTTAATGATTTCTGAATAAGATTAAATTATGGAGCTGTGCTAGGTGAAGTGTGGCCAGAACTCGGACGTCCACACTTTGCTCGCATCTCATGACTTTAATTTAATTTAAAAGTACAATAAGTGGGTGACACTATTAGTATTGTAGTTGTTAATGTTATATGGATTGTTGGTATATTTTAATGTGAATTATTGAATATGAACGAATGAATTTATGCACTATTTGGCAAATGGGTTTACGTAGCAGTCATGCTAATGTCCCTCGAACTATTTGGTGTATGGATTTACGTAGCAGTCATGCTGGCGTCTCTCGAACAATTTGGCGTATGGGTTTACATAGCAATCATGCTAGCGTCCCTTGAACTATTTGGCGTATGGGTTTACGTAGCTGTCATGCTAGCGTCCCTCAAACTATTTGGCGTATGGGTTTACGTAGCAGTCATGCTAGCGTCCCCCGAACTATTTGGCGTATGGATTTACGTAGCAATCATGCTAGCGTCCCTCGAACTTTTTGATGTATGGGTTTATGTGGAAATTATGCTAGCGTCCCTCGAATTATTAGAGTACGGGTTAACGTGGCAATCATATGTTAGTGTCCCTCTAAATGAAAAGATATTTTAAGATGTATGGGTTAACTGACAATCCAATGCTAGTGTCCCTCGAAATGACAATGAAATATAAATAATGAACTATAGGGTACGACCAATATGAGTAACAACATACATGTTATCCACTAGGATTTTTATCTCGCCATATAGTCACCACCTGCCCACCTTGGCACCTTGCCACTAAGCTGACGTGGCAACCAGAGCTCAACCAGTACGAGGCGCACAGAGAAGGTTAAAGATAAGAGAACACATCGACGACCTCTGCAGACGAGCCAAACAGCAATAGCAACCTCAGAAGGCCACTGAACCACGAGGCCTCCCACCTAGGTCACCCGACCTCTCCTTGCATATTAAGTGGGCACAGACACAAGGCGGAATAGACAGCCCACCAGGTCCAACGCCCAGAGATCAACTCATCAGCCAAGGAAGATAGATCTAAGGCGGAAATCAAGCAAGTCAAAGACGTCTGACCCGCCTAGCCAGTCAACACAGGATTAGCGCACGACCAGCCCTCATGGGCCGAAACCTATATAATAGAAACATTATAAATAGGCCACTAGGCCTCCATTGTAAAGGGTTGCAATCTTAGAATTCTAGGCATATACAAAAAACTATAGTAAAATACCTGGCTTGGAACACCCCTAGAGTTAACCTATGTTGGGAAATTAGGGGTGCCCGGATCTATTAGAGTTGAATTTAAATACATATTTAAACTAATCAATTAATTATTAACATGAATTAATCCTAATTCTATTCAACATAACAATTAATAAGCAAATAAACATCATGCGTACACGTATTTCACGTAAAACCTAAGCATGCGAGAATCTAGGAATTACGTAAAACTAACCTCTCGTAGAGACAACTGAGACGCTGGATCAACCCAATGTACCTTCTCAAATATGTCACACGTCCACGAACGTAATTCGGTGGGAGGATTATCAACGAACGATTTTAATCTAAAGGAAAAAATAAAATATTTGGCCACCACCTTTGTGGATTTCTAATTTTTCCAACACATGGAATTTCACTTGGGGATGAAAAACTCATCCCCTATTTATAATACATGAGGTGGTCGAAATTTGCCTTAGGAATAAGATGAGAAAATCTTTTTCTTGATCTCCAAGAAATCTTGAATAATCCAATATATTCTTTTCTCCATAATTAAAATATTCCACAAAAATCCCACCTCCTTATATTATAGATATTTTCGAAAATATTATCTAGTTTTGGAAAGAAATAAGATCTTTGACTTTTCTTGAATTTATGGGATAAACTTGTATTCCAAGAATACATATTCCATAAAATCTTTCCAAGAAAATCAAGAAAATTTTTTCTCTCTTCCTTCCCAATTTTTTCGAAAATAATAGAGGAAAAATAGGCCAAAATATTTTCTTCTCCTTTTCATTAATTGGACTTTAGTTTGGGCTATTTGAAGGACCTTTAGGAGAATTAAGATTGGACCTCCAATGGGCTATGAAGCTTTAATATTTAGCCAAAATATTATTCAAGCCCATTAATATTAATTTACTCCACTATAAAATTAATATTGAACTATCCATCTTAACCCACATTACGACTTCACAATAATATGGCTCCCGGTCATTATTTCCCGCGTTTAAGATTATCTTAGTCTATTAATTAATTAAGTCACTGGACGGACTTTATATTAATTAATATCTTTGTCCTTGGAGTAAAGACAACTCAACATTATTATCCATACAGGAAATAAATTTTCACTTGCAAGATTTGGTATGATAAAGATTCTGAGCCTACCAAGGGGACAAATTAAGCAAGTTGTACTTGCACGCGATTCTCCGTATTAAATCTTAGCAATCGTCATGTAATTAATAATATTGCCCAAGATACAAGGTATCAAATCGCATTGATTCTCTTCCCATCATAAGTCAAAGTAATAGTTATTAATTTCACACGATCCTATTTAAGGAACGGAGATTAAGAAATAACGCACCACTGAGGTCTAATTCTTGTATATTCAGTTCCAAAGAATTTATCCTCCCCAGAGGTCCTTTTCAAACAAGATCGGGATGCACTAGTGTAATCCCTTGGTCAAGACAAGCCAATCCGAGCCTTACACTTCAACCTTTCATGATGGGTTGTTCATTTCCATCTGGGTTGTGAATTTGTACTTAGTCACGAGGAACTGTTAATTTGATCTTCTGTGATCTGGTATCACCAAATTAACTACAACGTAACACGTACTGACTTTATCGAATGGGTATGCAGTAAATATATATAACATTCATTCATATTTAATGCAGCATGTGATAAATAATTTATTTCAGTAAAATAAATAAGAAATTCAGTTTGGTTATACAAAGTGAAAGTATACTTTTCAGTATAACCCCAACAATCTCCCACTTATACTCAAAGTCTGCTTTTAAGCATACTACAACATGTCTCGTGTTCTATGTGACATCTAATGTCACCCCACACGAACCTAATAATATTTCTCCCACTTATACTCAAAGCAGATTGACAATGCTCTTGACACCCATTCCTTCCACATGTCTCTCGAATGTACTCTGAGGCAGACCCTTTGTGAATGTATCTGCTAGGTTGTCTTCAAACACAATATTTGCCACCTATATATCTCCTCTCTTAACGATTTCTCGTATATGATGGTATTTTCTTTCTATGTGTTTGCTGGCCTTGTGACTGCTCCGGCGTTATCACAGTAAACCGTGATTGTGCTGGGCAAATCCATAACGATGTCCAAGTCCACCATGAAGTTCTTGAGCCAAACCTCTTCTTTAGCTGCTTTACAAGCATCTACATATTCGGAAATCTGAGTCCGTATAACCGATGGGGATTAGACTGTCCGATTGATAAACCAACATTCTGTCCCGTGTCCTCTTCAGATACTTCAGAATGTTCTTAACCGCAGTCCAATGCTCTTTCCCAGGGTTACTTTGATATCTTGCAACCATTCCTACGGCGAAGCAAATATCCGGTCTCGTGCACAGCATCGCGTACATGAGGCTTCCCACAGCCGAAGCATAAGGGATGCCCTTCATGTCATCTATTTCCTTTTGTATCTTGGGACACAATTCCTTGGATAGATGGATTCCATGTCTGAAAGGTACAAAGCCTTTCTTGGAATCTTGCATACTGAATCGCTTCAAAACGGTATCTATGTATGAAGCTTGCGAAAGCCTGATCATCATTTTCTTGCGATCTCGAGTGATCTTGTTCCCTAGGACTTGACCGGCTTCTCCCAAGTCCTTCATATCAAGCTATTTTGACAGCTATGCCCTTACGTCTGACAACGTCATTATATCGTTCCCGATTAGCAGAATGTCATCTATGTATAGTACCAAGAATACCAAGGCAGTTCCGTCATGCTTTTTATACACACAACTTTCGAAACTGTTTTGATCAAAACCGTAGGATTTTATAACTTGATCAAAACAGTGATTCCAAGCACGGGATGCTTGCTTTAGCCCGTAAATGGACTTCTTTAGCTTGCAAACCAGATGCTCTAGGACTTTTTCAATGAAGCCTTCGGGGTGTTGCATATAGATTTCTTCGTCAAGACTTCCGTTGAGGAAAGCTGTCTTGACATCCATTTGCCAGATCTCAAAATCTAGATGCGCAGCAACCGACAAGAGAATTCGGATGGACTTGAGCATGGCTACGAGCGAAAAGGTTTCCTCATAGTTGATCCCTTCTTTCTGAGTGCATCCTTTCGCCACGAGTCTTGCCTTAAAGGTTTCAACCTTTCCATCCGGGCCCCTTTTTCTCTTGTATACCCACTTGCATCCAATGAGTTTTATCCCATTAAGTGGTTCAACTAGCTCCCACACTTTATTGTGATCTATTGAACCCATCTCAGCTTCCATTGTTGTTTGCCAAGATGTCGCATCCTTGTCCTGGATCGCCTCGTTGTAGGACCATGGATCTGATTCTTCTCCCGAGATCAAGTCCGAGGACTCTCCGATCCCTAAGAATCGCTTGGGTTGTCTGACAACCCTCCCACTACGACGAGGTTCCGGTTGTGTAGGCGTGACGCATGGTATGTCTTCTTGTACAGTTGGCTACGGAGTTGGCCCCTTAAGTTCTTCCAAGGTAATCTCGCTTCTAGGCTTTTTATCGTTCATATAGTTTTCTTCCAAAAATCTAAATTGCGTACTGATTACGACCCTTTGATCTTCGGGACCATAGAACATGCATCCCTTCGTTTCTTTGGGGTATCCTATAAACAACCTTGATTCCGAACGTGCATCCAATTTCCCGGCTTCCCTATCCAACACGTATGCCGGACACCCCCAGATCCTCATGTGTCCTGAGCTGGGCTTGCGCCCTGTCCACAACTCCCTAGGGGTTTTTGGAACCGATTTGGATGGCACCAAGTTCAGAATATAAGCCGCTGTTTGCAAGGCGTAACCCCAAAATGATTTTGGTAAATCCGCATAACTCATCATTGATCTTACCATTTCTAGAACGTTCTGTTTCTTTGTTCTACAACCCCATTTTGTTGAGGGGTACCGGGTGCAGTCAACTGGGATGCAATCCCTTCTTCCGACAGGTAGTTCAAGAATTCATCGCTGAGGTATTCGCCTCCACGATCAGATTGTAGAAACTTGATACTTTTTTTTCTTATGATTTTCTACTTGAGCCTTAAATTCTTTGAATTTATCAAAGGTCTCAGATTTATGCTTCATTAGAAAAATGTATCCATAGTGTGAGTAATCATCGATAAACGTAACGAAATACTCGTAGCCGTCTCTTGCTTTGACTTGCATTGGACCACATACATCGGTGTGAACGATCTCCAACACTTCTTTAGCTCTAAGCCCCTTGGCTCCAAATGCCCTCTTGGTCATCTTACCCTCCAAACATGATTCGCAAGTTGGAAATGGTTCAACCAGGAAAGACTCTAATGAACCATCTTGGACCAACCTTTGGATCCTTTTTGGATTAATATGACCTAATCTTAGATGCCAAAGAAGTGTCTCGTTCACATTGGTCGAACGTTTCCTTTTGCTTGAAATAGTAGATGAGTTATAGGATGCATTGTGTGTGTGGTGTGCACAGTTAATAATGTAGAGATTGTTCCGTAATGTTCCATGACAGATAACCACATCGTTACGAAAAACAATAACATGTTTATTAAAACGAACATAATATCCATCAGCAAATATTTTTTAAACTGAAATAAAATTTTTACAAAAAACAGGAACATAAAGAACATCTCTTAAAATTAAACTATTGTCTTCAAAAGACAGGTGCACGTCTCCCACTGCTTCAACTGTCACTCTCGTAGCATCGCCTAGCGTGAAGAGGATCTCTCTTCCACTAAGTTGCCGGGTCCGCTTGAACCCCTGTAAAGTGAAACAAACATGATCAGTGGATCCCGTATCCACTACCCACGAATGGTTCCCGTATCTACTACCCACGAATGGGTAGCATACGCCGCTAAACAAGTTTCAATAACTACTGCGAGAGAATTATCTTTCTTTCCATTCCTTTTGGGTTTGGAACAGGCTGACCTCCAATGTCCTTTTTCACCCCAGTTGAAATACTTTCCCTTGGCCGATTTCTTTACTCCACCCTTCCTCTTCACCTTTCCTTTGCCCTTGGAAACACTTGAGTTAGCTTCACTTTTGGTCCTCTTCTTCTTCTTACCTCCTCTTGGTCTAAAAGAGGAAGATGGACCGGCTGTCGCTAGGGCTTGGCTGCTCTCTCCCAATATTCCTTCAGCCGAGACTAAAGCTTGTAGCAGATCAGGCAGGGAAAACTTCTGATTGTTCATTTGGTAATTGAGCCTGAATTGCTCGAAGCTTTTGGGCAGGGAATGGAGTATGAAATTGATCTGGGTCTCGATGTCATATTCAGCACCAAGTACCTCAAGTTTGTTAAGGTGAGCCATCATCTGGAGAACATGTTCCCTTACGGGCGTTCCCTCCACCATTTTCATTGAGAGCATGTCTCTCATGGTGATCTGGCGAGCCACATGGTTCTGATGTTGGAACATCGCTTTAAGATTGACCATGATGTCTGCAGCAGTTTCAACGTTTCGGTGTTGTGTTGCAACACATCTGACATAGAAGCCAAGATGGTACACTTTGCCATTTCGTTGGAATGCTCGGTCAAACAAGATACTCTTTTCTTTTCCGTTTTTACTATACTCATCAATCGGCTTTTTCCGGTTTTGGGTGTGGTAAGGACCCGATTATGGTGTTGTGTTGGTGAGGACAATAGTAAGTTTTCGATACCAATCAACAAAGTTTTTCTCAAAGAAGCAAATTGTCTTTCAAAGATATTGAGCAATTGGATTAAAAGGTTGCGACATGATGATACTGAAAATAAACATACATCTTGTGTTAATATCCGGATCAACACAAAGAAAATCACATAATTCGATCACATGATTCATATTGAAATCTAAAAAAAATATGAACATGCATCAGCCAACATCTCAAAACAGTTTTAAATGAGCCTCTTGGGAGGGTCATCATTTAAATCACATTCAAGCAGGTTACAAACAAGAACAGTTACAAACCTTTAATTTAAAAAAAAATAGTTGGCTCACTTGACCAATAAAATTCGACAGGGACTTCGCAAAGTATATGCATATCAATTTTATACCTAAGTAATAACCATGATTAAATCTGAAATTACTACTTCGTTTTGATCGAGCCTCTTGGGAGGAGGGTCATCGTCGCCACTAATAATAATTCACAATCATCCTTTTGAGAATTTATTCATGTGAAAGCTATCTTTTGGACGTCCCTTAGGGGAATTTCTCCAAAAGATTTCACAAATAAATAAATCATGGAGGTCAAAATTAATTAGATTCAAAATCGAATTAATTATTTAAAACATACTTAGTAATTTATGAATTTGAGATTTTTCGTTGGGTAATTCTCATGCAAATACATTTAAACAAATTAAATAAAGCATAAGAAAATACAACAATAAATCAAGCAAAGCAGAAAAATAAACATATTGGGCACAAATTATCCAATTGTCATGGTTTAATTTTTCTTGGCTTGATTTTGAAGAAACCTCGTCTTGAATTTCTCCCACTCGAACGTCTCGAAAGGTCACGTCTCGTGCATCGTCGGTCTGGTTAAGGTGCGTGCCTGCAATCTAACCCGCCATGTCAATCATCGTCCGCCAGTATCCTTTATACGGGCCGAAGCATCCTGCTGGCCTTTATGAACTGAAATCCAGTGCGCCCGCCGCGGCGCCCGCGCCAGTGCGGCCTTTCGCGCCACTTCTTGACTTCAGGCGCGCGTACTCGATCACCTGGCGCCTTTCGCCCAAACCCGTCCAGCGATTAGCGATATCGCCGCGAGTACCTCGCCCCAGCACGCTTTCCGCGATACATGTCACCAGCGTGCAGTTTTCGGATCCGTTTTAATTTCTCTCCACCGTCTTCGTCTTCGATCAGGTTACAATTTATTTTACAAAATAAATAAACCTAAATATAGACTAGTCTATTACATTGAACAAATCAAATAGCCTAATCTACTCGTGGATTTTCTCACGAGAAAAACAAATTCGCACAAGTCGAATTAAAACCATTCATACGCATGAAATAAATAAACACATTAAATACCATGACAATTGGATACCTGCAAAACAGATCTAACAATTCTACTATCCAATTTTTAATAAAATTTAATGGCCAACATAATTTAAAATTACAATTTAAATACAGAGCTCAAAACCGAGGCTCTGATACCAGTTGTTGGGAAATTAGGGGTGCCCGGATCTATTTGAGTTGAATTTAAATACATATTTAAACAAATCAATTAATTACTAACTTGAATTAATCCTAATTCAATTCAACATAATAATTAATAAGCAAATAAACATCATGCGTACACGTATTTCACGTAAAACCTAAGCATGCGGAATTTAGGAATTACGTAAACACTAACCTCTCGTAGAGACAACCGCTGAGACGTTAGATCAACCCAAAGTACCTTCTCAAATATGTCCCACATCCACGAACATAATTCGGTGGGAGGATTATCAACGAACGATTTTAATCTAAAGGAAAAAATAAAATATTTGGCCACCACCTTTGTGGATTTCTAATTTTTCCAACACATGAAATTGCACTTGGGGATAAAAAACTCATCCCCTATTTATAATACATGAGGTGGTCGAAATTTGCCCTAGGAATAAGATGGGAAAATCTTTTTCTTGATCTCCAAGAAATCTTGAATATATCCAATATATTATTTTCTCCATAATTAAAATATTTCACAAAAATCCCACCTCCTTATATTATAGATATTTTCAAAAATATTAACTAGTTTAGGAAAAAAAATAAGATCTTTGACTTTTCTTGAATTTATGGGATAAACTTGTATTCCAAGAATACATATTCTATAAAATCTTTCCAAGAAAATCTTTTCTCTCTCCCTACCCAATTTTTTCGAAAATAATAGAGGAAAAATAAGCCAAAATATTTTCTTCTCCATTTCATTAATTGGACTTTAGTTTGGGCTATTTGAGGGGCCTTTAGGAGAATTAAGATTGGATCTCCAATGGGCTATGAAGCTTTAATATTTAGCCAAAATATTATTCAAGCCCATTAATATTAATTTACTCCACTATAAAATTAATATTGAACTATCCATCTTAACCCACATTACGAATTCACAATAATATGGCTCCCGATCATTATTTACGGCGTTTAAGATTATCTTAGTCCATTAATTAATTAAGTCCTTTGAAGCAGACTTTATATTAATTAATATCTTTGTCCTTGGAGTAAAAAGACAACTCAACATTATTATCCATACCTAGGAAATATATTTCCACTTGCAAGATTTGGTATGATAAAGATTCTCCGAGCCCACCAAGGGACAAATCAAGCAAGCCGTGATTTTGCACGCGATTCTCCGTATTAAATCTTAGCAATCGCCATGTAAATAATAATATTGCCCAAGATACAAGGTATCGAATCGCATTGATTCTCTTCCCATCATAAGTCAAAGCAATAGTTATTAATTTCACACGATCCTATTTAAGGAACGAAGATTAAGAAATAACGCACCACTGAGGTCTAATTCTTGTATATTCAGTACCAAAGAATTTATCCTCATGTAGGTCCTTTTGAGCGCATCAGGATGCACTAGTGTAATCCCTTGGTTAAGACAAGTCAATCCGAGCCTTACACTTCAACCTTTCATGATGGGTTGTTCATTTCCATCTGGGTTGTGAATTTGTACTTAGTCACGAGGAACTGTTAATTTGATCTTCTGTGATCTGGTATCACAAAATTAACTACAACGTAACACGTACTGACTTTATCGAATGGGTATGTAGTAAATATATATAACATTCATTCATATTTAATGCAGCATGTGATAAATAATTTATTTCAGTAAAATAAATAAGAAATTTAGTTTGGTTATATAAAGTAAAAGCATACTTTTCAGTATAACCCCAACAACCTATTCTCAGTTTGGTTATACAAAGTAAAAACATATTTTTCAGTATAACCCCAACAACCTATTCTAAAGGTGAACTGGGTAAACAAACTCACGAGTTCTTTACTTTCTTCATCATTTCATTATCTTTATATCACCTTTCATCATCTACATTTATTGTTTGATCGACGATCATATCCCGATCAAAACACACTCCAACAATTATTGATTGCAGGTTATGATAGAGAGGGGTCGGAGCTGCCGTACACATGGATTTTCCCTAAATATGAAGCTACTATATATATATAAGCATTGTGAAGACTCTTTTAGAATTAAGTCATGATATCTTTTGAGAATCGTTAACTATTTATCAAGCTTTGCCCTCGATGAAGTGTTTGAATAATTGTCAAACTTATTATCCTGCCTTTAAATCCTTATTCTATGTTTTAAATAACACTTACGTCCATTTATATAAATGTTCAAATCCTATTATACCTTCTCGATGCAAAATGTTTATTCATGCATTGTAATTTTATTTTTAAAGAAATTTTATAGCTCGGATTTTACAGTTATTTAAGTGGTAAACCAGATCCAGAGTGTTAAAGCCACAAAGGGCCTCATTATGGGTTTGGGGCGTTACAATTGTAGTGTGGGTGGCACACGTGTGATTCGAAGCGACGCGACTGGAGTAACGCATCCGACGCAATCACACATGCCCTTCGTTTAGATTCTATAAATAGAGTTTTGGCACCATTCTCCCATTTCTTCATTTTTTTCTCTTATCCGATTTCTTCTCTCTGCAAAATTTTGACATCTCAATCCTTGTTTCATGGCGGCGATTTTGGATTTTTTAGCGCAATATTTCGAGTTAGAGACTTCTAATGGTTATTTTATTTCTTTTTCTATTACTTGGTTGCCTGTGATATTGTCGGACGAGGGTAGTGGCACTAGAGGTACGATGGCGAGACCTTCTGAGAGGTCTCGCTGGGCTGGGAAGGCGGTGACCATTGTACGGTCGTCTGACTGTGCTTTTGGGATGAACACGACCACAACACTAGGTTTTAGGATTCCGGGTAATATCTAGGCAAACCGCTCTGCCACTGCCATTGTTGGGAGGCGTGCTCGGACACTGACATGATTATCTAACGGCGAGGACGATGGTAATGGCGATGGGGATGATAACTCGGTCTCTTTCTATAGTGATGAATATAAATGTTTTGCCCTTAAAGCGATTGAGATCATCTGTGAAGGTCGACCTCATACTCAGAGCTACTTCGAATATGTGGCGATGTATCCTTGTTGTTGACCTCTGAAACCGGCTCGGGTTGATATTGAAAATGATTATGCTGCGAACACCGTAACTGAAGTCAGTCTTATAGTCTATCATCAAACTTTCAAGGTTCTCAGCAACATCTTTCTGGGTCCCGAGCATTAACAAGCGAGCTGGTCAACCTCCACCCGAGTTATATCAAAATAACAGCTCACTAGAATTTATAGAGTCCTAGTCCCCTTTTCCCAATCTATCAGCTAGTTTCTCAAACTAACATCTAGATCTGCTCACAAACTTCCTATTGGTTTTAATGAAAGAGGTTTGGTTTTGGTTTACAATGAAGTGAAATATTCTCTTACAATTTTCAGTCTTAAGTTGGGATTGAGAAATATTTCTTCTAAGTTTGGTTGGATGAACACTAAGATAAAACTTGAATATTTGCTTGAGTGTTCTTACAGAAATTCTTGAATACAAGAGTGCTTGTGTATAATTTTCATGTCATCACTCTGAAATGGTTCATCCATATTTATAATTCAAAAGTGTCGTTGGAGAGAAATTTGAATTTCAGCCAATTTTAGATAATCATTCAGGCTATAAAGATGTTTTGCAGATTATAATTATAATTTTGACTATCAGTCTTACTGAGTTTTGACCTTGATAAAAAGTCAGTGTAAATTTGATGATTGGATTAAGGTTACTCAGTTTTCCAAGACTCAGTGATGAAAACCTTATTTTTATCCTGAGTTTTTCAGTGAATCCTGAAAAACTTCATGCATCTGAAAACCTTCAATTTTTTCAGATAATTATTCACCTGGATCATTCCCAATTCTATTGATAGTTCCTGAAATCTTGACTCAGCCAAAGGTTTAGTCAGGATGTCAGCTCTCTGCTTATCAGTATGAATTTTCTCTATTCTGATATCCTTCTTCTCAACATGATCTCTGATAAAGTGATGTCTGATATCAATATGCTTACATCTGGTGTGCAATACCAGATTTTTTGTAATAGAAATTGCACTATTATTGTCACAAAATATAGGTACTTCATTGGCTACAACCTTATAATCCCTCAATTGTTGTCTGAGCCAAAGAATCTGTGCACAGCAGCTTCCTGCAGCCATGTATTCAGCTTCAGTAGTACTGGTTGCTACTGAGGTCTGTTTTTTTGAAAACCATGATATCAACTTACTTCCAAGAAATTGACAAGTTCTTGTAGTAGACTTCCTGTCAATTCTACAACCACCATAATCAACATCTGAATAACCAGTTAATTCAAGGTTATCATCAGCTGGATACCATAATCCTCTATTCACTGTGCCTTTAAGATATTTCAAAATCTTTTTAGCATCATCCATGTGACTAGCCTTAGGATTAGTTTGATATCTTGCACATATCCCAACAGCAAAAGTAATATCAGGCCTACTTGTTGTGAGATATAGCAATGATCCAATGATCCCTCTATAATTAGTGCAGTTAACTGACTTGCCTTCAGGATCAGGATCCATCTGGTAGTTAGTATTCATAGGAATTCTAACTACATTGCAATTCTGTACACCATACTTAGCAATCAGATCTCTGGTATACTTTGCCTGATTGATGAATATTCCTTCCTTAGTTTGTTTCACCTGAAGTCCTAGAAAGAAATTCATCTCCCCCATCATTGACATCTCAAACTTTCCTTTCATCAAAGCAGAGAACTTCTCACACATCTGATGATTAGGAGATCCAAATATGATGTCATCCACATAAATATGAACTAGAAAGATATCCTTCCCATCTTCTATCCTGAACAAGGTTCTATCAACAGTTCCTTTGGTAAAACCATGATCAGTAAGAAATTGAGAAAGAGTATCATACCATGCTCTGAGTGCTTGCTTTAGACCATACAAGGCCTTTTTGAGCCTGTAAACTTGGTCATTATGACGAAATCCAGGAGGTTGTTCCACATAAACCTATTCTTTAAGCACACCATTCAGAAATGCACTCTTCACATCCATCTGATAGACTGTGAATTTCATTTGGGCAGCATATGCAAGAAACAATCCGATGGCTTCTAGTCTTGCAATAGGTGCAAATGTTTCATCATAATCCAAGCCTTCTTCTTGGGAATAACCTTGTGCAACTAGCCTTGTTTTATTTCTTACAATGTTGTTGTTTTCATCTCTCTTGTTCTTGAATACCCACTTAGTTCCAATCATATTGTGCCTATTAGGTCTATCCACTAGCTCCCAAACTTCATTTCTTGTGAACTGATTCAGCTCTTCTTGCATAGCAGTAATCCAAAATGAATCCTGAAGAGCTTCTTCAATCTCAGTTGGTTCCTTCTCAGATAGGAAGCAGCAGAATAAAACACTTTCACCATGGAACTTTCTTGTTCTAACACCTTCTGATAGATCACCCACAATCTGACTTGTAGGATGACTATTCAGCCATATTCTCTGTTGGGGAATAAGTTGCACAGATCTATTTGGGATGAATATTTAAATACAAATTTAATTCTTATAATTATTATTAGCATGAATTAATCCTATATTAATTCAAATAATAATCCAACAACAAATCATGCATATAATTAAATCACGTAAATCCCACGCATGCGGAATTCTACGAGTTTACGTGAACGTACCTCTTGGGACGACAATGGCTTTGTTTATTAGACACACCAAAAGAACTTCCCAAGTATTCCCTTAATCCTTGTTCGACTATCCGGTGGTAGGACACTTGCGAACAATTAACAAAAGGAAAATAAATTATGTTGCACCACCTTTGTGGATTTACTAATTTTTCCAGCACATGGAATTGTACTTGGGAATGAAAGAATCATCCCCTATTTATAGAGTGGAGGTGGTCGAATTTTTAGGGCAAAAACAATGTGGGAAAATCTTTTCTTGATCTCCAAGAAATCTTGAATATATCTCCTATATTCTTTTTCCCATAATTATAATATTCCACAAAATCCCACCTACTCTTTGTTATGGATTAATTTCGAAAATTATAGGGCAAGAATCCAAGATTTGGATCTTCTTGAGTTTATGAGATATTCTTGTATTTCAAGAAATACATATCTTCCATAATATCTTTTCAAGAAAATCAAGAAAATCTTTATTTCCCTTAATTATCAAAATTTCGAAAATATGCTTTATGGTTAACCAAGTGGGAGATTTCTTGAATTTAATGAGATAATCTTGTATTCCAAGAATACATATCCTCATTCCATAACAAAATTCAAAGAAAATCTTTCTCCCCTTTTATCCATAATTTTCGAAAATTAGGAAAAAAATAAGCAACAATATTTATTTTATTTTAAACACCTTTTTCAGTTATTTGACTATATGTTGGGCTACTTAGGGGGCCTTTAGGAGAATTAAGATTGGACCTTCCAATGGATCTTGAATTATCAATATTGAGCCACAATATTATTCAAGCCCATAAATATTAATTAATCCCACTACATAATTAATATTGCACTATCCATCTTAACCCATATTACAATCAATATGACTCCCGGTTATTATTTTCCGTGTTTAAGATTATCTAGCCCATTAATTAATTCAAGCCACTGAAATAGCTTTCCGTTAATTAATATCTTTTGTCCTTGGTCAAGGAACGGTTCAACATTATTATCCATCTAGGAAACTAGTTCCACTTGCAAGATTTGGTATGATAAAGCTTATGAACCTCCCAATGGGGGGGCAAATCGAACAAGCGTATTTTGCACATGATTCTCAAGTATTAAATCTTAGCAATCACATGTGACCAATAATATTGCCCAAGATAAAAAGTATTGAATCTCGTTGATTCTCTACCCATGATAAGTCAAAACAATAGTTACCAACCACACGTGATCCTATTTAAGGAACGAAGATTAAGAAATAACGAACCACTGAGGTCTAATTCTTCCTTGTTCGATTCTCAAGAATTTGTCCTCCCCAGTAGGTCCTATTCAGTGCATTAGTCATGCACTAGTGTAATCTCTTGGTCAAGACAAGTCAATCCGAGCCTTACACTTCAACCTTTCACGATGGATTGTTCATTTCCATCTAGGTCGTGAATGGTGTACTTTTAGTTACAAGGGACTGTTAATTTAATCTTCTATGATCTGGTATCACTAAATTAACTACAATGTAACACGTACTATTTATTGAACAATTATGTAGTAAATATATGTAACATTCGATGATATTTAAAGCATCAGTGATAAACAATTTATTTTAGTAAATAAGTCCGAAATTCAGTTTTTTGATTATACAAAGTAAAAGCATACTTTCCAGTATAATCCCAACATTCTCCTGGATGTTCCCCCTTCAGTAGTGTCCTCAACATTAGAAATGTTAGGTACAAACAGTTCATTAAATTCAGGGAACAACAGAAAAGAAGATAGTGAATCATCTTCCTCAGGGAAAATTCCATTCAGAACATTGTGAGTGACATTTGTTCCCCCTTGGTTGATAGATTAAGAGTTTGCCTCAGCTGTGACCACATCTTCATCGGCATTACATACCTGAGTCTGAACTGGTGTTTGTTCAGGTTGGTCAGCTTCAATGTGTTGGCTTTCCTTCAGTGGAGAACTATCATCCTGAGTTTCACCAGCCTGATAATTTCCATCCTGAGCTTCTTTGTCTGAGTCTGACTCACTCCATTCATAGAAAGTGATTGACTTCTTCTTTTCAGGCTCAAAGGATGTTTTATTATTATTCTTCAGGCTTAGTCTGGTGATTCTCTTTGTCAGATCTCCTGAGTCATATTCCTGTTTCTTCTGAACACAAGTAGATTCATCAAAAATAACATGAGGTGTTTCTTCCACAATAAGGGTCCTACAGTTGTAAACTCTGAAGGCTTTACTGACTTCAGAATAACCTAAGAATATTCCTTTATCAGCTTTGCTATCAAAAGTTTTCAACTGATCTTTACCATTATTGTGTATGAAACACTTACAACCAAACACACGAAAGAAAGAAACAAGAGGTTTCCTTTCATTCCATAGCTCATAAGGTGTTTTGCCTTGATTCTTTGTCAGCATGGATCTGTTCTGAGAGTAGCTAGCATGCAGTGTTGATAGCTTCAGCCCAAAATCTCTTAGGAATGTCAGCTTCAGCAATCATTGCTCTTGCAGCTTCTTTCAGAGTCCTATTCATTCTTTCTGCAACACCATTCTGTTGTGGAGTCCTTGCAGCTGATGTTTCATGAGCTATTCCATTTGCTGCACAATAATCAGATATAATATGGTTGATAAATTCAGTGCCTTTATCTGATCTGATTTTGACCACACTCAGATTCTTTTCAATACTGAGTCTTTTCAGTAATTTAGGTTGTTTTATCTGAGTCTCTTTCTTACTGAGTAAGAATATGACCCAAGTATATCTAGAGTAGTCATCAACTACCACAAGTGCATATTTCCTGTCATTAGTGCTCACAGGCGTTACAGGACCAAAGAGATCCATATGTATCAGTTGCAGTATTCTGTCAGTAGAAACTTCTACTTTGCTTTTGAATGATGCTCTGATTTGTTTTTCTTTTTGACAAGCATCACATACATGATCTTTACTGAACACTTCATTGGGTAACCCCCTCACAAGTGCTAATGTTGTAAGTTTGTTCAGGGTTTTGAAGTTTAAGTGATTCAGCCTTTTGTGCCACAACCAACTGGTATCAGTAGAAATTTTGGCAACCAAACATGTATCTTTACGAGTTAACCTCCAATCAGCAAGATACACATTTCCTTTTCTAGTACCAGTCAGTAATATTTGCTGTGAAACATTGTCTTTCACATAACATAAGTTCTTTGAGAACTCAACACTGAATCCTTTATCACAGAATTGACTGATAGAAACCAGATTATGTTTTAAACCAGAAACATATGAAACACCATGGATATGAACAAAATCAACTTCAAAAGTTCCATATCCTTCAGTCTGTCCTTTGGAGTTATCTCCAAAAGTAATCTGAGGGCCTTTTTGCTCAACATAGTTAGTGAGTAAATGTTTGTATCCTGTCATGTGCCTTGAACATACACTGTCCAGATACCATGCAGCAGGGGCTACATCACTTCCACTCATCAGGGCTATGTTGTCTTCATTCAGCTCAGTGCCCTTTTCCTTCACCTGAAAAATAGATCAGGCCTTAGGTACCCATTTGGTGTAGGGTCCTACCAGGTTAGCTGTACCTTTTGGAACCCAAATCTGCCTGATAACTCTAATTACTTTAGAGTGGCTGATTTGTCTCCCATAAACATCTACATACACATTCACCACCCTAGGTGCCTTGGCAGTACCCTGTGTATGAGTGCCAGCCTTAGCATGGACATGAGCCTTAGAGTTCTTCTTGGGTTCAGGCCTCTTGTTCCAATGCTTTGGCCTTGGTGCAGCTGGTCTCTGTCTCTTCTGACTTGGGTTCAGGAAACCTTTACCCTTAGGCAAGTGGGGTTTAGGTTGCCTGTACTTAAATTGTGGTCTTTCAGTATCCTGAGGACTTGGTTTCTTCAGTTGAGAATATCTATGTTGAGTGTTTCTTTTCTGAAGATTCCTCTGATGGTTTAGTGTAGATTTCTTCAGGTTGGTATTCTTAGCCTGAGGCTTCGAAGTACTGGCCTGAGGATTTCCTACCGAGTGTTCAGGTTTTCTAGCCTTTTTCCTGAGGTTTGGGCTTTCTTTCCTGAACCTTCAGTTTTTCTGAAACCATAGGTCCTTTACCCTTGTCTAAAACACGAGGTTGTTCTTCAATAAGAAGATCAGTACACACCACCGGTTTAACAAAGACAGTTTTAGTGCTACTTGAAAAAGCAGCATTCAGAAGTCCTTGTGAGGTTCCCCCTGGATTATATCCCAATCTAGCCTTTATAGCTGCAGGTCTTTGATAACTCTGAATTTCATATATTGCTTTAGATGCAGAATTCAATAGAGCTAACTTTCTCCGCAAACTATCCTCACTTTTCTTTAGAGTTTCATGTTTCTCAAAGAGGTCATTGAATTCAGTCCTGATAAGCTAATTTTCCTCAGTGGATTTTTCTAATTTTCCTTTCAGGATATCTATCACTTTCTCTTTTTCTGAGAGTTGTACTTTCAGAACATCCAGTTCATCAGTAGATCCCATTAATTGAGAAGTCATCTTAGCAACATTAGAGTTTTTCCACCTCAGATTCTCAGCAGTCAGTTCCTTATTCTGCTCTTGAGTTTCTATGAACAGTTCTTATAACACAAAATAGTCCTTCATAAGATTCTCAAAAGAATCCATCAGGTCAAAATTAATGGTTACAGATGAACTTGATAACTCAGGTGCTTGTGTAGGAGCAGCAACAGAGATAGAAGAATTTACCCCGTCAATGGCAAACAAGGCGTACATCATCATCGGCCACTATTATCGAGAACATTTCTTCCAAGAGTTGGATCCTTCTTGATGATCGTTTCTTCTTCTTCTTCAAAGAACCATAGGCTTCTTGCTTGAATTCTTTCTGTCTCTTTTGGCTTGCCTTTCCTTTCTTTCCATGGCACTCAGCTCAGGACAGTCATACTGAAAGTGACCCTTCTTTTTGCAGTTATAGCATCTGTTGGTATCATCATCCTAATCACTCTCATCCTTGGTCTTGGAGTCCTTCTTTCTGGATGAAGATCCTTCAACTTTGTGGTCCTTCCTTTTCTCAGTGGACTTGTCCTCAGCTTCTGAGTTATCCCTGTTCCTGTATCTGTTATTTTTGTAGTACTTCTTGTACTTTCCATATCTACTATTGAGTCTTTCAAACCTCCTTGACAACAGTACTAGCTTATCCTCTTGCTCATTCTGATTTTTGGCAAGTGAGTTATCAGACTCTTTAGCTTTACAGGATTTTTCTTTAGCTTTGAAAGCCACATTTTTGCTAGATGAAGATTCATCTTTGCTATCAGATTTCTTTGTTTTCTTATCAATCAAAAATTCATAAGCTTTTAGTTCAGAGAAAACTTGTTGATATGACATAGAATCAATATTTTTTTTTTGGTGTTTTCAATCACCACAGCATGAATATCCCATTTCTTAGACAATCCTCTAAGAATTTTCAGTGCCACTTCTCTCTTTGGGTATCTTTTCCCAAGAGCATTCAGATCATTCATGATACTAGTGAATCTGACTTCCAGTTTATCAATAGATTCACCATCTTCCATTTCAAAGCTGTCAAACTTTGCAGTGGCAACAAATAGTTTGTTTTCTTTGATATGATCTGTGCCTTGACACATGATAGCAAGTGTGTCCCATATTTCTTTAGCAGTTTCACAATGAGAAATCATCCCCATAACACCATCATCAATAGTGTTGTATAGAGTATCTTTAGCAATATAGTCTAAGTTGACTAACTTTCTCTCATCAGGAGTAAGTTGTTCATCAGATTTAGGAAGTTCATCTCTGAGATCATCTCTCTCAGCATCAGTAATTCTGGGATTCACAACAGTGTACTTAAATGGTCCTTGAGAGACCACTCTCCACATTATTTCATGCTTAGAATACATATGTGCCTACATTCTTAATCTCCATAGGTCATAGTTCTTGATAGGCCCGGAGGAAAACCCATGAAATGCGGAATAATCATGAAATGCATACAAAAACAGGGGTGAAGGAATGGTGATTCCAGATTTTTCGCTTTTAAGCTCATGTGTTGTGTTTTGCTTATAATCGAATGCATATGACAAGATAAGAACGTAAAGCAATAAAGAACACAACAAAGTATAGTGGTTCGGAGACTCAAGCTCCTACATCCACTCTCCCTGTTCCTAGGGAAATTCCTTCAAACTGGACTTATCACCCTCTCGGGTCCGCCTCTAGATATTTAACGAGCTCTCACTCCAACTGGACTTATCACCCTCTCGGGCTCGCCTCTGGACTTATCACCCTCTCGGGCTTGCCTCTAGATGTTTAACGAGTTCACACACCTACGGGACTTATCACCCTCTCTCGGGATTGCCTAACAACTACCTCACTTCACCACTAGTTATCTCTTACGAGAATGGGGTTTGGGTTTGGTGTTGTCTCCAACTATGGTGAGATTTTCCCTTACATTTGTTTAGCCTCAATGCTAAGGTTGGGAAAATCTCTCTAAGCTTAGGATGCATCATGGGTTGCTTAGATTGGGTTCTAGAACACTCTTTGAATATATGTGTATATCTACAGACTTGTGTTCTATGGTGGGAAAGCTTGAGTATATGTCTTCTTAGCTTTGTAGCATCGTTTGCTACATTCTCCACACTTCCACACGTAATAATGAAGGAAGAACTTGTATTTATAGTGTGGATTTGAATGTTACCGTTGGAGAGAATCACATTCAAATCCATACTATTCTTTGTAAGTTCTATGACTTTTTCATTTGGTTGTCTTCCTCTCATTGGTCCACGTAAATTTGAATTCCAACGGCTATATTCCTCAGTTTCTTTACCTCGGAACATTCAGGTTTATACTGAGTATTCGATAATTCTTGAGTCTTGATAATTCTTGTGTCTTCATAGTTCTGCGAGTCTCGGTGTCTTGAGACATCTTTTGAGTCTTGAGTTTCTCGAGCCTTGAGGTTTCTCTAAGTCTCGGGTTACTCGAGGGTTCTTGATTGGCCAGACTTCTCTTGGCGGACCTTGTACGATCAAAGATATCTGACCCTCATTTGGTGAGTTGATTCTTGACCCGGACATCCGACCCTTGGGTCACTTTTACTTCTTGAGTCTCGATCGATTTTCTTTCTTGAATCTCGGATCGGTTTTACTTCTTGAGTCTCGGATCTTTTGAGTCTCGGATCTTCTGAGTTACTTTTACTCAATTATATCGATTTCTTCTTTGCCACGATCGATTAGATCTCGACTGATCAGATTAACACATCTTCAGATCAATATATCAGGATAGCATCAGGTAAGTACATCATATTAGGTTAGCATATCAGGTTATCATATCTGATCTCGATCACGTCTGATCTCGATCAGTCTCATCTGCTCATCATCATATCTGACCTCGATCACGTCTGATCTTGATCAGTCTCTTTTGCTCATCTTCTGATTTGTAACCTTCTCTTCTGATTTGCTGGCTTAGCTTTTCTTCTCTTCTGATTTGCACAGCTCATCAGTTTAACTCCGAACTCATCTAGCTCATCTGATCTCGATCGGTCTCATCTGCTGATTTAAATCGATCTCGATCATCTACTTCTGATTCCGTGAGTTCCCCCTCAACTTGTTCTTTCGTTCCCCCTCAACTTGTTATCTGTAAATTAGCTTCAATAACACAAGTTGATAATGTTTTGGCATAATTCATCAAAACTAAAATATCCCAACAGTTCTCAACAGAGAACATAGGAAGTTTCTTAGAAGGCATGATGAATGAGCCTTTTAAGATATCAGCAGTAAGATCTATTCAGTAGACCACCAAAGTCTTTCAGCAAACAAGACTATGGCTACCAAAGCAAGTGGTCAAAATGAACCACTGCTCTGATACCACTTGTTGGTCCCGGTGTAACTAGTCTTACACGTGTATGGGGGGGGAATACATGTGTTCAGTGATCATAAAAACTTTTCTTTACTGAAATCAGTAGGGTCAGGATGTCCTGAGAATTTGCCCTGAGAAGCACAAATTGCCCTGAGTCAAAGTCTCATCGAGGCGGTGATCCTGAAAGCGATTTTCAAAGATTTTCAGTTAGCCCCTATTGATTCTGAGATTTTATCAGAGTCCTGAGAAGCTTGGATCAGATAACTATCTTACTGAATACTCAGTAGAGTTTGTCCAGTTTGGTAATTATTTGTTCTAGCTTATCAAGGGTGCGGAATGTGTTGGCCCTAGTTTTATACTCGTTTTATCTTGCTGAAAATATTTTCCATAGTAAATCAGTGGTTAAGGCTGTGATCAATTCAATTCAAGTTCAGTGGATTGATTCCAACTGAATATTAGGAAGATCAGTGATTTCGGTGAAAAACATGCAACAGTTAAAATGCAAAGCAGAAAGCAAACAACACAGCAAATTATAGTGGTTCAGAGGCAAAGCTCCTACGTCCACTCTCTCTGATCCTCAGAGAAATTCCTTAACACACTACTACTACTTCCTAATGCTTTAAAACTGAACTCAGCAGCTTACTAACTTTCTACAATGAGTTTTCTGGCTGAACTACTGCAGCTTACTAACTCAACACACACAAGCTTTCAGACTGTCTCAAACTGCTTACTAACTTCTTCTCTAGAGTTTTCTGGCTGAACTCAATTGTAGCTTACTCACTCTTTACAACTCTTACTCTCCAACAATCACACACTCAAACTACCTAACAATAGGGTTTGGGGTTTGGTTGGTTTCCAACTAGGGTGAGATATCCTTTTACAATAGGAGCAAATTCAAAAGGCTAGGATATCTCTTACTAAGCTTTGGATATATAACAATTTTAGGCTTAGTGGATGAGCTCTCTTCAATGTGAAACACTTGGGAAATCTTAGGTTTTTTGAGTGCTTCAATTTGCAAGAATACTAATGAGCTCTGGAGTTACTTGATTTCCGTGACCTTGCAATGGTGAAGGTCACTGGTATTTATAGGAAACTCTTCAAAGATACTCTTGAAAAACTATCCGTTGGAAGAGATAGCATCAAGGGTTTCCTCTTTTGATTATTGATGAACGGTTATTTTAGGGTTTGAATACGCCCTTGCATGGTTTGGGTAACAAGTAACCAATGCAGCCAATCACCAAGATTTTGCAGTCTGGAACTCAGTACTTCTGACATTTTCAGTGCCATGTCGCTTTCTGTGTCAGTGAAGTATAGTGTTGTCTCTCTCTGATTGGTTCTTTGTCTTTAGTGAATGTAGACAAACAAAACGACTCTTTTAGGTCACTCTCTCTGAATGAGACAACTTTAAACAACACTTAGTTCTAGTTCCTTTTGTCTGCAATTGAATATTTGGGCAACATTTATTTCTTATAAATGTACAAATCTTCCTCAGTTTATATGTCCTCAGGTAGATAGTCTTTAGAGTCCCTCTGAGTATTCAGTGTCTTCTGAGTGTTCAGTGTCGTCTGAGTCTTCAGTGTCTTTAGTGTCTTCTGAGTCTTCAGTGTCTTCATTGTTTTCTGAGTCTTCAGAGTCTTCAGTGTCTTCTATGTTTTCTGAGTCTTCAGAGTCTTCAGAGTTCTTCTGAGTCTTCAGTGTCTTTAGTGTTTTCTGAGTCTTTAGTGTCTTCTGAGTTTTCAGAGTCTTCTGTGTTTTCAGAGTCTTCAGAGTCTTCTGTGTTTTCTGAGTCTTCCGAGTCTTCAGTTAACATATGTCTTAACATTAATCCTGAGAAATATCTGCTGATTTATATATGGTGCAGATTTTTCCTGAACTATTCTACACTGAAACCAGACTATCAGACTATCAAGATTATCCTGAGTATGTCATACCCAGGGGTTTTGGGATCTAATCAAAATCTTATTAAATTCATCTCCCAACAAGGGTGGATTGTGGAGCATGGTTGGCCAAATCCGCAGCCTCTTGTTCCTCGTTCATCGATTCCTCATTCGTATCATCACTGGTCCCTTCGTTCATCGATTCATCTGAACTCAAATTCGGTACTGGTACTCGAGTAGCCTCTTCCTCTTCTTCAATGTCACGGGACCTGGAACTAGATCCACTTGATCTGCCGCCTATGCCAAATATATGGTTGTCAATCCTCGCAAACCTCTAGCCATCTTTAATATTGGTTAAATAAATTAAATATTCGAAGATGGATAATAATAATGCATAATTAAAACAAGTGTACATTATCATATAATTAAAATAACCCATTTCACAACACACATATATATATATATATGTATCACAACACATCATCAAAACATAGTGGCATACACAACAAAGATATATAATAATTAATTCATCAATTATCATCATCTACCTCATCTTCCTCAATTAGTGCAGAGTTCAAATGTACCAAAACAACAGGATCATCATCTGTTTGCACATTCATTTGGGATGATATGTCGTCCTCTTGAAATGGGGGAAACTCTGGTTCTATATTTCCATCGATTTCTACTAACGATCTCGGCTTTGTGGTGCAAACTGTTGGGATTATACTGGAAAGTATGCTTTTACTTTGTATAATCAAACTGAATTTTGGACTTATTTACGAAATTAAATTATTTATCACTGATGCTGTGAATATCATCGAATGTTACATATATTTACTGCATAACTGTTCAATAAATAGTACGTGTTACATTGTAGTTAATTTAGTGATACCAGATCACAGAAGATTAAATTAACAGTTCCTTATAACCAAAAGTACACCATTCACGACCTAGATGGAAATGAACAATCCATCGTGAAAGGTTGAAGTGTAACGCTCAGATTGGCTTGTCTTGACCAAAGAGATTACACTAGTGCATGTCTAGTGCATTGAAGAGGACCTACATGAGGACAAATTCTTCAGAACTGAACTAGGAAGAATTAGACCTCAGTGGTTCGTTATTTCTTAATCTTCGTCCCTTAAATAGGATCACGTGTGGTTAGTAAGTATTGCTTTGACTTATTACGGGTAGAGAATCAACGAGATTCAATACTTTATATCTTGGGCAATATTATTGGTCACATGTGTAGCTAAGATTTAATACTGAAGAATCGCAGTGCAAAGCACGCTTGTTCGATTTTCCCCCTTGGGAGGTTCATAAGTTTTATCATACCAAATCTTGCAAGTGGAACTAGTTTCTGGTATGAGTAATAATGTTGAACCGTTCCTTTACCAAGGACAAAAAAATATTAATTAATGGAAAGCTATTTCAGTGGCTTGAATTAATTAATGGGCTAGATAATCTTAAACACGGAAATAATAGCAGGAGCCATATTGACTATAATATGGGTTAAGATGGATAGTGCAATATTAATTATGTAGTGGGATTAATTAATATTTTATGGGCTTGAATAATATTGTGGCTCAATATTGATAATTCAAGATCCATTGGAAGGTCCAATCTTAATTCTCCTAAAGGCCCCCCAAGTAGCCCAACATAAAGTCCAATAACTGAAAAAGGTGTTTAAAAATAAAATAAATATTTGTTGCTAATTTCCTCATATTTTTCGAAAATTATGAATAAAAGGGGAGAAAGATTTTCTTTGAATTTTGTTATGGAATGAAGATATGTATTCTTGAAATACAAGATAATATCATTACATTCAAGAAATCTCCCACTTGGTTATTCATATGTGAATTTCGAATTTTTTGAAATATAAGAGAAAGAAAGATTTTCTTGATTTTCTTGAAAATATATTATGGAAGATATGTATTTCTTGAAATACAAGGATATCTCATAAATTCAAGAAGATCCAAATCTTGGAATCTTGTCTCTTGGATTTTTCGAAAATATAATAACAAGATGAGGTGGGATTTTTGTGGAATATTTTAATTATGGGGAAAAAGAATATAGGAGATATATTCAAGATTTCTTGGAGATCAAGAAAAGATTTTCCCACATTGGTTTTTCCTCAAAAATTTCGACCACCACCCATCTATAAATAGGGATGATTCTTTCATTCCCAAGTACAATTCCATGTGTTGGAAAAATTAGTAAATCCACAAAGGTGGTGCAACAAATTTTTATTTTCCCTTTTGTTAATTGTTCGCGAGCTTTCTTCCACCGGATTGACGAGCAAGGACTAGGGAATACTTGGGAAGACTTTTTGGTGTGTTCTTAACGACGAGACCATTGCCACTCCAAGAGGTTAGTTCACGTAAACCCGTAGCAATTCCGCATGAGTAGGATTTATGTGAACTGTTTATATGCATGATTTGTTGTTGAATTATTATTTGAATTAATATAGGATTAATTCATGCTAGTAATAATTGTTAGAATTAAATTTGTATTTAAATATTCATCCCGAATAGATCCAGACAATTCGTTCCCCAACAATTGGTATCAGAGCCTCGGTTTTGGGCTCTGATCTTTAAATTGTAATTTAATTCATTTTCATTATATTTGAAATTGGATAGTAGAATTGCTAGATCTTTTTTTGCAGGTATCCAATTGTCATGGAATTTAATGTGTTTATTTATGCATGCATATAAATTGTTGTTTTTAATTCGATTCGTTCGAATTCGTTTTGCCTCGTGGGAAAATCCACCAGTAGATTAGAATTTGTTTGATTTGATCAATGTAATAGACTAGTCTAGATCTAGGTTTATTTATTTTTGTAAAATAAATTGTAACCGGATTGGAAACGGAGGTGGAGACGAAGAATTAAAAGACGGGATCCGGAACTAGGCGTAGGTAGCGTCGTCGACAGGATCGAGGTCGGCGCAGCGATCATGAATGGATGACGCCGCGGGCGACGAGGTGAGACGCGGCGAGCAGCGGATTGGCGCGGATCGGCATGGGGGGTGTCTTATTTGGGATGCGTGGCGCCTCCGAGAACCGGCCGAAGCATACTACCGAAGGGTCAGAATCTGCCGGACGACGTCGGCGGGCGGCTTTAGTGCGCACATAAGACGGACGCCACTCAACACGGCCGGGGGAGTGCTAGGCGGGCACTCCGACGCTGGTCGATGACGTGGCTTGACAAGGCGTTTTTTTTTAGACGATCAAGTGGGAGCTTTTCGAGACGAACGATGAAGGCTATGAAGATGATTTCTCAAGATCAAGACCTGACAAAAATTAACCATGACAATTGGATATATTTTCCCAATATGTTATGCATTATTTTATGCTTATTTAAATTGTGTTTAAATTTGCAATGCATGAGAAAATGTTTTGAAAAATCTCACTTTAAAAAATTACTAAGTATGCTTAAACAATTAATTGACAATTTTATGAATAATAAAATTGAATTAATTTTGACCTCCATGATTTATTTATTTGTGAATTCTTTTGGAGAAATTCCCCCCACGGGACGGTCAAAAGATAGCTTTCACATGAATAAATTCCAAATGGATGATTGTGGATTATTACTAGTGGAGATTTATGACCTCCCCACGAGGCCTCGTTCAAAGCTTAAATAATAATTCTGTATTTAATCATGGTTATTACTTAGGTATAAAATTGATATGCATATACTTCCCCGAAGTCCCTGTCAATTTTATATTGGTCAAGTGGGAGCCAACTATTAATCTAGTTATTAAAGGTTTGTAATTGTTCTTCTTTGTAACCTGCTTGAATGTGTTTAAAATACCCACCCCACGCGTGGCTTATTTAAACTGTTTTTTGAGATGTTGGTCGATGCATGTTCATATTTTTTTGAGATTTTAATATGAAACATGTGATCGAACCTTGTGATATATTTGAGCTTATGCATATTATTATTTATTTCAGTTCATCATGTCGCAACCTTTTAATCCACTGTTCAATATACTTAAAGACAATTTACTTACTGGTGAAAACTTTGTTGATTGGAGTCGTAAACTTACTATTGTCCTCACTGCACAAATCCATAATTGGGTTCTCACTACACCTAAACCAGAAAAACCAAAAGATGAGTCAACTAAAACGGTTAAGAAAGAGTATCTTCGACCGAGGGGCGTTCAACGAAATGGCAAAATGTACCATCTTGGCTTCTATGTCGGATGTGTTGCAACACCAACACCGTAACGTTGAGACCATTGCGGACATCATGACTAGTCTTAAAGCGATGTTTCAACATCGTAACCGCGTGTGGCTCGTCCGGATCACCATGAGGGACTTGCTCTCTATGAAAATGGTGGAGGAACGCCGTAAGGGAGCACATTCTCCGGATGATGGCTCACCTTAACAAACTTGAGGTACTTTATACTGAATCGACATCGAGACCAAAATCGATTTCGTGCTCCACTCTCTGCCGAAAAGTTTTGAATAGTTTCAGGCTGAACTACCAGATGAATAATCAGAAGTTCTCGATGCCTGATCTATTGCAAGATTTGGTCTCGGCAGAGGTGATATTGGGGCAAAAGAGCCAAGCCTTGGTGGCAAATGGACCTTCTTCTTCTTCTAGGCCAAGGGGGTGGTAAGAACAAGAAAAAGGACAAAAGCCACAAGCAAGTGAACTCAAGTGTTGCCAATGGCAAAGAAAAGGTTAAGGGAGGTGGAGGAGTGAGCAAGCCAGCTAGGGGGAGGTGCTTCAAGTGCGGTGAAAAACGAGATTGGAGGTCAGCCTGTTCCAAACCCAAAAGGAATGGAAAGAAAGGTAATTCTCACGCACTAGTTGTTGAAACTTGCTTAGCGGCGTATGCCTCCCATTCATGGGTGGTGGATACGGGATCCACTGATCATGTTTGTTTCACTTTACAGGGGTTCAAGCGGACCCGGCAACTTAGTGGGAGTGAGATCCTCATCACACTGGGCGATGCTACGAGAGTGGCAGCTGAAGCAGTGGGAGAAGTGCACCTGTCCTTTGAAGACAGAGTTTTAATTTTAAGAGATGTTCTTTACGTTCCGAATTTTAGAAAGAACTTAATTTCAGTTTCAAAACTTTACCTTGATGGATATTCGGTTACTTTTGATAAAGTTGTTACCATTTCTCTTTATGATAAATTTATCTGTCATGGAACGTTGTCAAGTAATCTCTATACAATTAACTGTGCACACCACTCATGAAATGCATCCTATAACACATCAATTATTTCCAACAAAAGAAAACATTCATCAGACGTGAACGAAACACTTCTATGGCATCTAAGATTGGGACATATTATTCCAAAGAGGATCCAAAGGTTGGTAGAAGACAGTTCACTGGAGTCTCTCCAAGTTGAACCAATTCCAACCTGCGAATCATGTTTGGAGGG
Source organism: Stenogyne calaminthoides (assembly GCA_037126765.1). Lineage (NCBI taxonomy): Eukaryota > Viridiplantae > Streptophyta > Magnoliopsida > Lamiales > Lamiaceae > Stenogyne > Stenogyne calaminthoides. The sequence continues at coordinate 16,287,572 of JBBCBC010000004.1, forward strand.
TAAAATAACCAAGAGGGCATTCGGAGCCAAGGGGAATAGAGCCAAAGAAGTGTTAGAAATCATTCACACAGACGTATGTGGTCCAATGTCAACCAAAGCAACAGGAGGTTACGAGTATTTCGTCACTTTTATTGATGATTACTCGAGGTACGGTTATATTTTCCTTATGAAGCATAAATCTGAGACCTTTGAAAAATTCAAAGAATTTAAGGCTCAAGCAGAGAATCATAGGGAAAAACGTGTCAAGTCTCTACGATCCGATCGTGGAGGCGAGTACCTCAGCGATGAGTTTTTGAACTACTTGTCAGATGAAGGGATTGCATCCCAGCTAAATGCACCCGGAACCCCTCAACAAAACGGGGTTGCAGAGCGTAGAAACATAACTCTTTTGGAAATGGTTAGATAAATGATGAGTTGTGTGGATCTTCCCAAGTCGTTCTGGGGTCATGCCTTGGAAACAACGGCTTACATTCTGAACTTGGTGCCATCCAAATCGGTTCCCAAAACTCCCAAAGAATTGTGGACCTGGCGCAAGCCCAGTTTTAGACACATGAGAATTTGGGGGTGTCCGGCCTACGTGTTGGACAAGGAAGCCGGGAAATTGGATCCTCGATCAGAGTTAAGGTTATTTATAGGATATCCCGAGGGAACAAAAGGGTGTATGTTCTATGGTCCCGAAGATCAAAAGGTGGTAATTAACACCCACTTTAGATTTTTGGAAGAAGACTATATGAACGAAAGAAGACCCAGAAGTGAGATTACCTTAAGTGAGCTAAGGAGGCTAACCTCATTGCCAATTGTACAAGATGACATACCAAACGACACACTTACACAACCGGAACCTCGTCGTAGTGGGAGGGTTGTGAAACAGCCCGAGAGATTCATGGGGATAGGAGAGTCCTCGGACTTGATTCCCGGTCAAGACGAATCAGACCCATGGACATATGATGAGGCAATCCAAGACAAGGATACGGTTTCTTGGCAAAAGGCAATGAAAGCAGAAATGGGGTCTATGGATCATAACAGAGTGTGGGAGCTAGTCGAACCACTTAATGTTAGTTGCAAGTGGGTATACAAGAGAAAGAGGGGATCGAACGGGAAGGTGGAAACCATCAAGGCAAGGCTTGTGGCGAAAGGTTATACTCAGAAAGAAGGGATCGACTATGAGGAAACCTTTTCACCTGTAGCGATGCTCAAGTCCATCTGGATTCTCTTGTCAATTGCTGCACATCTCGATTTTGAAATCTTGCAAATGGATGTCAAGACAGCTTTCCTTAACGGAAGTCTTGATGAGGAAATCTATATGCAACAACCCCAATGCTTCATTGAAAAGGGCCAAGAACACCTAGTTTGTAAGCTCATGAAGTCCATTTACGGACTCAAACAGGCATCCAGAGCTTGGAACCAATGTTTTGATCATGTTATAAAGTCTTATGGGTTTGATCAAAACGAGTTCGAAAGTTGTGTGTACAAAAAGCGTGTCGAAACTGCATTGGTATTCTTAGTACTATACGTAGATGACATTCTGCTCATCGGGAACGATGTAAAGGTGTTATCAGATGTAAGGGCATGGCTTTCAAAACAGTTTGATATGAAGGACTTAGGGGAAGCCGGACACATCCTTGGGATCAAGATTACTCAAGATCGCAAGAAAAGGATGATAGGCTTGTCGCAAGCTTCATACATAGACACTGTCTTGAAACGATTTAGCATGCAGGATTCCAAGAAAGGCTTCGTACCTTTCAGACATGGAATCCATCTATCCAAGGAAATGTGCCCTAAGACACAAAGGGAGATAGATGACATGAAAGGCATTCCTTATGCTTCGGCTGTCGGAAGCCTTATGTATGCAATGTTGTGCACGAGACCGGATATCTGCTTTGCCTTTGGCATGGTAGCAAGATATCAAAGTAACCCGGGGAAAGAACATTGGACGACAGTTAAAAACATTCTGAAGTATCTGAAAAGAACTCGAGATAGAATGTTGGTTTATCAGTCGGATAATCTAATCCCCATAGGCTACACAGACTCGGATTTCCAATCAGACATAGATTCCAGAAAATCTACCTCCGGTAGTGTGTTTTGCATAGGGGGAGGAGCCATGACATGGAGAAGCATCAAGCAGAAATGCGTCGTAGATTCTACCATGGAATCCGAATATGTAGCTGCTTGCGAGGCAGCGAAAGAAGTGGTTTGGCTCAAGAACTTCCTAGTGGACTTGGATGTAGTTCCGAATTTTCCCAGCAGAATCACTGTTTATTGTGACAATGCCGGAGCAGTTGCAAATTCAAGGGAACCAAGAGCCCACAAGGCCAGCAAACACATTGAAAGGAAATACCATCTTATACGAGATATCGTTAAGAGAAGAGATATAGAGGTGGCAAAGATCGCGTCAGGAGACAAGCTAGCTGATCAATTCACAAAGGGTCTACCTTAGAATACATTCGAGAGACATGTGGAAGGGATGGGTGTCAAGACCGTTGTCAATCTGTTTGAGTATAAGTGGGTGACATTATTAGGTTCGTGTAGGTGACATTATATGTCACGGATCTACACGAGACATGCTGTAGTATACTTAAAAGCAGACTTTGAGTATAAGTGGGAGATTGTTGGGACTATACTGGAAAGTATGCTTTTACTTTGTATAATCAAACTGAATTTCGGACTTATTTACGGAATTAAATTGTTTATCACTGATGCTGTGAATATCATCCAATGTTACATATATTTACTACATAACTGTTCAATTAATAGTACGTGTTACATTGTAGTTAATTTAGTGATACCAGATCACAGAAGATTAAATTAACAGTTCCTTGTAACCAAAAGTACACCATTCACGAGATGGAAATGAACAATCCATCGTGAAAGGTTGAAGTGTAAAGCTCAGATTGACTTGTCTTGACCAAAGAGATTACACTAGTGCATGTCTAGTGCACTGAACTAGGAAGAATTAGACCTCATTGGTTCGTTATTTCTTAATCTTTATCCCTTAAATAGGATCACGTGTGGTTAGTAAGTATTGCTTTGACTTATTACGGGTAGAGAATCAACGAGATTCTATACTTTATATCTTGGGCAATATTATTGGTCACATGTGTAGCTAAGATTTAATACGAAGAATCGTGTGCAAGTACGCTTGTTCGATTTGCCCCCTTGGGAGGTTCATAAGTTTTATCATACCAAATCTTGCAAGTGGAACTAGTTTTCGGTATGAGTAATAATGTTGAATTGTTCCTTTACCAAGGACAAAAATATATTAAATAATGGAAAGCTATTTCAGTGGCTTGAATTAATTAATTGGCTATATAATCTTAAACACGGGAAATAATAACCGGGAGCCATATTGACTATAATATGGGTTAAGATGGATAGTGCAATATTAATTATGTAGTGGGATTAATTAATATTTTATGGGCTTGAATAATATTGTGGCTCAATATTGATAATTCAAGATCAATTGGAAGGTCCAATCTTAATTCTCCTAAAGACCCCCCAAGTAGCCCAACATAAAGTCCAATAACTGGAAAATGTGTTTAAAAATAAAATAAATATTTGTTGCTAATTTCCTCATATTTTTCGAAAATTATGAATAAAAGGGGAGAAAGATTTTCTTTGAATTTTGTTATGGAATGAAGATATGTATTCTTGAAATACAAGATTATCTCATTAAATTCAAGAAATCTCTCACTTGGTTATTCATATGTGAATTTCGAATTTTTTGAAATATAAGAGAAAGAAAGATTTTCTTGATTCTTGAAAAGATATTATGGAAGATATGTATTTCTTGAAATACAAGTATATCTCATAAATTCAAGAAGATCCAAATCTTGGAATCTTGTCTCTTGGATTTTTCAAAAAATTGGCCATAACAAGATGAGGTGGGATTTTTGTGGAATATTTTAATTATGGAGAAAAAGAATATAGGAGATATATTCAAGATTTCTTGGATATCAAGAAAAGATTTTCCCACATTGGTTTTTCCTCAAAAATTTCGACCACCACCCATCTATAAATAGGGGATGATTCTTTCATTCCCAAGTACAATTCCATGTGTTGGAAAAATTAGTAAATCCACAAAGGTGGTGCAACAAATTTTTATTTTCCCTTTTGTTAATTGTTTGCGAGTTTCCTTCCACCGGATTGATGAGCAAGGACTAGGGAATACTTGGGAAGGCTTTTTGGTGTGTTCTTATCGACGAGACCATTGCCACTCCAAGAGGTTAGTTAACGTAAACTCGTAGCAATTCCGCATGCGTAGGATTTATGTGAACTGTTTATATGCATGATTTGTTGAATTATTATTTGAATTAATATAGGATTAATTCATGCTAGTAATAATTGTTAGAATTAAATTTGTATTTAAATATTCATCCCGAATAGATCCAGGTAATTTGTTCCCCAACACAAACAACCCACCAATCTCGCCCCTGCACAGATCCGGGGTACTTGCAATAATCAACTTGACTGGCTTGACTTGCTAGCACGAATGGATCAAAACAGCCATATCGTCCTCTCGAATTAACGTCCACGAGTTTATAATTAGGGTGTACTCTTGTTCCTCGTGGCATAATTGGATCAAACCACTCACACTTGAACAACACTACTTTTATTTCAGTAAGTCCGGGATATTCCAATACCACAACCTCCTCGAGTATCCCGTAGAAATCATTTTCATTTGAATCGTAGTTTGTTCCCTTAATGCAAACTCCACTGTTCATAGTGGCTTTAGAGGCGCCATAAGCTCGTGTTTGAAATTTGAAACCATTCACATAATATCCTTTGTACGTGGTGACATTACTAAGAGGACCACCTGAAAGATTGCGTATAAACTGATTATGAATATCATTGCCCTTCACCTATATATATATAATTGATGTATTATCAGATTAATGTATATAGTTGTCGCGAGTCATTTTATTTGGGTAATATGATGTGGCTAATTTGATAACAACTCACAAACAAAATATGCACGTGTAAAATATACTGTAAATAAGAAGAATTTGTTGACCCAGTTCGTCAAGAAATGACTACTCTGGGGGCGTTCAAAGCCAGGGATGTAGTATTGCGAGTTTTACACGTACAATATATGATACATCTCATGAAGATGAATCGCTATGGTTGAAGATGATTTGGAGAGCTGGTATATGAGTGCTAGGGTTTTTGTGTGCATGGATGATCTCTCGAATTTTTTGTGAACCTTACACCTCTGGGAAATTTCTGAACCTCTATCTTGTTATTTTTTCTTCTTTTTATAGTACTTCGACAAGCATGAGCTGGTTTGGCAAGCATGAGCTGGAGACTTCGGGCCATGCAAGAATTCATATAATGTTTTCACGTTTCCAACTTTGTCTTCCCGGTTGATCTTTGCACTTGCTTGTCTGTAAGACACTCTTTTGGTCGTTCAAATCAATCTTTTGCTCGGTTGTTCGCTTTGTTCGCCCCATTAAACCATATCAATTTTATGTCGGAATATCATCGAGCATACTGACCCTTAAGGATGTCTGAGCATCGAGCATGTTCTGAGTTCTTCAGGTTGTCTGAGCTCTCAGGATGTCTGAGTACCGAGCATACTGACCCCTCAGGTTTGTCTGAACCCTCAGGATGTCTGAGTCTTCAGGATATCTGAGTGTCGAGCATACTGACCCTTCAGGGTATCTGAGTCTTCAAGATATCTGGGTGTCGAGCATACTGACCCTTCAGGATATCTGAGCATTCAGGTTGTCTGAGTCCTCAGACTTATCTGAGTCCTCAGACTTGACTCGGCTTATTTAATTCCTTCTTTCCTGATCTGAGTGGCGAACATGCCTATTTGCTCGGTCAGTCTGTTTGAACAACCTTAGTTGGTGAATGGTAAGCTGGCGAACAAATCTTACTTCATTGACGAGTATGTTTGCTTGGTTCACAAGTGGCGAGCTGGTCGAACCAACTTGTTTGGTCGGCGAGCGGCGAGCACACTTGTCCATCGATCATGATTATTTTAATAAATATTACACGTGTCTCTCTTACGTGTTCGATTAATGCTGGATAATTATATCAAACACAACAATACCCCCAGTCGGGTTGCTTTGTATTCATCATGGGGCCCAGCTGTTATAATCTGATTGGGCCATAGTAAGTGTCGTTTCGTATCCTGTGCCGGATTTTCAAAATTGAACCCGGTATCTATAAATACCTCATTTTTGCCGCCTCAATCTCTTTTCTTTCTTTTCCTCTTCTCTCATCTCTGCCTTCAATCTCTTTTGCGTCTGAAAATTCCGGCGAGGGCTTCATTATTCCGGCGAAGGATTTTACTCAGGTAACTTATTGCATTCTCTCTCTCATTGCGATTATGGCTTCTTTTTCAAACTCTTCTATTTCAATAGAATCGGACCACCATAGTTCCTCTTCCCCCTCTATCGATAGAATCCCCCGTGGCGACGCTAACGCATCGGAGACGGATGTCTCGGGTTCAGGGTTTCATTGGCAAGTTCGGCAGTCGTTTGCCGTTCTTTCCTCCGATTCCGATGAAGCCCTAAACAAATTGGATAGGGACTTAGCCCGTAGCGATTTTTTGGATGATTCAGATGAGGATTCTTTGCCCCAGCCTCAAATTAGGTTTAGGGTTGTAGATAGTGTTGATGTGAATAGGGATGATGATAACGTGAGGGGGGAAATTTTAATGGCTGTGAATGTAACTGAATCGAACATAGGGATAGACGGCTTGTGCAAAATGCTGAACTTGATATCCCTGTTGGTGTTCCTCATAGCCCAACATATAACGAGTATAATGCTCGTTATAATTTTGATTGGCCTGAACAGCCTCATAGAGTTAGGGTTGAGAATGAGTACCCAGCGAGCAAGATTGCGAGCATAATTGATGTAGATATGCTCGCTCAGCTGTATAGAAATTTCGAAACCCCCAAAGACGTCTTTTTCTGGGCACCGGGTCCTGATGAGCGAGCAGACCAGCCCCCTGAGGGTTGTGTTGCCGTGAATTTGGACACAATGGAAGCCGGCCTTTGATTCCCACTCTATCCGGCTATCACCCGTTTGCTCGTGGAATGGAATATCACCATCACGCAGCTTAAACCAAATGGGTGGCACATGGTTATGAGCTTCTTGACTTTGTTCAGCAAAATGAAGCCCAACTATTATCCCTCAGCAGCTGAACTTGCTCGTCTAGTGCATTTGACCCGTCCGAAGGCGAACATGGATGGCTATTTATGCAAGCAAATGCCAAGTGCAAAGTCATCGAGGATGTGCCGAACAAAATCAGTGATTGGAAGGAGAAATTCTGGTTCGTTGGGGGCGATTGGAAGAGCCCGACTTCCGAAGTTTTAACCGGATGCTCGCTTGGACATCCCCTAATCGATTTTGGGGTTTATCGCAAAGAAGTATTTTTTGTGTATTTTGTTCTTCATCTTGAACTGATTTTAACTTACTTCTTCATTTCAGGAATTCCAGCTGCGTCGGACAAGGAGACCAGCGACGGCTATTTTAGCAGCGTCTGGCAAATTGATCTCGAGTCTCATTCAGAACGATCTGTGAAGACTCTGAATTCCGGCAAACAGAGGAAGAAAGGAGGCTTGTTCGTGCCCCCTCACCATCTTGTAGTATTTAATCTATTGGTAAGGATTGCCTCTTTTTTGCATTTGTATGTTTTGTACCTTTTGCTCGCTATTTCTCTTTCTTATATAATGAATTATTTTTTCTATAGCTTTCCATTATCATTCTTTGTTGCGTGAGCACATTCGAGCATACCGAGATGGCTCAAGAAAAAGACCGAGGAGCTTGTTTCGAATTCAAGTCGGCGGGAGGCTCATGAGCAAATCAAGGAGAAGCGGAAGAGGAGTGAGTGAGCCAAGCAACATATGCGCGTCTTGCCCTGGGGGATCGAGCCGACCAAAAAGGACTACTCGTTTGGCCGAGTAGGGGGCGAGCGAACAGGCTCCGTCACCAAAAAGACCAAGGACAGAAGCCGGTGAATAGGGGCCAAGCGAATAAGCTCAGACGAGCATGCCAAGGGAACAGGCTCAGACGAGCACTGATGGTGTTAGGGTAACCCAGACCCCTATTACCGAAGCGATCAGAATGGCCACCTCCGTGGTCGGTCCGGTCGCGCAGATAGTTGAAATGGAGGTTGGCACATCTTCTCCACCTCCTGCTGGACCCCGATCTTGGACCCCTTTGAACCCTGAGCTCCGGTCCCCTAAAGTTAAATCATTTATGGGATGGGATCCGGCTCGGGTGAATAGGTACATTTTGTTCGCTTTATTTCTTTTTTTATTAATTTTGTTTGCTTTGTCATGTTTGTTTGCTCGGGTGTTTGTGCAGGTTGAGCAGGTTGGCGCCCTTGATGCCCAATTTGAAAAATTACTACTGCTTGCCAAGTGTTCGCAAGGTTCCTAGCATTCCCGAGCATGTTCAAAAGGCGTGCGAGACCCCCGTTCGAGCATGGACTACTGAGCTGGAAGAGGCCACTACGGGTCCCACACCTTTGGAAAATATGCGACTTGGCCTGGTACTCCAGGGCCAATCTATAGTCATCCTTGAGAAAGTTTATGCTGAGTCAGCCAATCTTCATGCCAGCTACTTGGCTCTGATTAGGAGTTTTGAAGAGAAGGCGAATGAGCTGAGCAAGACTCAGGATGAACTGAGGTTGGCTCAAGGACAGATTTCCTCGGCACAAGCAGATGCTCATAAGGCTCAGGAGGATGCTCGCCAGGCTCAAGAGAATGCTCGCCAGGCTCAGGAAGTTGCTCGCCAGGCAAGGGAGGAGCTAAATCATTCTCAGGAGGAGGTGGTCAGCATACAGAGAGCTCAAGGTGAGATGAATGTCGAGCTTCGTAGACTCCGAACTGACGTCGAGGCCATGGAAAGTGAGAAGAATGTGCTCGGCCAACAACTCATCATTGCTGAAGAGACCAACACCCGTTTGGGTCTAAAAAATTCAAGGCTGCACAATGAAGAATATGTTGATTCCATGTCGAACTTCTCCTACATATGTGCCTTTGCTGATGCCATCCGATCTGTTCGCCACATGCTCTCTGGCGAACAAATTGCCCCACTCATATCCAGTTTCCAGCAATACCTGATCGACAACCCACCAGATCGCAACCTTCCGATGTCTGACTTGAACGATCTGTGTGATTTCTCCACTCTTCCTGAAGGGATTGAGGTTGATGATCCTATCCTGGATGAGGAAGACGGCTCGGATGTGAATATTGCTGATGTTGCTGATCAAACTCTCCGAGCTGAGTCCGGGTCCGATCAGGTGCAAGTCGAACAAGGGGGACCTCCTGTGACCGAGCAAAGTGTACCTCCTGGCGAGCATACTGAACCTGACCATGCTGGAGGAGTCGTTGCTGAGGGGACCGAGCATGATTTGTTCGACATTTCACTTCTGTCCACCCCCAACTATGAATTTGCTCCTTAGTATAATTCTTGCTTTGCCGAACAAATGTTGTGTAATTTTTGCCTTCTTCATTTTTTGCTCGAACAGTTTCTTCTGTACTTGTGTAATTTTTGCTTTCTTCTATTTTGTTCGAACAACTTGAAATTGAATGGTTGAATTCATATTTTGAACTTTTTCCTCTAACCTGATTGTTGAGGATGAATGTTGTTGTTGAGGAATGATTGATACTTGTGTTGCTTGACGTTTGCTTTGTTGCTTTCTAGTTTATGCCTCTTTTCTTCTGAATGAATTCGAACATTGGGTTTGCCTATGCCTGCTCCTGACTTCTTTCGTTTTTGATTATCTTATTGACGTTGCAATCGGTTGATCGTCTTATTTAGGTGAGACCAGATGGGTTAACTTTATGCAACCCCCCCTTTCTTGGTTCGTGATCGTCTTATTTAGGTGCGATCACTTCGTACTAGGGCCGTCTTATTTAGTTGCGACCCCGCACTCATCACCCGCTTTTGCTACGGGTATTTGTAAGTACGAGTCGTCTTTTGCGACTACGTACCCATTACTCATTTTTTGTTGCGGGAATCAGAGTACGAACTCGTTCGTCAGGTGAACATAGACTTGGGCTCGTTCGTCTTTGTTCGGGCCGTCCGACTTAGATTTGAAGAAGACTGTCTATTACACAACTATAGACATCAGACTATGGTTTTGAATTTAAACCTTGTCTTGAGTAGACACGAACTGGCCTCACCTTGTCCTTGGAATTGATGTTGACAAGCATGTGGGCACATCATCCTCGTCTACCTTCCTTAAATAACATGCTCAAGCAAAGAAGAAGATAAGCATTTGTCCCTCCCCGACAAATTGTGATTATGTGGGCCGCCGCGACATGAGCATGTGGTAGCACGCCGCTTTCGCTTATATTAGGGCGCGAGCAAAATCCTCACCGCACCATTTCGTCCCCTTCAAGAGATGCTCGAGCATCGATCCGAGATATTGCTTCGAAAGCGGACACTATGACATCCCTCCTTCGGAGGAGATTTTGGGGATGCATAGGGGACTAGTGATTTACTTCGCATAAGCAAAGTGAGTAACGTGGAGGGCAACCATGACTCGCCGAGCATCTTGAGTCCGCAACGAAGCTTCAACTCCGTGCTCGGAGTGTCATATGGGGATATAAAACTCAGATTAGATTAGAGACGGATGCTCGATTCAGCAGAATGATAGCTGAATCGAGTGTTGGATTCTTCGTCTGGAGGCATACTGAACCAACTTTCTTTCGATCACTGTAGTATTTTTTTCTTTTTCATCTTTTTTTTTTTCTCTGCTTTCTTCAACTGTCAATATGCTTCTATTTATAGTACTATCCCAGGCTGGTGCTGGCATAGCTAGTTGGTACTGGCCCTCTTGCTTTTAATTCCTCCATTTGACATTTGTCCGGCTTTTTGCCAGCTCTCATTCAAGGATTGACACGTTCCTTTTTTGGTTGCCACCACTTCTCGACTTGTTTTGACACGTATCTTCTATTTTTAGTGTCTAGAAGATTTGTGTCGAACACAATGTGTGATTTGTGTCGAACACAATGTGTTCTTCCTTCATGATTATCCTGCTCATCTTAGCTGAATGGCTAAATATGTTCGGCCATTTGTGTTCGTTTCAGCTACGTGGCTGATTATGTTCGGTCAACTGTGCTCGCTTCAGCTGTGTGGCTGACTTTGTTCGGCCAGTTATGCTCGTCATTACTGATAATATTTTTTCAAATTTGACGCATTCCACGAGTAGGACAACGGGACTCCATTCAGGTCTTTCAAATCATATGCCCCATTTAAAAGATGTTCTGTAACTCTGAATGGACCTTCCCATGCTCGGCCGAACACACCACTTGATACCCCCGTTGCTCGTCTTAAAACCAGCTCGCCCACATTGAACCTGCGTGTTCGGACCTTGGAATTATAGTACTTTTCTGATCTCTTTTTGTACATGGCATTCTTGAAATCAGCCTCCGTCCTTCTTTCTTCTAACAGTTCAGACTCGTATCATTAGCTACCGGTCATTGACTTGTTTCTCCGAAGTCATTGTCCGATGACTCGAATTTTGATTTCAAGGGTATAACAGCCTTCCGCGACCAAATGTCGTGGCAAATGGGGTCTCCGTAGCTTGATGTTCCAAAGTTGTTAAGTAGGCTCATAATATTTCGGGCAACTCTTCAGCCCATCCTCCCCCCTTGGAATTATCAAGTCTGGCCTTGAGGGTATGCTTGATAATTTTATTAACGACTTCAACTTGTCCGTTTGACTGGGGATAATACGGAGTTGAATAATGATTTTTTATGCCCCAATGAGCACAATGTTGTCGGAATTCACTCCCATTGAACTGTTTGCCGTTATCCATTACTAATGATTGGGGAAGCCCAAAACGACAAATGATATTTTTCCAAACAAAGTTCTACATTCTTTGTTCGGTGATTTTGACAATGGCTTCGGCTTCCGCCCATTTAGTATAGTAATCAACGGTAACCACAACAAATTTTACTCTAGATGTGCCAGTAGGAAATGGGCCGATCAAATCAATTCCCCATTTAGCAAATGTCCATGGGCTATAAACTAACACTAATTCTTCAGGTGGGCTATGAATAAGTGGGGCATGTACTTGGCACTTGTGGCACGCGCGAGCATACGCGAGCGAATCGTTTTTGAGGGTTAGCCAATAATAACCTTGTCTGATTATTTTATGTGCCAGGACGAGCCCACCTGTATGGTTTCCGCATACTCCATCATGGATTTGCTCCAGGATTACATGACCCTCTTCAGGAGTAATACACTTCAATAGTGGAAGTGAGAAACTTCTTTTGTACAAATGCTCGTCTAAGATAGTATAACGAGCAGATTGTAACCTGAGGCGAGTAGCTTGTGCCTTATTCTCAGGGAGAAACCCCTTTTGTAAGTAACTCAGGATTGGAGTCATCCAGGTTTCCTGTTCGCCTGTCACATGGGCGACCATAACTCTGGGAATTGATGGCGAACAAGTTGTGACGACCACAATGTCCGTCGTGTTCATCACTCCTTCTGTTGTTGCCAGGCGTGCCAAGGCATCAGCGAACGAATTACCCAATCGTGGTAATTGTTCTATGAAAACTTGTTCGAATTGCACGAGCAATTCCTTTGCTAGTTGCTGATATTGTGTCATCTGTTCGTGTCGGGCCTCGTACTCACCTGTTACTTGGTACACGATTATCTGAGAACCACTGTAAATCATCAGCCTCTGAATTCCCATTGTCATAGCCATCAGCGATCAAAGCGTCGTACTCAGCTTCATTATTTGTAGCTGGGAAATCAAAACGAATGGCTGTTGTGAATGTTTGTCTAGTTGGGCTGATGAGAACTACGCCGACTCCGGCTCTTGAACTTGTTGATGAGCCATCAACATACATATTCCATGGTTGGTCGATATCTTTTTCGGGCATTTGTGGATATGTCAACTCGACCATAAAATCGGCCATAGCTTGGCCCTTCATTACTGTTCGCGGGGCGAACGTAATGCCAAATTGTCATAACTCCACCGCCCACTTGAGTAGTCTGCCTGCAGTATCTGGTCGGTGGAGGACTTGTCGCAATGGGAATGTGGTCAGTACCTCGACTGAGTGATCGAAAAAGTATGGTCGTAGTTTTCGAACACTCATAACGAGAGCATATGCTAATTTTTCCAGTGGAGGGTACCGGAGCTCGGCTTCTTTGAGCACTTGGCTTACATAGTAAACGGGCAAGTGGGTCGTCCCTTCTGCTCGGATGAGCACGACACTAATTGCATGATCGGATGCAGCCAGATACAAATAAAGTTGTTCGCCTGGAACAGGCTTAGACAATGTCTGAGTATCTGCAAGGTACTGTTTTAATGATTAAAATGCATTTTGGCAATGCTCTGTCCACTGGAATTTCCCTTTCTTTAATGCATCAAAGAAAGGTTTGCATTTGTCCCCAGTTCGTGATATAAACCGGCTTACGGAAGCTAAACGTCCGGTTAACTTTTGGACCTCTTTCACACTCATGGGGGCCTGCATGTCGAGCATGGCTTGAATCTTTGATGGGTTCGCTTCAATCCCCCGTTGACTGACCATATGTCTGAGGAATTTTCCTGATTGAACCCCAAAGCTGCATTTCTTCGGATTTAGCTTCATGTTGTATTCCCTGAGTATATCAAACGTTTGTGCGAGGTGGGTGATGTGGTCTTCCTTGTGTTCGCTCTTTACCACAATATCATCAATATACACCTCAACTGTTCGGCCGATGTGTTCGTCGAACATTTTGTTCACCAAACCCTGATATGTTGCTCCGGCATTCTTTAATCTGAATGGCATGCGTTGCCAACAGTACATATTCTTTTCACTGTAGAATGTCGTATTCTTTTGGTCGTCCGGATGCATGGGTATCTGGTGATAACCAGCAAAAGCATCCATGACGGTCATGAGCTCATGGCCTACTGTATTATCGACCAAATAATCGATATGCGGCATTGGGAAATTATCTTTCGGGCATGCCTTGTTTAAATCAGTGAAATCAATACATAGTCTTCAAGTTCCATTAGACTTGCGGACGAGCACAGGGTTCGCAAGCCATCTTGGGCATTTTACTTCTCGAATCAGTTTATTGTCGAGCAACTTTTTGATTTCACTATTCATGGCCGCATATTTCTCCGGACTAAACTTTCTGCGCTTCTGGATAACTGGAGTCTGTGTTGGATCAAGGTTGAGGGAGTGACATGCATGTTTTGGATTACTGCCAACCATGTCCTCGTGCGACCAGGCGAACACATCCAAGTTTGCTTGAAGATAAGCAATGATTTCTGTTCGAATTGGTTCAGATAATTCCGAAACAACGAACACTTCTAACTCAGGTCTGTTCGAGTCGATGTTGATAGACTCCAGTTGTTCGACAGGTGTTGCTCGCTTTCTTTTTTGCTTCCACCGAGGATCTTGGATCGACCCCCTGTGTTCGTCATCAACCTCCATAGGTTCAAAACCTACACGAGGGTCTAGGTCTGGTAGCTCGTTTGGCGGATCAATATTCATTAGATCTGGGAGGTCTGGAACATGAGTCACCATCCTGGACTCTGTGTTCGCAGGTTCTGTGTTCGCACAGGGAGGTGTGCTCGTCAAAGGATATTTTGGCAGCGTATTTGCCTATTGGCTTGACTCACCGATCTCCCGTGTTTGCTCCATCATGTTAATGATATTTTGTTTTTCTGGTGCACATGATAGCAAACAATCTCGAGCTTTCTTTTGATCTCCTTTCACGCTACCCGTTCCATCTTGTGTTGGAAATTCGACACAGTAGTAATAAGTAGAACAGGCCGCTTTAAATTTCTGAATAAACGGGCGACCTAGGAACTCGTTATAAGTAGACGGAGCATTGACGATTACAAAATCTAGCATTCTAGTTCGTCGGATCTCCGGATTTAGAGTTGATTCTAACTCGACTCCAAACCTGATCATACCATAGAGTCGGGTTACAGATTCCCCGAAACCCATAATGGTATGATCACATGGTTCAGTATAGCTACTCAAGTCCCCAACTTGCTTTTCCATCTGGTGCAGAGTGTTGATGAACAAAATGTTCGCATATGCTCCAGTATCAACTAGGAGGCGGTGCACCTTCAAACCGAGGAGACGAGCACTGATGGTTAAGGAGTCATTGGGGGGTGATTATACCGTCGAGATCGTCTTCTGAAAACATGATTTGGTGAGAGGATGGCGTGCTAGCCAATGTGCTCGCCACCTTCACCTGATGGATGTTTTGCATGGCACGCATCTCCATCTTCTTACGTCTGTTCGATAATGTTGGTGCCTGATAACATCCACCCACTGGACCATATTCAGGATGTATCATGTGGATCTCGACTTTCTCGACCTCTACCCACAGTAGGAGGCCCTCTTTTGGGTAATTCAGACCTCTTACGTGATTCTTCGGGATCACTATCAGATGTTTGTTCGGTTTTACGCTTACCCCTTCGTCGGTCTTTTTTTTTTTTCGTCGAGTCTCGCCACCGGCTTTTTTAGGAACTGGGTAAGATGATTATCTTCGTATAGCTTCCAAAGTTGACGAAGTAAATCGCGACAATCTTCTATATTATGCCCGATGTACTCGTGATAATTACAATATTTGGAAGCATTAAGCCAATTTTTGTCCATTATGATTCTTCGAGGCCTGTCCAACATGTCCCGACCTTTGATCTGTTTGAAAATTGTTTCTGCTGAAATGCCCAGATGACTTCGTAGGGCGTTTGCTTCTGCTCTTTCTTCGAAAGGTTTGAAAGAGCCTAAGGGTTTGTACCCCCCTTCATTGATCACTTTCTTCCCAAAAAAAAAATTTCTTAGTTGTTGTTTCCTGACCCAATCGTGACTGGGCGAGCAGATCTTGCATGGCTATGATCTTGGCTGCTCGCTCTCGGAATTCTGAATATGTGTTCGGCCAGTCTTGGTGCATGGCCTTCAACATGTCAGTATTCAGAGTCAGGCCCCCGACCACCGCGAGGATCTTGGCATCCTCTTCAACTGGGGCCCCATCAAACAAACATTTATCAAATCTTTCGATCTATGCTCGGTCCGACTCACCTCTTAGTTGGGAAAAGTGCGCCAACCTTTGTTTTGGCGCTGGGCGAGCACACATAGATGAGAAATGGGACAGGAATTGTTGTCCCAATTGAGCAAAAGATGTGATGGACGCAGCGGGCAAAGTAGAGAACCATCTATGTGCCCGATCACCCAAAGTTATGGGGAATGATCGACACTGCATCGCGTCTGTGACAACCATGGCGATCATAAAGTCTGAGTATTTGCTGAGATGAACATGCGGGTCTGACTTAGCATCGAACATGGGGATTGGTGGTCGGGTCTTTGCCACTTTCTCTTGTATTTTGGCCGCCATGATCGCCGGTGATAGTGGCGAGCAAGTTATTGTGCTCGCCCGAGGGTGTCCTTTGGTCGCGGCCAGGTCGGCCTGTAAACCCTCGATGGCTTTCTGCATTTCCGCAAATTTTGTGGAACTGACAGACTTGGATCGGGGCTATTTCCCATTATGAGGACCCAGCGGGTCATGCTCGTGATGGGGCAGTCCCCCTTTCCAAGTTTGTGCTTGACTACCCAATCGATGATGAATAGACAATTTTGTTCCAGCCGATTTTTGTTCGGCATGCGGGTGATCATGGGGATCTGAATGAGCGGGCTTGTTTATCGGCTGTTCCTTCTCTAGATCCTGTCGCTTATTATTGCCGATTTGGTCTTTGGCGGAGAGCCTCAAATGTCCAAATGCTGATGGTCTAGACCCTTGAGGCTGTTCGTCATCAGACGTATCATCAGCTTTTTGTTGGCCCGCTTCGCAGCTTTCTTTTTAACTCGCTCGCTATCAGGTGTGTGCGAGCGTTGATCTTCATCATCTTGAGTTTTTAACTTGGCCAACTCTTTTTCAGCCCTCTCTTTCTGTGCTTGTAGCAAGAAAGCGATGGCCTTTGTTGTGGCCGCCGGATCATTGGCAATATCCTCAAGATTGATGGTCTCCACTATCTGATCTTTATGAGGCTGGCGCTGAGCCTCTTTTCGGTCGTGAGGTCGACTTTTCCCCGACCTCTCTGTTTGTGTATTCCTAGATTGAGGCATTATATTTCTTTTTTCTGCCTCGGCTAACTACGGGTTTGTGAATGGGTTGGTTTTTTTGGTACCCTCCTTCTAGCGCCAGTTGTCGCGAGTCATTTTATTTGGGTAATATGATGTGGCTAATTTGATAACAACTCACAAACAAAATATGCACGTGTAAAATATATTGTAAATAAGAAGAATTTGTTGACCAAGTTCGTCAAGAAATGACTACTCTGGGGGCGTTCCAAGCCAGGGATGTAGTATTGTGAGTTTTACACGTACAATATATGATACATCTCATGAAGATGAATCGCTATGGTTGAAGATGATTTGGAGAGCTGGTATATGAGTGCTAGGGTTTTTGTGTGCATGGATGATCTCTCGAATTTTTTGTGAACCTTACAACTCTGGGAAATTTCTAAACCTCTATCTTATTGTTTTTTCTTCTTTTTATAGTACTTCGACAAGCATGAGCTGGTTTGGCAAGCATGAGCTGGAGACTTCGGGCCATGCAAGAATTCATATAATGTTGTCACGTTTCCAACTTCGTCTTCCCGGTTGATCTTTGCACTTGCTTGTCTATAAGGCACTCTTTTGGTCGTCCAAATCAATCTTTTTGCTCAGTTGTTCGCTTTGTTCGCCCCATTAAACCATATCAATTTTATGTCGGAATATCATCGAGCATACTGACCCTTCAGGATGTCTGAGCATCGAGCATGTTCTGAGTTCTTCTGGCTGTCTGAGCTCTCAGGATATCTGAGTACCGAGCATACTGACCCCTCAGGTTTATCTGAACCCTCAGGATGTCTGAGTCTTCAGGATATCTGAGTGTCGAGCATACTGACCCTTCAGGGTATTTGAGTCTTCAGGATATCTGAGTGTCGAGCATACTGACCCTTCAGGATATCTGAGCATTCAGGTTGTCTGAGTCCTCAGACTTGTCTGAGTCCTCAGACTTGACTCGGCTTATTTAATTCCTTCTTTCCTGATCTGAGTGGCGAACATGCCTATTTGCTCGGTCAGTCTGTTTGAACAACCTTAGTTGGTGAATGGTAAGCTGGAGAACAAATCTTACTTCATTGGCGAGTATGTTCGCTTGGTTGACAAGTGGCGAGCTGGTCGAACCAACTTGTTTGGTCGGCGAGCACACTTGTCCATCGGGCATGATTATTTTAATAAATATTACACGTGTCTCTCTTACGAGTTCGAATAATGCTGGATAATTATATCGAACACAACTATAGTGTTTTATATTATTCAATTGACGTATTATCAGATTAATATATATCACTTATAAGTAGATCAAACCACGAAGTGAATTCCCGTCGAAGAAAATTATCTTTTTCAACATTCGATAGAGTCGGTTGAACAATCTGTAGCTGCTGGAAAAACAGACTACAATTGTTGCGATGAGAACTTGCAATAATTAATTAATATCGTTGCAATTGTAAATTTCAAATTAATTAACTTACTTAATATATGGTTTCACCTCATTGCAATTTAGTAGCACATACGTATGAGTTATTCACTTCTCCAAGTCAACAATCGATCTTTTACCCTTCTTTCCAAGTTTACTACCAGGAGTTCAAATATCGAGACTACCTGTCACTGATGGGGATACTTCACGAGGTACATTGCGAGGCACATTGTGTCGCCTCGTCAGCACATGCTCCTCAAAATACTGGGAACAAAACATTGATGCTTCTTTTGTTAAATAAGCATTCACAATTGAAGCTTCCACATGTGCTTTGTTACCCACACTTAATTTTAAGTTGTGAAGATACCTAATTTGATTGAATTGGTGAGTTCATTTGTCTAATTAAAGAAATTATCAAATAGTTAAAATGAGTTAAATAGATTACCTCTCAAATGGATACATCCATCTATATTGTACTGGACCAGCAATTTTTGCTTCATATGCAAGATGGACAGGTAGATGCTCCATCAAATTAAAGAAGCTGGGTGGAAATATTTGTTCCAACTTGGACAAGATCACTGGGATATCATTGTCCAACCGAGTCATGTTTTCCACAATAATGGTCCTCGATGTTAACTCCCTGAAGAAAAGCTAATTTCAGTGACAGCTTGCCAAACCTTAGACAACAAAATCTCACAGAAAGCAATTGAGAATAGTCTTTGCATAAACACGTGACAATCATGACTCTTCATCCCAAACATCTTCAATTTTTTCCAGTCTACGCATCAAGACAAGTTGGACACATAGTTATCGGGAAATTTCAACTCATTTACCCATTTGCAGACCATATCTTTGTGTTTTTTATCAAGGGAATAAAAAGCTTTGGGGTACTTTCCTGTACGTGGACATTTCTGCAATGAGGGTGGACGACATTATCATTAAGTTCATCCCTGGATTTAGTTGTGTCCTTTGTTTTCCCTTCGACATTCATCACCGTGTAGAACAAATTATCAAACATATTTTTTTCAATGTGCATCACATCCAAATTGTGTCTGATCAACAAGGAGCTCCAATACGGCAAATCCCAGAAAACACATTTCTTCTTCCAACCACATTGTAAACCTTTGTTGTGAGCATCAGCACCCAACTCTGTTACTTTCATCAATCCAATCAAATCAATTTGCTGGAGGAGCTGATCACCTGTAAGGATGGGAGGTGGATCATCATCAACTACTACATTCTTTCTGAATGCATTCTTGTTCCTTCGGTATGGATGACGTCTATCTAAGAACTTACGATGGTTGTCAAACCACGACTGCTTGCGACTGAGCCGCAGACTGAAAGCCTCAATGTAATCTGCACATTGTGGACAAGCAAGTCTTCCAACTGTGCTCCATCTAGACAACATCGAGTAGGCTGGAAAGTCACTGATGGTCCAGATTAGTGCAACTCGCATCAAAAAATTCTGCTTTGTAGCAACATCATACGTTACCACTCCTTGTTCCCATAAAAATTACAAATCACGGATCAGTGGTTGCAAAAATACGTCCAATTTATCCGTTGGATTTGTTGGACCAGGTACCAGAATCGTAAGAAACATGAATTGATCCTTCATGCACAACCATGGGGGTAGATTGTACGTTATCACTATCACTGGCCATGATGAATATTGTCTCCAGTGCGCCCCAAAAGGTTGAAAACCATCAGCGCTCAAGCCCAACCTCGCGTTCCGAATTTCTGAAGCAAATTCAGGATGCGACTGGTCCAAGTGTTTCCAAGCCTGTGAGTCTGCAGGGTGACGCATAACACCAGAGTGGTCATTAGAGCAACGTGCATGCCATGTCATATCCTTCACAGTAGCATTTGACTGATACAATCTTTGAAGTCGGGGAATGATAGGAAAATAGAACATCTCCTTAAAAGGAAGGTTCTTTTTCAGTCGACCATTCACGTCACGTCTAGCAGGTTTGAACCGTGGCCGTTGGTAAAACTTATAATTTTCAAGTTCGCCGTCTGCACCCCAATATAACATGCAGTTCTGTGCACAACAATGGATCCTCTCCACTAGAAGACCCATCTCACTCATCAGTTGTTTCCTATCAGAAAATTTCTTGGGCACCAGACTATTCAGACAAAGAACACGAATCGCATCAACCATTTGATTATAGCCCCTTTCAGATAGTCTGTTTTCAGTTTTAATGTTCAGCAATAGGGCATTGTATGACAACTGTGAGTGCGATTCGTAACCAGGCATTATATCCTGATTCCCTGCACGAAGCATGTTATAAAAATGTGCAGCATGCTCATTAGGAGGTTCCTCATTAGGGGGCTCATCATCCACATTTAAGTGGGGACCAGAGGTTAAGTCCGTCATCATATCGTGATACGAGGTAGATCCAGATGTCTCATCAACCGGCCCATGTGAAGTCGACGTAGATGGTTGATCATTGTATTGACCCCAAATTTCCTCACCATGAAAAACCCAATTGCAATAATTGGGCATGAACCCATTTCTATACAAATGACCTTTCACGTCATCAGGTGAATGAAACATTAATTTGTTCCGACATCTAAATTTGTTGCAAGGACACCTAATCTTTCCCTGGTTCATCCAATTCGGATTACTAGTGGCGAAATCTATAAATGATTCTTGTCCATTGTAAAATTCAGAAGATATCATGCCATTAATCGATCTTGGACCGTACATCCAACATAAACGGCTAGAATAATCCATATCAATTTTTGTTTCACATTTATGAATTAATTAATATTCAAAAGCCTAATTAATAATTAATATTTCCTAAAAATTTTGGCAAAGTTTTGTTTTATTTTATGAAGAAATTTGATATATGATTAAATTAATCATGATCTAAGAAATAGTTGGGAGACAACCAATCTTGTAATAGGATATCCATTTCCGAGTATAGGTTATATATTTAATCAATTAAAATTAATTGGGAGATGAATTTAACATCTTCTACAACAACCAAAATAACCAACAAATATTCACCAACATCGGGATGTTATCGCAAAATGTATATCCCTCTACTCCAACGTAATTAAGATATATTCTTTAAAAACTCAAAACTAGTTATATTAAATAAGCTAAATTGAGCTAATTACAATATTAATTAATATACACATAGAAAGATAGATAGCTAAATAATTAATACAAAAATAATATACTAAACATACACAAAATCAAGCTATATACTAAATTAAGAAAGTTCCGGACTACAAAAAAAATACTAATAATAATACTAAATAATGAACCACCTAATACTAAACAATTAATACTAAACAATAAAACAAAATAATACTTATAATTAATGATTTAAAAAATACATACTAAAACAATATAACAACTAATTCTAATTAATTAAACAATAAAACAACTAATACTAAATAATATAACAATAAAACTAAATACTAATTAATAAAATGGGTTGAGTAAGTAAAACAAAACAACTAATTATACTAAATAATATAACAACTAATACTAATTAATTTAACAAAACAACTAATACTAAATAATATAACAACTAATACTAAACAATAATGCAACTAATATCTAAGGGCCAACCAAAACAATGAACAAACTAATACTTATAAAAACATTGGGATTATTAAATAAATTAAAACGAACCTAATCTTCGGATTACCGAAGTGACCTCGATGAAAAAAGTTTTAAAAGGTGTATTCCCCAACGTGTAAGACTCGTTTTCACCGGGACCAACACTAAATAATATAACAACTAATACTAAACAATAATGCAACTAATACTAAACAATGAAGCAACTAATACTTATAAACGATTAAATAAATTAAAAACATACCGCGGAACCGCAAAAAATCGCTCTGAAGTCGCCTCGAAATCCACTTTGGAAACGCCGAGCAAAAACACTCTAAACCGACAAATGGGTGATTCGGGCGTATATGTAGTGGGGGGCGAGGGTTTTGGCGAGGAAAATTGTACGAGGGCATCTGGCATCGGGAATCGTGGTGTTGACCGATACAGGTCAGCGAGGGTTTTTCGAAATAGGCGAGGGTTTTAAACCCTCGCTAAATGTGTGTGAGACTCAAAGAGGGTTACAAACCCTCGTAAATGCGCGTGGACTTTTGGCGAGGGTTTAAACCTCGCCAATTAAATACACTCACTAAAACTCTCGCTGACTTGTACCCTCTTTAAAACTCTCGCCAGTTAAAGAGGGTTTCGTTCCCCTCTTTAAATACCCTCGCTAAATCGGCAATTTTTTGTAGTGTGAGAAGACGCTGAAAATTCGTGGATTATGTGCGGGTCTAACTGGGTAAAGCAGATTCTTCCTAAAAATCTGCTCAAAGACAAAATAAAAAACTCGCTTTCAGATTTTGTTACTATAAAAATAAACATGTGTTATCATAAGAATAAGTATGTGTTACTACGTAATGATGGAAAAAATAAGAATATATTTTTTGTTAATTTCAATTTTATAATCTGATGGTTCAAATCTTACTTAAGAATGTTGGTCACATGTAAAAAGTAGAAGCAAATAAAAAGCAGATGGGGAAGAGAATGAAATAGAAAAAGTGTCATTTAGTTCATACAGTAACACACAATTTTTTTACAATAACACATTTGTGTATATAGTAATATATTTTTAATATCTTACATATGCTACTATAAAAATAAATATATATACTAAAACGACAAGCATTTGTTACTTATCTTTATAGTAATATATATTTGTAATTATTATTACACTGTCTTGAGAACTAATTTTTTTGTTTTGCTTTAGCATAATTTTTTTGAAAAAAACACGTTTGATCCGTCTAATGGATAGTAGTGTTGCATATAAAAATTTGGTATTAAAGTGGCGTGCTACTTTCATTATTGGAGCACCAAGTATACACGTGGCAATAATGGCTTTAATCTCAATAGCTACCATGCACAATTATGCATATGTAAAGGCTGGCTGCTGTGTTTCCGTACATAATTGATATAAATTATCTGTAAAAGGAGTGTCATGGGTCATTATCTCTATTTACTATATAAATTAATTCATCACTGCATCATTCTCTGTTTTTTTCCCTTGGCCGGAGTGTAATCTTTATCTGCAGTCTGACGTATGCTTTGAACAAAAACAAGATTTTGCGTAAATTTTCTATTAATTTCATAAGAAGATCCACGTTCAATAATTACTCCATAATACATATTCATTCTCCCAGTGATGGACCCATGAATTTCACTTAGGGACCCGATTTATAACATAGTGTGATTAAATTCACATTCGAATTTTTGTATATTTTTAAAAATTATTTGGACTAAATATTTTTATATTAACGGAGTCGAATACACTTTTATATATATATATATATATATATATATATTTAAAATATGAATTATACATATTTCTTTCTCTATTTCGCCACCCCTTTCTCACCTAAAGATCAACATTTTATTTATATAATATTGAATTTTATAATTATTAGTAATAGTGGAGTACGGTGAACATGATGCACATAATATTTATCTAAAGGAGACAAACACTCGTATGAGACAATTTTATACATGAGATAGGATATGTTGTGGCCCCGCCTCAACGGGGCGACCACCCTAGGGCAACCAAGGACGTGGTTATAGCGAACAGCCAAGAGACGACCACCTGAGCCTAGTCGCCACAACCTGGCGACCTTCCCCTAAAGTCGTTGGACAAATAGGAAATAAGATCAAAGGCATTTATGGAGGCGGATCCTCAGGGCATAATCGGGGAAAGTCTAACAAACGGCGATATTCTCGCCGTGAAGAAAGGAATCTGCTCTCAACCAGAGGAAAACCCTAAAGGGCCGAGGGATCCGGCCCATGAAGAGAGAAAGACCTAGTTCCCGGTCTATAAATATGTGTTGTAATGCTCATTGTAAAGGATCGAAATCTTAGTTCTTAGGCAGAGATTATAGTAAAATTTCTGACTTGGTATTGCTTCGACGAAGCCAGATTTGGCTAACCGGTCACCAAATTGTGCTCTCTCTCTCTTGTTTACATTCGTTGTTGTTATTTTGTGAGTGATTGTTCATACGCTCGGACAATTCCGGCTATAACAATTTGGCATCGTCTGTGGGAAAACTCAACTCAATAGGGACAAATCAATAAAGAACTCACAAAGAGCAATGGCGCAGAATAACATCCCAATCACCGGCCTCAAGACCGATACACGCGACGAAGTGGAGGCGTCCCTGTCCTCGGAATCGAGGCCCCTGCAGGCGGAGGCCGCAGATGAGCAGAACTGGGTTCAAATCTTCAAGACTCCCGCAGAAATGAAGAACGCTTGGGTGTATTTGCGCAAGCGGGATCTGAACTTTGACGATGACGATGACCAGCAGCCTATCGTCAAGGTCGCCCGCCCCGGGGGGGCAACAAAGGGAAAAACCCAACAGGGGGGATAACTCGGCCTCAACCAAGCCATCTCGGCCGCAAAGGTTAACCCTCTCCCAAGAGAGGGAGCGAACTGAGCCCGCCGCATTGAAGGGCAACCCGAAGGACCCCGAGACATCTCGGTCTTCAATCGACTAGGAGTCAACCAAGCGAACAACTCGGTCTTCAACCGCCTCGGCGGAAACTTGGCACAGAAAGGACCAATCCCTACGGAGGATGAGGCTGATTCTCACCAGATGGTCATGATCGAAGTGGGCGACCACAAAAGGAAATTCAGGAATGAGCCACGCACTTCGGCATTAAGTAGACTCAGCACCAGCGACCATTACGGCCGCTCCTACCCAGGCCAAGATCAACACTACCTCGATCGATCAGTACGGAGGGGACTCTGACCCAAGGATGCATCTCGCCAAGTATAACTCGTACATGATGTCCGTAGGAGCCTCCGACACAACCATGTGCTGGATTTTCCCCCTCACTCTGAGCGAGCAAGCGCACAAGTGGTTCACATCCATTACCCCTCAATCCATTAACTCTTTCGAGCAGCTGGGCTGACTCTTCATGGGGAATTTTGCGGCCATGGCGCCCAGACCCGCAGGGAAGCAGCGACTGGCGAACATCGAGCAAGGCGAAGACGAGACAGACAGAGCCTACCTCGAAAGGTTTGAACGGCTCATCTTGGACGGGGAATTGGTGGGCGACGAAGCCAAGTTATTGGCTGCAATCGTCGGGCTGAAGAAGGGAACTAAGCTATGGCGAAACGTCATCGCCAACTATCCAGTGACTTACGCAGAGTTTAGGACCCGCGCAAGCGACATCATCAACACCATGGAACTCTTGGCGGCCAGAATGGGGGAGGGAAAGAAATCTGCACCCCCAAAGGCGAGCAAGAAACCAGGGCAATACAAGACCCTGGGCAACTTCAAGCCATTTGAAGATCCAGTGGCGGTCAAACTGATAGATGCCTTCGGCGTATCGCCCGGATACATCTTCACTTAGATCAAGGATAAACGGCTGCTTGGCGACCCCTGATCCATCAAAAAGAGCGACAGTAGACAGAGTCCAGGAAAATATTGTCACTATCATGAAATGGTCGGTCACAACACCAGCGAATGTCGCGACCTCCTGAAGCAGCTCTGGAAGCTCTATGAGGACGGAATGCTGCATGAACACGTCCAGCGACCTCAACACAAAGACAACTGTACTTGCGATGACGCACCGCCTCAGCAGCGCGAGGTCGCCAAGAAACATGGAGAGCAGAAGACTGGTCGACAGGCACCCCCCATGCCAGAACACAGCGGCGAGAGGGTAATCCATACCTTGTCGTCACTCGGGACAGTGGGTGGTCTCTTCGCATCGACCTCGCTATCAAAGAGACGCCAGAAGCCGAACTGAGGGAAATGGCCAACACGGTACAGATGTGCCTACCAGTCAACGCCACTGCACAAGAAAGCAATCAAATCCAATTCGGCGAACAGGATAAGGTTGGCATCGTGTACCCAAATGCCGACCCCCTGGTTATATCAGCCAAAATCATGGGGGTGACAGTCAAATGACTACTGGTCGACAGCGGGGCTTTTTGAAACATACTGTTCAAGAAAACCTTCGGCGAGCTCGGTGACTATCACAGTTATCTCGAACCAAGCGAACATCTGATAAGAGGTTTTGGCGACGCCACCGTGAAGCCCCACGGGATCATACCTTTGGCGGTAGAACTAGTCTCCACTATAGATAGAACCATTAGGGCCACAAAACTTTGTGATTTCCTTGTAATCAACCTGCTGTCGACCTTCAATGGTTTCCTCGGCAGGCCTTTCGAGCACGAATTCAAGGCTGCGTCCTCCACTTACTATTTCTGTGTAAAATTCCCCACTTTAGATAGGGTGGTCGGCACCGTTAAGGGCGATCAGCTTGATGCAAGAGGATGTTCAATTTATATCTAGTCTCATTTAAATTATAGCATACAAGAAACCACAAATAATCAAGGAAACCCAATGGTAATCGACCAAAATGAACAAATAAGTGAGGACCTCGAACCAAGACTTGGACCCGAGCCACACGAGTTCATTGTCCAAGGAACAATCGATGAACCGAGGGGAGACTAACATCGAGCAACACCGGATGAGGAGCTCAAAAAAGTCAACGTGGATCCAACCTGACAGGATTTAGAAGTCATAATCGGCTCTAGAATCTCGTCGGAGCTAAGAGGACAGGTGGTCGACTTCCTCAAAGGGAATTTAGACGTGTTCGCCTGGTCCCACAAGGATATGGTAGGAATCGACCCTGAGGTCGCCTGCCATCAGCTCAACATCGACCCCAAAAAAAAACCAGTCGCACAAAAGAGGAGGAATTCGGACCCAAAAAATATGCCGCATTGGCCGAGAAGGTAAAGAAACTGCTCGACAACGAGTTAATCATGCAAGTCGACCAACCCCAGTGGGTGTCCAATGCCGTCCTGGTTAAGAAAGCTAACGGGACGTGGAGACTATGCATCGACTTCACCGATTTGAACGAAGCATGTCCCAAAGATTTCTTCCCCATGCCTCATATTGACCATCTGATTGATAACACAGTCGGGCACAAAATGATGTCCTTCATGGACACATTCACAGGCTACCATCAAATATCTATGCACAAAGACGACCAACAACATACCTCCTTCCTCACCAAGAAAAATATGTACTGTTGGAAAAGGATGTCATTCGGCCTCAAAAACTCCGGGGCTACGTACCAGCGATTAGTAAACCAAATGTTCACGGAGGAAATTGGGAAATCCATGGAGGTATACGTAGACGATATAGTGGTCAAGATTCTGAAAAAAGAAGATCATTTTTCCGACCTCGCCCGAGCATTCAGCATCTTGAGGAAGTTCAACATGAAGCTCAACCCGAAGAAATGCAACTTCGGCGTGGAGTCAGGCAAATTCCTCGGCCACTTATTCAGCAAGCGGGGAATAGAGGCCAATCCAACAAAAATTAAGGCGATACTAGAGATGGGCAGCCCACGAAACCCAAAGGAAGTCCAAAAGCTCGCAGGAAGCCTGGCAGCCCTCAGCAGATTCATATCCCGCATGGGAGATAGGTGCAAACCCTTCTTCGACACACTGAAGAAGGCCAAAAATGACTTCAAGTGGACAGAGGAGGCCTAGAAAACCTTGGACGACATCAAGAAGTACCTGGCCAACCCAAAGATATTGGCCAAACCCGTCCCCGGAGAAAAGCTCTTCCTCTACCTGGCCACCTCTGAAACGGCCTTAAGTTCAGTCCTAGTACGAGCTGAAGGGCAAGACTACCTGCCAATCTGCTATGTAAGCCAGGCACTCAACGAGGCAAAACGAAGGTATCCCCCCCTCGAGAAGCTCGCCTACGCCCTCGTGATGAGCGTGAGAAAGCTACAACCGTACTTTTTTGACTACCAGGTGGAAGTGTTGACCTTGCTGTCCCTAAGAAATGCGCTACATCACCCCGGCAGGGCTAGGAGATGCATGAAATGGGCAATCAAAGTCGGCCAGTTTGGTATCACATACGCCCCACGAACGGCCATCAAGGCACAGGCCCTGGCCAATTTCATGGTGGAACTCACCTTTCCGATGACCGCGCAGGAAGCACCAGTTGGGCCCCCGTGGGAGCTCTATGTAGACGGGTCCGCCACCTAAACTCGAGTCGGGGCGGGCATAATCCTGACTATCCCGGACGGACATTCCATCCAGACGGCTATCATGTTCAACTTTCAAGCCACCAACAATAAAGCAGAATACGAAGCCCTAATTGGAGGGCTTGAAATGGCAATGGCTATGGGAGTGAAGAGGCTAAAATACATAACAACTCGCAACTGGTCGCGTGTCAAGTGTCGGGGGAGTATGAGGTCCGATGCGAGCGAATGACCGCATACCAAGAAGTCATCCGCAGCCTGCTCGAAAAATTCGACCAAGTCTATGTAGAACTGATACCTAGGAATGCAAATTCCCAAGCAGATGCTTTGGCCAGGCTAACAACATCAGTAGGGCCGGCGGATATGAGAGACGTCACCGTCACGAAACTAACTTTCCCATCCACCATACACACCCTGGTCACCCTCACCGACCCAATGGATGTCGACCACAAGGATTGGAGGGCACCCGTACTCAAATATCTAAAGATAGGATGCTTGCCCGACAATAGAGTCGACGCCCGACAATTGCAAATGAGAGCGGCAAGGTATGTGATGGTCGACGACAACTTATACAACAAGCGAGGCTTCAGCATCCCGCTACTCAGATGTGTGACAAGGGCCGAGGGGCAAACCATCATGAGAGAAATCCATGAGGGCATCTGCGGAAACCACATGGGAGTCCAATCCCTAGCCCACAAAACCATCCGACAAGGATATTTCTGGCCAACGCTAAAGAGGGACGCTCTCGAATACGCAAAGGCATGCCACCGATGCCAAATATTCGCCCCCTCAATTAGGGTATCCCCAGAAGAATTAACCAGCATTCTGAGTCCATGGCCTTTCGCAAAATGGGGGATCGACATCATCGGGCCCCTGCCCACTACCCCAGGTACCGTACGGTTTGCCCTCATTACGGTCGACTACTTCACAAAATGGGCAGAGGTAGAAGCCCTCGCAACCATCGACCAGGACAACATGATAAAATTCATATGGAGAAACATCATTTGTCGCTTTGGCCTCCCGCAAGCAATCGTAACTGACAACGGAAAGCAATTCGATGGCCTCAAGATCGATGCATTCTTCAAGAAATGGAAGATAACAAATCTATTCTCCACCCCGTACCATACGCAATCCAACGGGCAAGTTGAGGCGATCAACAAGATTATCAAACATACACTAAAAGCACGACTTGAAGGAGGGAAGGGCAAGTGGGCAAGCGAATTGCCCGAAGTATTGTGGTCATACAGAACAACCTACAGGACCTCCACAGGGGAAACACCCTATTCCCTCGCATTCGGGGCAGAGGCAGTAATCCCAGGAGAAGTCACCATACCTAGCCACCGAACAAGCAACGGAACCTCAAACGGCAACGACATGGCAATGACGACTAGCTTAGACCTACTGGAAGAGAGGAGGATAGAAGCTAACCTAAAACATGTCGGCTACAAATGGCAAACAGAAAAATATTACAACTCGAAGGTCAAACTCAGGCAGTTCAAGAAAGGCGACCTTGTCCTAAAAAAGGTACTCGGAGTACCCAAAGGAATACTCGACCCCACCTTGGAGGGCCCGTTTAGAATATCCAAATGCCTGGCAAGCGGGGAGTATGAGATTGAAGACCTGGATGGCACGCCAGCCCAATATCCATAGAATGTGGACCACCTGAAGAAATACTATCAGTAGAATGTAGCTAATAGCCCATCTGTCATATGTCATTTTCTTTGTAATAAACTCCTTAACTCTAAGGAAAATCTCTTGTAATCAATTGTGTTTTTGAGAAAATCATGTATGCTTTAGAATAAGTCGACCAGGGGTCGCCCCAAAGATGATTCCTGGGCGACGAAGGTCGGGTCAAAAGAGTAGTCGCCAAACATATAAGCCAACCACCTACGACAGGAAGCGACCTCCGGAACTCATGTCAACAAGGTCATCCCGTGCATTGGCCTCACGCCAAGCCCGACGACCTTCTTAATGACAGCACCGTAACACAACTAAGCCAAAGTTTGAATACGCTGCATAAGATAAGATAGCTAAAACATAGTTCGGATACATCGCACCATAACGAAAGGGCGATCAGAACATAGGCAAGACTTACAGTCGCTAGTGTATGTCCGGGGTCGCACGACAAACAATTCAAAAGCAAAAGCAATAAACTCATACTTAGATACACGACAAGGCAAGAAAATATAAAGATTCCATTCATTAGATAAGGGCACGAAGGTTGAATACAAAAAAGAGACACGCATGTCACTTTACGGGTCATACCCCGAGGGGCCGCGCAAACATAAAAAAAAAAGAAAAAAAAAAGTAGAAAAACACTCAAAAGAAAGAGGTTCATACACAGACTTTCAGCAGAAAGGGAGGCACTAAGCACCATCCCCTGACCTATCCACCCCATCGACCACGGCCTGGTCGCCCACCTGTCCCTCACCTCCGACGACCTCACCACCCGAGGCATCCACCGTCGCGCCACTGTCGTCTGCCGCCTCAGTCGGGGGCACATGCGACGCAATAAGGTCGACATGCGCCTCCCCAGAAGAGCCCCCAAGGTCGGATTCCCCCCCGTCCGGCCGCACCAACCTGCTCACCGGAGCCAAGAATGATAGGTCGATGCCAAAATCGGCCAAGTCTGCCACATGCAATACCACATCGGCCTCAAGCGGGCAATCGACGACAAATGCCTTGAAACCTTCCACAAGCATGGAGGCGTCGACAGAAGGGTCGCGATTGAACACCGCCCGAAGGACGTCCGTGTTGGCACTTATGTACGAGAAGATCCCCAGCGCGGCATCATCAGCGGCCCGAAGAGAAGCCTCCTTGGATATTTGAAACTCGAGATCGCCGACCCGAGCTTCATAATCGACCGCCAAAGCATGGGACTCAGCCAGCTGCCGAGTGAGCTCATCGACGCCCGCAGAGTCACCAGCTCGAGACGGTGCGAATCGACCTCGGCGCGTTGCTTGGTGTTCACCTCCGCCACTTGCAAAGCTAATTCGGTCGACCTCTCCTGAGCAGCATTCAGGTCGGCCTCCATCCGAGACATGGCCGCGGCCGCTTCCGCCAACTTTTTCTTCTGCTCGTCGAGGGCCGAGCAGGTGGTCTCCAAGTCCTGGTCATTTTGCTCTACGACCCGCTCGAGGAACATGGCCCCTTTCTGGGAGTAAATCAGGGCGGTGTAAAGGTTATTCTCCTTGCTATTCAAGGAGGCAACATGGTGGTCGTGTTGGGATTATACTGGAAAGTATACTTTTACTTTGTATAATCAAAACTGAATTTTGGACTTATTTACTGAAATAAATTGTT
This sequence comes from Stenogyne calaminthoides, assembly GCA_037126765.1. NCBI lineage: Eukaryota > Viridiplantae > Streptophyta > Magnoliopsida > Lamiales > Lamiaceae > Stenogyne > Stenogyne calaminthoides. The sequence continues at coordinate 16,319,370 of JBBCBC010000004.1, forward strand.
TATCACTGATGCTTTAAATATCATCGAATGTTACATATATTTACTGCATAACTGTTCAATAAATAGTACGTGTTACATTGTAGTTAATTTAGTGATACCAGATCACGGAAGATTAAATTAACGGTCCTTGTAACCAAAAGTACACCATTCACGACCTAGATGGAAATGAACAATCCATCGTGAAAGGTTGAAGTGTAAAGGCTCGGGGATTGACTTGTCTTGACCAAGAGATTACACTAGTGCATGAGTGATGCACTGAATAGGACCTACAAGAGGACAAATTCTTCAGAACTGAACAAGGAAGAATTAGACCTCAGTGGTTCGTTATTTCTTAATCTTCGTCCCTTAAATAGGATCATGTGTGGTTGGTAATATTGCTTTGACTTATCATGGGTAGAGAATCAACGAGATTCAATACTTTATATCGTGGGCAATATTATTGGTCACATGCGATTCCTAAGATTTATCTGGAGAATTGTGTGCAAGCACGCTTTTGTTTGTTCGATTTGCCCCCTTGGGAGGTTCATAAGATTTATCATACCAAATCTTGCAAGTGGAACTAGTTTCCGGTATGGATAATAATGTTAAACCGTTCCTTAACCAAGGCCAAAAGATATTAATTAATGGAAAGCTATTTCAGTGGCTTGAATTAATTAATGGGCTAGATAATCTTAAACACGGGAAATAATAACCGGGAGCCATATTGACTGTAATATGGGTTAAGATGGATAGTGCAATATTAATTATGTAGTGGAATTAATTAATATTTATGGGCTTGAATAATATTGTGGCTCAATATTGAGAATTCAAGATCCATTGGAAGGTCCAATCTTAATTCTCCTAAAGGCCCCCTAAGTAGCCCAACATAAAGTCCAATAACTGAAAAAGGTGTTTAAAAATAAAATAAATTTTGTTGCCTATTTTTCCTTGTTTTTTCGAAAATTATGGATAAAAGGGGAGAAAGATTTTCTTTGAATTTTGTTATGGAATGAAGATATGTATTCTTGGAATAAGAGATTATCTCATTAAATTCAAGAAATCTCCCACTTGGTTATTCATATAGTAAATTTCAAAAATTTTGAAATATAAAGGGCAAGAAAGATTTTCTTGATTTTCTTGAAAAGATATTATGGTAGATATGTATTTCTTGGAATACAAGTATATCTCATAAATTCAAGAAGATCCAAATCTTGGAATCTTGATCCTTAAATTTTGAAAATTCCATAACAAGATGAGGTGGGATTTTTTGTGGAATATTTTAATTATGGAGAAAATAATATATGAGATATATTCAAGATTTCTTGGAGATCAAGAAAAGATTTTCCCACATTGTTTTTTTCCAAAAATTTCGACCACCACCCTATCTATAAATAGGGGATGATTCTTTCATTCCCAAGTACAATTCCATGTGCTGGAAAAATTAGTAAATCCACAAAGGTGGTGCAAAAAAAAATTATTTTCCCTTTTGTTAATTGTTCGCGAGTTTCCTTCCACCGGATTGACGAGCAAGGACTAGGGAATACTTTGGAAGGCTTTTTGGTGTGTTCTTATCGACGAGACCATTGCCACTCCAAGATGTTAGTTCGCGTAAACCCGTAGCAATTCCGCATGCGTAGGATTTATGTGAACTGTTTTATATGCATGATTTGTTGTTGAATTATTATTTGAATTAATATAGGATTAATTCATGCTAGTAATAATTGTTAGAATTAAATTTGTATTTAAATATTCATCCCGAATAGATCCGTATAAATAATTCCCCAACAGGTCGTCTAGAGACCAGCACCGGGGCACGTCCGGAACAGAGTGTCGCATATATCGAGGTCAATCAGTCGAGACCCCGACAATGGGGTGTTGGGAAATAAGGGGTGCCCGGATCTATTCGAGTTGAATTTAAATACATATTTAAATTAATCAATTAATTACTAACATGAATTAATCCTAAATCAATTCAACATAATAATTAAACAAATAAATAAGCAACATGCGTACACGTAATCCACGTAAATCCTAAGCATGCGGAATCTAGGAGTTACGAGATTACATACCTCTTGTAGAGATAACCGTTGAGACGATGGATCAACCCAAAGAGCCTTCTCAAATATATCCCACGTCCACGAACGTAATCCGGTGGAAGGATTCTCAACGAACGATTTTAATTTAAAAGGAGAAAATAAAAATATTTGCCACCACCTTTGTGGATTTCTAATTTTTCCAACACATGGAATTGTCATGGGGATGAAAAATTCATCCCCTATTTATAGGACAAGGGGGGACGAAAATTTTAGGTTAAGTTGGGCATTGGGAAATTTCCTTGCTTCTTCTTCAAGATACAATCTAGAATATATTCAATATATTCTATTTCCCAAAATATCTCCCAACAAAATTTTCTCCTCCTTCTTGCCTTGCATTATTTTCGAAAATTTCAATGAAATAGGGAAGAAAAAATATCTTTGACTTTTCTTGAATTTATGGGATAAACTTGTATCTCAAAAATACTTATTCCATAAAATCTTTCCAAGAAAATCAAGAAAATATTTTCTCTCTCCTACTCATAATTTTCGAAAATATCATGGAAAAATAGGCAATAATATTTTCTTCTCCTTTTCATTAATTGGACTTTAATTTGGGCTATTTGAGGGGCCTTTAGGAGAATTAAGATTGGACCTCCAATGGACTATGAAACTTTAATATTTAGCCAAAATATTATTCAAGCCCATTAATATTAATTTATTCCACTATAAAATTAATATTGAACTATCCATCTTAACCCACATTACGACTTCACAATAATATGGCTCACGGCCATTATTTCCCGTGTTTAAGATTATCTCAGTCCATTAATTAATTAAGCCACTGAACATAATTTATATTAATTAATATATTTGTCCTTGGAGTAAAGACAATTCAACATTATTATCCATACCGAAAATAAATTTCCACTTGCAAGATTTGGTATGATAAAGATTCTGACCCCACAAAGGGGACAAATCAAGCAAGACGTACTTGCACACGATTCTCCGTATTAAATCTTAGCAATCGTCATGCAATCAATAATATTGCCCAAGATACAAGGTATCGAATCGCATTGATTCTCTTCCTATCATAAGTCAAAGCAATAGTTATCAATTTCACACGATCCTATTTAAGGGACGGAGATTAAGAAATAACAAACCACTGAGGTCTAATTCTTGTATATTAAGTACCGAATAATTTATCCTCCTGTAGGTCCTATTCAGCGCATCATGATGCACTAGTGTAATCTCTTGGTCAAGACAAGTCAATCTGAGCCTTAAACTTCAACCTTTCATGATGGATTGTTCATTTCCATCTGGGTTGTGAATTTGTACTTAGTCACGAGGAACTGTTAATTTGATCTTCTGTGATCTGGTATCACCAAATTAATCGCAACGTAACACGCATTTTTTTTATTGAACAAGTATGCAGTAAATATATATAACATTCATTGATACTTAATGCAACATGTGATTAATAATTTATTTCATTAAATAAATAAGAAATTCAGTTTGGTTATACAAAGTAAAAAGTATACTTTTTCAAGATAACCCTCAATACGGGGTTATCTTCGATCAAGATAATCGACGACCGGCAAGCGGAAGTTCATTTAACTCAAACAAAACCGCCTAGCTTTTAGAAAAAAATACGTAAACATAAGGGAATAAATGAGGGAGGCAATAAGGCGGAGGAACTTACACCCCATAGTGATTGAGATCAAACCCCACAAAGGTAAGGTTGCCAGAAAATTAGTGACCAGGCGGAGGCGGCGATGTCATCGGCGGAGGATGGGGGGCGATAACCGGCTCCCGCGGAGGAACGCTCCCTCCCCCAGGAGCACGAGAAGAGTGGTCGCCCGTACGAGCGCATTTTCGTGTAGGGGAGCCTTCCGAGTGGGCCAGACGAGCACCCTCTCGTCCGTCCTTGGTCTTCCTCTTTCCTCGAGCGTCGGCCCGAGAGAACCCCTGCTCTCTACAACTCTGCCTCTGGGACCTAAGATGTGGGCAAAGACCGTGGACCCAAATCCCGAGAGAAATTGAGAGCGGGATTCCGGGGAGAAGCCATCTGTTTGGCAACCGGAGCAGTCGCTTGAACGGGTATGTGAGAAGCTACAAGAAAATGACCACAGTGATTAAGGACAAAATTCCCAAGTTATAAAACCTCTATTAAAGGAATGGCACTCATGAAGACGGCCGATCTCGCGGGGATATGTTTTCAAGCCCCCCCACAATCTCTCAGATGGAGAATTGAAGTGTCTGACGCGGTGTAGGTTCCAGGGGTAATCAAAAGCAATCCGGCGGGCGGTCTCAAAATCCCAGTTCAGCTGGTTCTCGTCAGCAACAAGCAAGCTTGCAAAAGAGAAGGGAAATTAGATCAGTACGGAGATGCTCGACACACCCTCAAGAAGAAACCTTACGGGGAGCCCGCTCTTGGAAATTGGTGGGTATGGGAATCTCCAGGACAGAACCCGGGGGGGCGCTCTGCCATGCCCCACTCACAAACCACCATCGGGAGTGCCAATTCATGATTTTGTTAACTATTCCCCACACGATCCCACACTGCGGGCGGTTCTTCAACAAGATAGTGACCCTTTTCGCCATCTTTGGTGACCAAGCGACCAGTAATAGTTCAACTCCATGGGCGTGGGTAGCCGGTAAAGACCGGCCTAGCCGAGCATGGTCAATGTCGCCAAAGGATAGCTCCATCCATTTGGAGTAATTTACGCCGGGCAAGATTCCAGGCGGCCAAAAGGTGAGAGATCGTCGGGTGAAGCGGAAAGCGAAGGCCTGCATCCATGACCGCCTCGTGAATGGCGATTATTCCCTCTGGAGGCTAGTCGGCCCTCTCAGTCCCCTCCGGATGATAAAAGAATACGTCGTTCGGAGTCTCATACTTGCGCTGAGCGGTGTCCAGGTCGGCCTCCGACATTACGGAACAGAACTTTTCAGCATTAATGTAAAACTTGAACATGGTCGCAGCGTGGATCTCGGAACGGAGTGGTCAACGATGGTGGAGCCCGACCCGGTAGGCCTGATAATCAAAGTAATCAGGATGGTCACGATCGCGACGAGCAGAGGTCTCCGACTCCTCAGATGGACCTTCCCGAGGGGTCCCCGTGCCCCATTCCCGCATGAGGACTTCCAGGTCCTCGAGAGAACCAAATACTTCGGGGTCAATCGGAGGATTCCCTCTGGCAAGACGAGAGGGACCCGTGTCACCGAAAAGGGCCCTGCCGCTCGACGCTCCGGCCGATAACACTTCCCTTACCGGGGAGTCCGCCCCCACTGAGGAGGCGAAGGAAGACTCCTCCTCCACGACAACCAGGCCCGGACGGCCGCCGAGAGACATAGATATATTGAAGAAGGTGAGATAAGGGGGGAGAAAAAGCTACACTTACCAAGAAAAGGAGAATCGCACGAAACGACGGAGAGGCGAAAGATAACTGCTTGCAGGAAATCGCTCGGGTAGACAAAGGTCCGGAAGTTTAAAACAGAAGGACCAATTTATAAGAGAAGGCGGGGGCCCGGTTGCAAATAAGTTTTTCAAAAAATGGGGGTAGATTTGCCAAATCCTGGAAGTTACGGGCGCGTGGCGACCACGCGCCATCATGACCTGCAGAGTAGCATCATCGTCTGCCCTTTTGAGACAACGGTTGGGCTTATCGGGGCCCACAGATGGTAGTCGCCCTAGGCGTTGAAGACCACGAACCAGGCCGACCAACGACCACCTCGCTAGCGACCTGGGGGGCAATTGTTGTGGCCCTGCCTCAACGGGGCGACCACCCTAGGGCGACCGAGGACGAGGTTATAGCGGACAGCCAAGACGACCACCTGAGCCTAGTCGCCACAACCTGGCGACCTTCCCCTAAAGTCGTTGGACAAATAGGAAATAAGATCAGAGGCATTTATGGAGGCGGATCCTCAGGGCATAATCTGGGAAAGTCTAACAAACAGCGATATTCTCGCCGTGAAGAAAGGAATCTGCTCTCAACCAGAGGAAAACCCTAAAGGGTCGAGGGATCCGGCCCATGAAGAGAGAAAGACCTAGTTTCCGGTCTATAAATATGTGTTGTAATGCTCATTGTAAAGGATCGAAATCTTAGTTTTTAGGCAGAGATTATAGCAAAATTTCTGGCTTGGTATTGCCCCAAGACGTAGCCGTATTTGGCGAACCGGGTCACCAAATTGTGCTCTCTCTCTTGTTTACATTCGTTGTTGTTATTTTGTGAGTGATTGTTCATACACTCGGACAATTCCGGCTATAACAGGATACAACCTAACACAAATAACAATCATTATTTCTACATAATTTATGTTTCATCTTACTATGAGATCGTCTCACGCAAGTGTATTTTAATTATATATATATATAACGTTCAAGTGGGATCAGGGGGCCCAGTGACCCCCTTGACCCCAATGTGCGTCTGTCCTTTCATTCTCTCTCCACTAAAAATTTATAATACTTTGATTATCACACCCTACTGTTTGCATACCCTAGAATTTGTAATTATCTTTCTCAAATTTGTGTTCTTATATTTTTTTGGGGTTCGAGCACCCTTATATTTTAAGTAGTGAGAATATATATCGCGTTTTTTTTTAAAATCAATAATGAAATAAATTTAATTAGTCATAATTTCTAAGATTGTCACACAGGAATTTATGCAGGAAAGTTTTAAGTAGCAACAGACTGTGAAGATATAATCTTTTGTGAACATGAGTTTACGTGAATATTTTTTTTAAATATCTATATTATGTATATGAAGTGTTATTATTATGTATATGAAATATCATTGTTTAAAAATTAAGCATTTTTTAGAATAATATCATTTTGTATGCACAACAGTGAGCAATATGTATTCCTATTTAATTGCTTTATTAATTCGTGTGTAACATTTTTAAACGTCAAATTTTTTGCTAATACTTATATGCATCAAGTGCACTTCATAGTGTATTTTAGAAACATGTAATTTATTGTATCGAAATATGCATATTGTTTACACTGAACCGTGTAACTATTAATATGAGAAATAAGTTATTTGAATGCACCAAGTGCACTTCATAGTGTATTTTAGAAACATGCAACTTGTTGTACCGAAATATGTAATTTGTTTACACTGAACCGTGTAACTATTAATATGAGAAATAAGTTACAAAATTTAATGTAAACAAGTTATATATTTCAATACAACAAGTTATATAATTCTAAAATATACTATGAAATACACGATGCACTAAGTCCATCTATCACCCCCACCAAATATTTTGGTTTGGAAGGAGTATTAATTAGATAAGGGGTGTAACATTGTCCATTCGCCGTCCTAATTAAGTTTGGCTCGCAGCGTTGCAAAATTGTTACTTCGGGGCGTGCAATAATTACAAAGTTGAGAATGGTCCCCCTAAATGCCGGAACCAACTTATTATTTCGTACATCATCACTATCTCTTGTTGTTCTCATTTAATAATATCCATCTCATGTGGTATTTTACGTACATAGCCTGTCCCTGCACTTAACCAACACTATCATTGTATTACCCTTTGAATTACTGTCAAGCTTTCTATATAATGGCCCTTGTCAGAAAAATCAAAATAAAAGCAAAACGATACTCTTGTGAGATCGCAATACGCCCTAATTTGTAAAAAGAATAATTTTGTTGGCAAATTTGTGTATATAATATTGTACTTTTTTTTTATTGATAAAAGAATGTACATTTTAAAAATTTGGGTATAGTACCATTACAATAGTTCTATAGAGAAATATATTCTCTCAATAATGAGGAAACTATAAAATAGAATAGCAGTGTGTGGGATCTCTGCTTCAATCTGAAAATGAGAAACTGCTACCTCTATTTTCTTTTGTTTTGTAACAAGTCAAGATAATACCTTTGATTTAATCTCGATCACCATCTTCAAAGTATCCGGTTCCATTAAAGATTCGATCCTTTCAATCGTTCCAGATTTTTCAAATGATTGTTGCCATAGAGTCGAAGTCGCCTTAGATATTTTCGAAATTCCTAGTAAATCCCCATGTTGTAGAAGATGTCTCGCGGGATTTATGTATGGAACCATTTGTATTTTGGAGAATTAATAACAACCTCACCTGATTTTTTGTGCCACTTTGCCAGGAAAGAACAAGTGAGATATGCTTTCTTCGTCTTCACCACAAAGAGCACAAGAAATGTTGTTGTTGGCTTGAATAATACCCCACCTTTGGAAACCCAATTTGGTAGGTATTTCTGTTTCAACACTTTTCATATGATGGTTTAGACTCTCTTCGGAGCGTAGCAATTCCAAAGTCTATTGCAAGCTTTGTCCTCCAAATAATTTTCCTCCATGTCTGCGTTCGATGTGAGATTCTTGTAGGCTAGATTCATGGAATAAAGACGTTAGGAGAGTGAATCCACCTCCAAGAATCGCCAATGTCACGATCAATTTTGCACATGTTCAAGTAAAACATCAAATCATTAATCATAGATTTCTCCCTCAACTCTCTTCTCCACTTCAAGTCCCAAACCCATCCCTCATTCTCTCAAAGTCCTTGTTTCACAAATTCGAGCCTCCTGTTATACACTCAAGTTATATGTTAGGATTTAAACAGAAATTATGGAGAAAATAATGGAAAACACGAATTAAGGAACACAAATTTGGTTACCCAGTTCGTCAAGAATTACTACGTCTGGGGGCACTACCAAGCCAGGAGATCTACTAATTTCGAGTGATATCAGTGATAATCCAATTACAATGAGTCAAAAGTATTTAAATATGAGACTGGGCCGAAAACCCTAAATCCGCGAACAGGGCCTCGGAACCGCTCGACCTCGGGCCTTGGTCGAGCGGTTCTGCTCGACCGAATGACTTGATCGAGCGCCTTGGCTGCGCTGCTTGGGGGGTTGCTCGACCGAGCAATAGTACTCGACCTCGAGCACTGGTCGAGCGCCTCCCGGGCGCTGCATCCCCGTTCCACAGAGACTCCAACAATCCCAACAATCTCCCACCTGGAGACTGACTCCAACTGTAACTTGTCTCCTCCATTTCGACGGTCTCTCTCACTGGTAGTAGTGTCGGGCCTTCATCTCAGTTTCCAAGGCCAGTTGAAGTCATGCATGTTGGGATTATACTGGAAAGTATGCTTTTACTTTGTATAATTAAAACTGAATTTCGGACTTAATTACTGAAATAAATTGTTTATAACTGATGCTTTAAATATCATCGAATGTTACATATATTTACTGCATAACTGTTCAATAAATAGTATGTGTTACATTGTAGTTAATTTAGTGATACCAGATCACAGAAGATTAAATTAATAGTCCTTTGTAAACAAAAGTACACCATTCACGACCTAGATGGAAATGAACAATCCATCGTGAAAGGTTGAAGTGTAAGGCTCAGATTGGCTTGTCTTGACCAAGATATTACACTAGTGCATGACTGATGCACTGAATAGGACCTACATGAGGACAAATTCTTCAGAACTGAACAAAGAAGAATTAGACCTCAGTCGTTCGTAATTTCTTAATCTTCGTCCCTTAAATAGGATCACGTGTGGTTGGTAACTATTGCTTTGACTTATCACGGATAGAGAATCAACGAGATTCAATACTTTATATCTTGGGCAATATTATTGGTCACATGCGATTGCTAAGATTTAATATGAAGAATCGTGTGCAAGTACGCTTGTTCGATTTGCCCCCTTGGGAGGTTCATAAGATTTATCATACCAAATCTTGCAAGTGGAACTAGTTTCCGTTATGGATAATAATGTTGAACCGTTCCTTAACCAAGGACAAAAGATATTAATTAATGGAAATCTATTTCAGTGGCTTGAATTAATTAATGGGCTAGATAATCTTAAACACGGGAAATAATAATCGGGAGCCATATTGACTGTAATATGGGTTAAGATGGATAGTGCAATATTAATTATGTAGTGGGATTAATTAATATTTATGGGCTTGAATAATATTGTGGCTCAATATTGATAATTCAAGATCCATTGGAAGGTTCAATCTTAATTCTCCTAAAGGCCCCCCAAGTAGCCCAACATAAAGTCCAATAACTGAAAAAGGTGTTTAAAAATAAAATAAATTTTGTTGCCTATTTTTCCTTGTTTTTTTCGAAAATTATGAATAAAGGGGGAGAAAGATTTTCTTTGAATTTTGTTATGGAATGAAGATATGTATTCTTGGAATACAAGATTATCTCATTAAATTCAAGAAATCTCTCACTTGGTATTCATATTTGAAATTTTTGAAATTTTTGATAATTAAGGGAAAGAAAGATTTTCTTGATTTTCTTGAAAAGATATTACGGTAGATATGTATTTCTTGAAATACAAGTATATCTCATAAATTCAAGAAGATCCAAATCTTGGAATCTAGTCTCTTAATTTTTGAAAAATATGCCATAACAAGATAAGGTGGGATTTTTGTGGAATATTTTAATTATGGAGAAAAGAATATAGGAGATATATTCAAGATTTCTTGGAGATCAAGAAAAGATTTTCCCACATTGTTTTTCCCAAAATTTCGACCACCACCCTATCTATAAATAGGGGATGATTCTTTCATTCCCAAGTACAATTCCATGTGCTGGAAAAATTAGTAAATCCACAAAAGTGGTGCAACAAAGTTTATTTTTCCTTTTGTTAATTGTTCGCGAGCATCCTTCCATCGGATTATCGAGCAAGGACTAGGGAATACTTGGGAAGGCTTTTTGGTGTGTTTAATCGACGAGACAATTGCCACTCCAAGAGGTTAGTTCACGTAAACCCGTAGCAATTCCGCATGCGTAGGATTTATGTGAACTGTTTATATGCATGATTTGTTGTTGAATTATTATTCGAATTAATATAGGATTAATTCATGCTAGTAATAATTGTTAGAATTAAATTTGTATTTAAATATTCATCCTGAATAGATCCGTGCAATTAATTCCTCAACAAGCGGTATCGAGCCTAAGACTCAACGAATTTAAATTGTAATTTAATTAGTTTTTCATTAAATTTGAAATCGATAGTAGAATGCAAAGATCTTTTTGCAGTATCCAATTGTCATGGAATTTAATGTGTTTATTTATCATGCATATAAATTTGGTTTTTTTAATGATTCGCTCGAATTCTTTTTGCCTCGCGGAGAAAATCCACGATAGATTAAATTTGTTTGATTTGATCAATGTAATAGACTAGTCTAGATCTAGGTTTATTTATTTTTGTAAATAAATTAGTTGGATCATCAGGCGAGATGAAGAATTAAAGGATAGATCCGTAAGTAGCGGGCGGCTTGCTCGAACCTTTTCAGGTATGCACGGGCGTGGGGCGAGGCCGATAACATTCGGCCGTTCAACCACCAGGCACCGCGGCGTGAAGAGGAAATAATGAAGGGGAAGATGAATAAAATTGCGCCGCGTCCGTGGATCTCGCTTAACCCCGCTGGAGGGGCTCGAGGCAACCGAGGTTTAACTTCTTGAATTCGCCCGAAACACCGATCGCTGTGGTTACTAGAAGACGGATGCGGTCGCTTCGGCAAAAGGACCGACCGGATGCGGGCGTGGATCCCGGCCGACCTACTTGGCGTGGCGTCCGAGGCGGAGTTCTTTTTTCGAGACGAAGTGGAAGAAATTCAAGGCGGCGTTTCTTCAAAATCGCCAAGAAAAAATCAAACCATGACAATTGGATAATTTGTCCCCAATATGTTTATTTTTCCAACTTTGCTTGATTTATTGTTGTGATTTCTTGTGCTTTATTTAATTTGTTTAAATGTGTTTGCATGATAATTCCCAAATGAAAAATCTCACCTTCAAAAATTACTAAGTATGTTTAAATAATTAATTGATAATTTTATTTGGGATAATAAAATTGAATTAATTTTTACCTCCATGATTTATTTATTTGTGAATTCTTTTGGAGAAATTCCCTCGGGACGGTCAAAAGATATCTTTCACATGAATAAATTCCGAGATGGATGATTGTGGATTATTACTAGTGGCGACGATGATCCTCCGGGAGGCTCTTTCAAAGCGAAATAATAATTTCAGTATTTAATCATGGTTATTACTTAGGTATAAAATTGATATGCATATACTTCCCCTCAAGTCCTGTCAATTTTATATTGGTCACGTGGGGAGCCAACTATTAATCTGGATATTAAAGGTTTGTAACTATTCTTGTTTATAACATTCTTGAATGTGTTTAAATAATGACCCCACCGTGGCTTATTTAAACCATTTTTTGAGATGTTGGTCGATGCATGTTCATATTTTTTTTGAGATTTTAATATAAAACATGTGATCGAATTTTGTGATATATTTATGCTTATGCATATTATTATTTATTCGATTCAAAGATGTCGTAACTTTTTAATCCTTCGCTATTATACTTAAAAGTCAATAGAATAAGTATGGAAACTATATTGATTGGAAACGAAAAAATTATAATTGTCCTAACTGCACAAAAGCACAAGTGGATTCTTGACACACCAAAATCAGATGAGCCAACTGACGAGTCAAAAATGTGAGACTCGTCAGATCACCTTGCGAGAGATGTCGTCGTTGAAATTGGTGGAGGGCAAACCCGTAAGGGATTCGATCCTCAAAATTGATGGCCCATCCGAACAAACTTGAAGTTCTCGAGTACAGATTATAATCTGGAGACTCAGATGAATTTGGTACTTCACTCTCTGCCCAAAAGTTTCTGAGCAATTTTGCCTCGCTAGCTGATTAGTTGCAAGTTTTGGTCTCGGCAGAGATGTTGATAGGGCACCAAACTCAAGCTTTGACGGCAAGTGGTTCGTCTTCATCTTCTAGGCCAAGGGATGGCAAGAAGAAGAAGGTGGCCAAAGGCCATAAGAAATCAGCTTCCCTTTTGCCAAGGGCAATGATAAAATGACGAATCTTTGGTGGTGTCAAGGAAAATCCAAAAGGAAGTGCTTAAGGCTGCGGTGAAAGAGGACAATGGAGGTTTGCATGTTCCAACCCCAAAACATCGGAAAGAAAGGTAACTCTCACGACTAATTATTGAAACTTGTTTAGCGCCAGATACTTTCTCATTCGTGGGTAGTTGATAAGGATCCACTAATCATGTTTGCTTCACGGGTTCAAACCGATCCAACAACTAAGTGGCGGTGAGATCCTCATCATTTTGGGTGATCTATGAGTGGCGGTGAAGCGATTGCACTGTCTTTTGAAGACGAGTTCTAATTTTAAGAGATGTTCTTTATGTTCCCGGTTTTAGAAAGAATTCACTTTCGGTTTCTAAAATTACATTAATGGATACTTAGTTTCTTCTAATAAGAATGACATCATTTCTTGAAATGATGAGTGTATTTGTTACGGGACATTGATGGAAAATCTCTACACAATTCTTGTGCACACCACTCAAGAAATGCATCCTATAACACACATCAATTTAGATAAAAAAAAAAAAAATGTGAGCGAGACATTCTATGGCATCTAAGATTGGGACATATTAATCAAAGAGGATCCAAAGGTTGGTAGAAGGCGGTTCACCGGAGTCTCTCCAAGTTGAACCAATTCCAACTGCGAATCATGTTTGGAGGGCAAAAATGACCAAGAGGGCATTGGGAGCCGAGGAATAGAGCCAAAGAAGTGTTAGAAATCGTTCACAGGGCGTATGTGGTCAATGTCAACCAAAGAAAGGGGAGGTTATGAGTATTTCGTCACTTTTATTGATGACTACTCAAGGTACGATTATATTTTCCTTATGAAGCATAAATCTGAGACCTTTGAGAAATTCAAAGAATTTAAGGTTCAAGCAGAGAATCATAGGGAAAAACGTATCAAGTCTCTATGATCTGATCGTGGAGGCGAGTACCTCAACAATGAGTTTTTGAACTACTTGTCTGATGAAGGGATTGCATCCTACAAATCGATCTTTCGGATTCCCTCAACAAAACGGGGTTGCAGAGCGAAGAAACAAAACTCTTTTGGAAATGGTTAGATCTATGATGAGTTATGCGGATCTTCCCAAGTCGTTCTGGGGTCATGCCTTGGAAACAGCGGCTTATATTCTGAACTTGGTGCCATCCAAATCGGTTTCCAAAACTCCCAAAGAATTGTGGATCGGGAACAAGCCCAGTTTGAGACACATGAAGATTTGGGGGTGTCCGGCCTACGAGTTGGACAAGGAAGCCGGAAAATTGGATCCTCGATCAGAATTAAGGTTGTTTGTAGGATACCCCGAGGGAACAAAAGGGTGTATGTTCTATGGTTCCGAAGATCAAAAGGTGGTAATAAGCACCCATTTTAGATTTTTGGAAGAAGACTATATGAACAAAAGAAGACCCAGAAGTGAGATTACCTTAAATGAGCTAAGAGGCCTAACCTCAGTGCCAATTGTACAAGATGACATACCAAACGACATACTTACACAACCGGAACCTCGTCGTAGTGGGAGGGTTGTGAGACAGCCCGAGAGATTCATGGGGATAGGAGAGTCCTCGGACTTGATTCCCGGACAAGACAAATCAGACCCATGGACATATGACGAGGCAATCCAAGACAAGGATGCGATTTCTTGGCAAACAGCAATGAAAGCCGAAATGGGTTCTATGGATCATAATAGAGTGTGGGAGCTAGGCGAACCACTTAATGTGGTCAAGCCCATTGGTTGCAAGTGGGTGTACAAGAGAAAAAGAGGAAAGGGCGGGAAGGTGGAAACCTTCAAGGCAAGGCTTGTGGCGAAAGGTTATACTCAGAAAGAAGGGATCGACTATGAGGAAACTTTTTCGCCCGTAGCAATGCTCAAGTCCATCCGAATTCTCTTGTCGATTGCTGGGCATCTCGACTTTGAAATCTGGCAAATGGATGTCAAGATAGCTTTCCTTAACTGAAGTCTTGATGAAGAAATCTATATGCAACAACCACAAGGCTTCATTGAAAAAGACCAAAAACACCTAGTTTGTAAGCTCATGAAGTCCATTTACGGACTCAAACAGGCATCCAGAGATTGAAACCAATGTTTTGATCATGTTATAAAGTCTTATGGGTTTGATCAAAACGAGTTCGAAAGTTGTGTGTACAAAAAGCGTGTCGGAACTGCATTGATATTCTTAGTATTATACATAGACGACATTCTGATCATCGGGAACGATGTAAAGGTGTTATCAGACGTAAGGGCATGGCTTTCAAAATAGTTTGATATGAAGGACTTAGGGGAAGCCGTGCACATCCTTGGGATCAACATCACTCGAGATCGCAAGAAAATGATGATAGGCTTATCGCAAGCTTCATACATACACATTGTCTTGAAACGATTCAGCATGGAGGATTCCAAGAAAGGCTTCGTACCTTTTAGACATGGAATCCATCTATCCAAGGAAATGTGCCCTAAGACACAAAAGGAGATAGATGACATGAAAGGCATTTCATATGCTTTTATTTGTCGGAAGCCTTATGTATGCAATCTTTGTGTTCGAGACCAGGATATTTGCTTTTCCGTTGGCATGGTGGCAAGATATCAAAGTAACGGGATGAAAAGAACATTGATCAATTTAAAAACATTCAAGTATCCGAAAAGAACTCGAGATAGAATGTTAATTTATCGATCGATAGTCTAATCCCCATCGGCCATTACGGGGATTCGGATTTCCAATCGGACTTAGATTCGAGAAAATCTACCTCATTAGTGTGTAAAGAAATGGGGGAGAGCCATTACATGGAGAAGCGTTAGCGTAAATGCATCGCAGATTCTACCATGGAAGCCGAATATGTAGCTACTTGCGCAGCGAAAATTAAAAGCGGTTTGGCTCAAGAACTTCCTAGTGGACTTGGACGTAGTTAAATTTGCCCAAAGACAATCTTTTTTATTGTGACAATGCCGAAAGCGATTTGCAAATTCAAAGGGAACCAAGAGCCCACAAGGCCATCAAACACATTGAAAAAATACCATCTTATACGAGAAATCGTTAAGAGATGAGATATAGATGGCAAAGATCACGCCGGAAGACAACCCAGCGAGATCCATTCACAAAGGGTCCGCCTCGAATACATTCGAGAGACATGTGAAAGGAATGGGTGTCAAGCGGTTTTGTCAATCGCTTTGAGTATAAGTGGGAGAAATTATTAGGTTCGTGTAGGTGACATTAGATGTCAAGTATTAGGAACTACACGGGACATCTTTGTAGTATACTTAAAAGCAGACTTTGAGTATAAGTGGGAGATTGTTGGGATTATATTGGAAAGTATGCTTTTTACTTTGTATAATCAAAACCTCGAATTCGGACTTATTCTTTGAAATAAATTGTTTATCATCGATGCTTTAAATATCATCATTGTTAAATATATTTCTTTGATAACTGTTCAATAAATAAGACGTGTTACATTGTAGTTAATTTAGTGATACCGGATCACGAAGATTAAATTAATCGTCCTTGTAACCAAAAGTACATCATTTACTTTAGATGGAAATGAACAATCCATCGTGAAAGGTTGAAGTGTAAAGGCTCAGATTGGTTTTGTCTTGACCAAGATATTACACTAGTGCATGGTCGATGCCTTTGAATAGGACCTACAGGGAGGACAAATTCTTGAACCCGAACAAGGAAGAATTAGACCTCGGTGGTTCGTTATTTCTTAATCTTCGTCCCTTAAATAGGATCACGTGTGGTTGGTAACTATTGTTTTGACTTATCATGGGTAGAGAATCAATCGGGATTCAATACTTTATATCTTGGGTCATATTATTGGTCACATGCGATTGCTAAGATTTATCACGGAGAATCGTGTGCAGAAATTTTGTTCGATTTGCCCTTGGGAGGTTCATAAGATTTATCATACCAAATCTTGCAAGTGGAACTAGTTTAAATTATGGATAATAATGTTGAACCGTTCCTTAACCAAGGACAAAAGATATTAATTTATGGAAAGTTATTTCATGGCTTGAATTTATTAATGGGCTAGATAATCTTAAACACGAGAAAATAATAGCGGGAGCCATATTAATCGTAATATGGGTTAAGATGGATAGTCAATATTAATTATGTAGTGGGACTAATTAATATTTATGGGCTTGAATAATATTGTGGCTCAATATTGATAATTCAAGATCCATTGGAAGGTCCAATCTTAATTCTCCTAAAGGCCCCCCAAGTAGCCCAACATAAAGTCCAATAACTGAAAAAGGTGTTTAAAAATAAAATAAGTTTTGTTGCCTATTTTTCCTTGTTTTTTTCGAAAATTATGAATAAAAGGGGAGAAAGATTTTCTTTGAATTTTGTTATGGAATGAAGATATGTATTCTTGGAATACAAGATTATCTCATTAAATTCAAGAAATCTCCCACTTGGTTATTCATATTTGAAATTTTCGAAATTTTTTGATAATTAAGGGAAAGAAAGATTTTCTTGATTTTCTTGAAAAGATATTATGGTAGATATGTATTTCTTAAAATACAAGTATATCTCATAAATTCAAGAAGATCTAAATCTTGGAATCTTGTCTCTTAATTTTCGAAAAATATGCCATAACAAGATATGGTGGGATTTTTGTGGAATATTTTAATTATGGAGAAAATAATATAGGAGATATATTCAAGATTTCTTGGAGATCAAGAAAAAAATTTCCCACATTGTTTTTTCCCAAAATTTCGACCACCACCCTATCTATAAATAGGGGATGATTCTTTCATTCCCAAGTACAATTCTATGTGCTTGAAAAATTAGTAAATCCACTAAAGTGGTGCAACAAAGTTTATTTTTCCTTTTGTTAATTGTTCGCGAGCATCCTTCCACCGGATTGTCGAGCAAGGACTAGGGAATACTTGGAAAGATTTTTCGGTGTGTTTAATCGACGAGACCATTGCCACTCCAAGAAGTTAGTTCACGTAAACCCGTAGCAATTCCGCATGCGTAGGATTTATGTGAACTGTTTATATGCATGATTTGTTGTTGAATTATTATTTGAATTAATATAGGATTAATTCATGCTAGTAATAATTGTTAGAATTAAATTTGTATTTAAATATTCATCCCGAAGAGATCCGTGCAATTAATTCTCCAACAACGCATAACTTCAACTTCTCTAAGGTCACAACCTTAGTCAACATGTCAGCAGGATTCTCACTTCCTCGGATCTTCATCAGCTGTAAGATCTTGTTCTCAATGAGGTAACGAATGCTTCTATCAGCCTCCTCCTTGATTCTGTAAACCCACTTATTATGCAGTGCTTTCTTGCCCTTAGGGAGCTCAACTAGTTCTCAGGTTTCGTTGGTCATCAATGAATTCATCTCATCATCCATCGCAAGTTTCCACTTGCTCACATGTTCACTACGTATAGCCTCTGCATAACATTCAGGTTCACCACTATCAGTCAACAATAAATAATGAAGAGAAGATGAATACCTATCAGGAGATTTCCGTTCTCTCGTGGATCTTCGCAGCGGAATTGTTGGTGGTGGTGTACTAGGTCCTCAACAATCACCTGATCATTTTGAACCTCCTTGCTCCCACCTGAGTTCGAAATGTCTAACTTCACAACCTGAGTATCAGAACCACCTTCTTTGGATATCCCCAACATGTCTTTGTACAACACACCTTTCATTAAATATGACATCTCACCTCGACTCACTTAATTATCTTTCGATTTTCTTCATCCCAAAATCGCCAAATTCATCACCGCCATATCCAACAAACGTACACTTAACAGATTTAGCATCCAACTTACTTCTACTAGTAGCATCAACATGAACATATGAAACACACTCAAATACTCGAAGAAAAGACAGATTTACCCTCCTTTGGAAACCGATGCCGGGCCTCCTCGGTATGCCATTTTCCAAGGGAGTTGAGGGTCCTCTTTTCATTTATCAAGTAAATTTGTTCCAATGCAGTGTTAAGTTTGCTTTGAAAAACATCTACAAGTATAAACATAAGCCCACACTTCAATCTCATGCTTCTTCAAACGGACTTATCAGGACGTTCACATAGCGTTGTTCATACGTTACCACACCACACATTCTTTTGGGAGGGTTCCTTCACGGTTTTTCTCCATTCAATTCCATTCGCCATCGGTTTGGTGTCACAAAATTCTTTGAACTCACGGGAGCTCATACTTCCACCATTATCGATCTCAAACACTTCATCTTGAATATATCTGGAAGTTTCTACAAGTGCCTTCCAGTTTCATTCAAATAAAGCATTAAAGGCATGGGACTTCTTTTTTGAAAAATAAACCCATACCTTCCTCTTAGAGTCGTCAATGAAAGTCATGTAATATGATGCTCCACCAAGGATGTCAGCGACTATATTTTGGTCTTTGGACCCCACAAGTCATCGATGGACTAAGGAGAGATCCTGAACATGTCATTTGGGTTTTGCTTCTTCAAAGTTCGCCTTTGAAAAACTCAATCTTTTAAAAATGATTCAAACAAATTTCTTTAGTAATGAATTTTCCTAATACAGTCCTTCATAACCCGATGTCAAGAGGTCTTGATTTAAATAAATACAAAAAAAGCGGTTTACCCTTTTTGAACACATAAGTTTTTCATTCCTTTCTCACTATGTGACCAAGACGACAATGCCACAAATCTGCATTCCCTTTTTTTTCACTTATCTTCAAGAAGCAGCAATGTTGTGATTGATGTAAAAAGTTACAATTTTTTTAATGAATTTGTTATCATCGTATACAAAGTTCCCTCCTTATTGCCTCGAGCCACTACCATGACACCTTTGGATATCTTCCACGTGTTACATCCAAAAGTCACCTTGTAACCCTCATCATCAAGGTTAGCATCTTCGGGTTTATCAATCGAAATTAAATTCTTTCTTCAATCCGGGAATATGTCTCACATCTTTCAACCATCGATCTCAAAACTTTTGATTCCATTTGGTGTCTTGATGATATATAGACGAACATTCCCCTTCCCTTTGATTTCCGGCTTTTGTATGCTCATCATCGCCTAGATAAACCCTCCCAAAGTTCAAGTGTATCTTTCTCCATTACGTCAAACTTTATCCAATTCGTCAGCAGGATACATCGCCGATTTGTCCTTGTGATGCAAATTCTAAAATAATGAAACGATGCTCAATGTTTTACACAACAATCTAACACCCATAATTCAATGGATCTTTTTCCGATTTCAAGATTAATATTTTACGATTTTCTTTTTGTTGAGTTGTCATTCTTCAACAGTGCGTTCCTTGTGTCTTTGCTTGTGCCTTCCACTCCCTTTTGTAATGACCAAGTTCATGACAATTGTAACACTCAACTTGACTCTTGTCCTTCTTGGGCTTATCTTTGCCCTTGACTTTGACCTACCCCGGTTGGCTTCCTCTTTATATTCACCCCCCTTTAGATGGTTTGCCTCTGTTTTAGGGATGGCAAAATTGACCTCGATCTTGTGGCTACACCCAATTCTTTCCTTGTGTAAAATTTCTTCTCTCATGATCGGATCTCTAACCTCATCAAATTTAAGTTTCACTTTTTTCTTTTGAAGCACTAAAAATCGATTCTTGTCCCCACTCCAACTTTACGGTAAAGAAAACAACAAAATTAGGGCTTGAACCTCATCATCAAAATCAATCTCAATCGAGCTCAATTGAAATTTATGATCATATTGAACTCGTTGAGATGATGGATACCACGATTTTCTCTGCCATCCTCAAGTTGAATAACCTCCTCGATCGAGATGAACCCTTGTTTCTATGACGGTTTTTTCATACATCTCAATCAAAATCTCTCAGAATCTCCTTTGTGATTTTTGCTTTCACCGTATGTAGAGGCGGCGTTCTGGATAAACCTGACGAACCACACTCATCGTATCTTCTGTCCAAAGAACTTCCACTCGTCGTCCTTCATATCTTGTTGAACCTAAAGGTTGATACTGATCTTTCTAATCAAAATGCGTCTTTGAGTAATCCTCGTCCGCAATTTCGAATCGAAATCTGATTTCCATCAAACTTCTCAATCGGGTGATTTTCCTTGGCCCATCATAATTGCTCCCTTTTTGAGATCCCTTGAACCGGATGCTTTCGATACAGGTTGTTAGGATTTAAACAACAATTATGGAGAAAATAATGGAAAAATTTAATTAAGGAACACAAATTTGGTTACCGGTTAAATCCGGGAAGACTACGCCGGGGGGCACTATTGAAAGCCATGAGATCTACTAATTTCGAAAGTGATATCGGTGATAATCCATTACAATGAGTCAAAAAGTATTTAAATATGAGGCCTCGGGCGAAAAACCCTAAACCGCGATACATGGCGTGAACCTAAAGGGATCTGATCTTTACCGACCTCGACCGCAATGCCTTGGTCAAAATTGTTCCATCAAACTTCTCGCCGACCGAATGACTTGATCGAGCCTTACGCTTGTTAGGATTTAAACAACAATTATGGGGGTTGCTCGACCGAGCAATAGTGCTCAACCTCGAAAGACCGGGTCGAGATCTACTAATTTCCTCTGATAATCCAATTACAATGAGTCAAAAGTATTTTCCAGATCGGGCGAAAACCCTCCAACAATCCCAACATTATACAGCCTAGGAAAAGCTTCTTTTAGAGTAACCTCCCCAAGCCACCAATATGTCCAAAATGATGTCTTATCCCTTACCCAAACCACTCTCAAAATTTCCATCTTTAATCCTCTTTCATTCCCTCCCCAATATAGCTCACATATATATTTCCACCAACCCACTTTCTCCATTTCGGAGAAAAATTTAGCCCTGTCATCATCTCATCCAAGAAGTCTCAATCCATTGTGGCTTATGCCTATGCAAAGTCCACCTTAAAAAATATCCTTTTGATTTTCTTCTTTTTTGCCTCGTCTATCATCTCGTTGAGGATTACAATTCCATCAAGAACCAGTCTTCCTCCCACAAATGTCGATTAATTTTCAGAAATCACCTCATCAAGCACCTTGGTAACTCGAGTAGCATAAGTCTTAACTATGATCTTGTAAAGACTTGCGATTAAGAGAGAGAGAGAGCGGAAGCAGAAATAAAGAGAGGTTATATTTTTTTACACGGTGGAACAATCGGGTCAAACTGACCCAAGAAGATGATGCTGAAATGACCCAATAAATTGAATATGAATAATTTTCACGGTAAAAATATAAATTGATTTTCACAAAAGTAAAAAAATTTATAACATTGTAAAATTTGTATGAGACGTGATATTCTTATTTATCTTTGTAATACTCAAATTTCAAAAGTATCATAAAAAACACCCAAAAATTATATGCTCTCATGCAAGATTTCCTCTTAGCAATAATCATTACTAATAGACTTGAAAGGAAACAAGATTAAAAATTCAACAAGTGAAGCGAACCCTAAAAAGAACCACAAGCATACAAATGTGAAAATGCAAATCCATAATAAATAATACTATATCTCTCTTATATTATAAAAAGAAAAAAACCAAATCGACATTGTAAATATTTCTTTAACTCAAATAAGAGAAAAAAAAGTGTAATTTTCAAATGCCCCATCTGAATCTCTCAAATTGTTAACACACAAGAAACTGAACAAGGTAAGAAAACATACACAAAAAGCAAAGATGATATGCCCTTTACACAAGTAAGGATAGCATTATCAACGAAAACCAAGTGCTCCAATGACAGGTCGTCATCCATAACCAATTATGACCAACCAAAGAGATAGTCAAGAACATAGACGAGTGTCAAAGAAAGCGGATAGAGAAGGAAAGCTATTAAGGTGGTCCAAAGTGGAAGTGTTTGAAAAGTACTTCCGAGGATCCCCATCACAACGCACACGATTAGAATGACGAGCACCTCTGATGAGAAATCCCACACCAATCCTCTACAATAGACGAGCGCCAAGAAGACGGATAGGCACAACACGTTATTCATTGTAACAGCTCCATACAACTGAAACATCAACATATGTATACTCAGGTACCTTGATTATCTATAAACTACAACATACAAATTGTGGAATATGAAATATAATATATAACTAATTAGAGAGTAAATTGCAAAATTGGTTCCGTAACTATTCTATGTTGGTGTTTTCAGTCTCATACGAGTTATTTTTCTCAATTAAGCCCCGTGTTAGAGTCCAATATTGATAATTTTTTGGGTATAGGATGATAATTAATTGAGTTGGTGTTACGAAAAATAGTTTTACTGATTAATTGTTTTGCAAATACCGTTTTATAGTAGAAAAACTAATACATTTTAATGAAACAACTAATACTATCAAACTAATAACTTTTAATGAAGAAATTAATATTGTTTAAGAATACACTCAAAATGCAAACCATTTGCGCGTTAAAACAGGTTTACGTAAAACTTTGGCATTAATTTTTTTGTTTTTAATTGAGATTAATATGGTGGGGTCTCATTATGCCACGTAAACTATGCCAAGTTATTACTCAGATTGCTACATGGAATTCGGCAGCTCACGTGAATATGCATGAAAAAATCCCACAACCTTGTCAATATAGTACTAAAAATTATGGGACTTGATTGAGAAAATTAATTCGCATAGGACTAAAACCGTCAACCCCCAACAGAAACGGGACCAAATTACTCCAGAAAAGAAGTCATATGACAGCCAGCTAACCTCTGAGAATGTCAATGACGCAGATTTCCTCTTTTTCCTGGTGGCAAATATAATAGCAGACACCGCCTCGCTCGAGTTAGTAGCCAGGGGCAGTGCAATGAACGATATGAAAAAAGTCGGAATACTTGTGGCAGCTGAGAAATTATCAACAGCATCCACCAGAGGATCTGCAAATGCAGCAGCGATCGCTGTTCCCACCAACAAAAGGAGTAAAGCTTTCAATGTATTCCCCTGCTGATTCTCAACACCCTCCTCATTCTCCTCAATTTCTTCTCCCAAAAGATCATGTTGTCTCCTTGTTTCCTGTCAAAAAATGTATATATATGAGGGCACAACTAATATTGTTCAATGAAAACAACTAATACCTTTTAGTAAAACAACTAATACCATTTAAAAATACACTGAAGTTGCATGCTGCAATTGGTGCATAGAAATTTGTATATGACCTTCGAAAGTAGTACAACGACAGTATAGGAAAGCAAAAGCTCATAGAGCAAAGTGACGAAAATACCCTGTGAAAATCATCTATATACTTCATCGAATCCGGATGGTGAGAGTTGCCACCCCTGGCCTCTGCAAGCCATCTTCCAACTCCTGCAATGAACTCTTGCAAATCAACTTTAACGTCGTTAGAACTGTCGAAATCCTTCATCACTTTCTCCACGGCATCATTGCTATCTAAGTTGATCTCATTAAACTGGATTCCGACTATTAGAGCTTTTAATTCCGAGTGTTGAAGATATCCATCCCCGTTTTCATCAATCGCCGTGAACAGCCTGCCATATTGAACAAGATTATGGATATCACCTTAAGAAGCAACATCATATAAAGAGTACAGAACGGCACCAAACCTACTTTTTTAATACTTCTTCATTGGGCCTTCCATCCGGTGTTGAAAGCTTCCCCAGAGCGCGCATTTTCAAATGCTTCAAAATTCCCGACATCAGATGCCGATGTTTGTAGTACGAAAGACGCCTCTTTTGAACCCAGGGCTGTAATACCTGTGCAGAGAGTTCAAAGGAATATTCTTTTTCAGAACGAATTTGAAAAAACATTGATCTATAGATACTACAGACAAGTAAAATGGTTTGTGGATATACATAATTGAAGCATATTTTCTGGCAGAAACTGAAACATTTCAGAAAGTATACTACTCCCTCACTTTCATTTTTTCACACAACCAATCAAACATCACTTATTGTGCTTGAATTCTGATTTTACCTATAAAATTCATGATACACCCTTATTAATTGAATGACAATATATACATTAAATATAGGCATTTTAGACAAATTATACCTTTTCAAAAAGAGTGGGTCTCATGTACACTCAGGTGCACTGTGCGCTCATAGTGCATTTATACTGAAAAGTGCAACATATTTACACTGAACCGTGCAACTATTTTTTCATATTAATAATTGCACGATTCAGTGTAAATAAGTTGCACTTTTCAGTATAACAAGTCACGATTCTAAAATGCACGGTGCACCTGGATGTATACAAGACTCAGCCTTTCAAAAGAGGTGACTATAATTCGAGACAGACAAAAAAAGGAACTCTGGACTATTTTTATGAAACGGAAATAGTATAAAAATTGTGGAGACCTGTTATGAGCATTATGTTCAATAGAAAAACAACAAAAAAACCGGGGACCTGGCTCGATGATCCTACAGATGCATTTGTGTATAAAACTGGCAAGTACTCGATATATAAAATCTAGATGTGCATGGAAAATGCATCCCTAATAATGCTTAGATACGCGGAATACCTGATATAGGCAATAGGCGATCAGAAGTGCAACCGAAACAACGAGACCAGCTAAGACAGCCAAGTGCCTTCCTGAACTTGAATGCAGGATTTGTGGTAATTGAACTATTACGAATGGCAGTACAGATATAGCCATGATTATTCCTGCATACTGTGTCAACTTATCAGTAGTAACGCCAGAACCTGCATGAACCGGTAAACAGTAAGATTTAACAGCAGAACTGTCTATAAGAACACCCGACAAAAAAGACAAATCAGAAGGAGAATAAAACCGTCGACGCTTATAAGCATAATACATCTGTGTTTTCATTTTCTCAATCAAACAACCACTTCAACAGCCAAGCAGCAATATCAAACTTCGATATATGTTAAATAATTGAAAAGTGTAATCAAAATTATACTCCCTCCGTCTCTAACTCAATTGAACATTTGTCAAAAAGGTCTGTTCCAAACTCAATTGAACATTTCTATAAATGGTAATAAAACAATTTTTTCTCTTGTATCTATACCCCTCAAACACCTAAATATTACACTCAATGTCATTACTTTTTCAACACTAAAGTCAACTTTATCTCAATTTAATTTACACAAATGTCATTACTTTTACCATTTATGATTTAACCCCCCCACAAAAAAGCAACTTTATCCGTTTTAATAATAATAAACAATTTTTTTCTTAAAAATTGTGTGCACAGTAAATATTCAATCGAGTTAGGGACAGAGGGAGTATTATACATGAAAAAAAAAAAGGTAAATTAAAACAAAAGAGGCTAGAAAGAAATGATAGAGACGAACCAGTTAAACTGAAGCGCTTAGTATCTAGAGAATCTTTGGCACCACCATCTAAAAGATCACATTTTCCCACAATAACACAGGAGCCCCAAATTACAGTAAGAAGCATGACCGTTGAACCAGCTAAAAGCCCCATACCGACGGACACCTGGCTTTGTGCTGTTTCTGGGCTTCCAGAAAGTCCAGACACTGAAAATAGCATCAACATGACAAAGCAAAAGTTAATCTTTTCTGATTCTAATATTCATCCAGAATAATATTGATGGATTTCATATTCATTCTTTAGCTTCCAACATCAAAATATACTTACTACTATATATTTATTGAAAATGGTGATGATATCATATATAAATAACACGAGACAACAGGATTTTGCATAGTTCATTTACATTCACTTCATACTATGATGAGTACAAAACAGATGAAGCAGGCCAATTAAACAAAATATCATGTCTTGATACAATTATTATTTCTTCAGTTAATACCTGACCCTTCCCCTTCTCTCCTTTTCTATTGTCATGATGAAGGCTAAATTTTGTATGCATCCTGGTGCACCGTGCACTCATAGTGCATTTTAAAAATATGTAACTTGTTATACTGAAAGAAGCAACTTGTTTACACTGAACTGTACAACTATTATATGGAAAAATAGTTGCACGGTTCAATGTAAACAAGTTGCATATTTCTAAAATGCACTATGAGTGAATGGTGCACCTGGATGCACATGAGACACACTCAATACTCCTTAGGAATACACATCAGTTGAATGGTGCAATTGGTGTATACAATTTTTTTGTCCATTTATATATATATTTAGAGTAGGTCTAGTGTGAAAATTTTCATGTATGAAAATCTATAAAATTGCCCTAAATC
Source organism: Stenogyne calaminthoides (assembly GCA_037126765.1). Classification (NCBI taxonomy): domain Eukaryota; kingdom Viridiplantae; phylum Streptophyta; class Magnoliopsida; order Lamiales; family Lamiaceae; genus Stenogyne; species Stenogyne calaminthoides. The sequence goes on from JBBCBC010000004.1 coordinate 16,346,353, forward strand.
AACCATCTACACCCTAAACACTGAATAATGAATCCTAAATTATGACCTATTCGGGCCGGGTGAACCATGAACCACTTGAGCCGAGTGAACCATGAACCACTCAATTTTGTCTTACCCTCACCAATTACAAAATTTGATTGTAAATTAAAGTTTTTTCATTTATGAATATTTTCATACTAGACTTTGTCATATATTTAAACTATCCAACTATCCATCCAATTATTACAAACATAACTGCCTTATAATAACAATAATTGTGACTATAAATACCATTGAATTGATTATACAGGTGTCCAACCACCCAAGACTTTAAGCATAGCTATAAAGTGGGTGTATATAGAAATTTGGTGAGTGTTAATAGTCATGGTCCTTATCACCTTCTATTACCCATTTGATTTGACATATAACAGAATTTCAATTACCAAATTTCTAAAACAAATACTATTTATGTCCTTTGGTAATTTTCTAATTTGCTTTTTTCACAAAAATTAAGGAATATAGAATAAAATGGGATAATGGGTAGTTGAAATGTGATAGGAGATAGAAAAGGTAGAGAGAGATAGGGAAAGAAAAGATAGAGAGAAAGCGGGGTCATTACCTTTCCATTTAAGGAAATAGGAAACTTAACTCAGGATATCATTTTTGGTAAAACAAGAAGCTTATCAAGGGCCGGAGGGAGTACATACTATCATTACTCATTAGGATTTTTACTTGGAACTTTCATTATAGAAGACATGGGCAGACCCAGAAACCGATGAAGAGGTGCACTAGAAAATATATATTATTAAATGATAAATATAAATATATATATATAAAAACATGATACAAAAAATTTCACATAATTTATATACTTAATTAAACAATTCTAAAGATAAATTCATGAATAGGGAAAAAATTTAGATGCCAAAATCATTACACTCCAACGATAAAATTAAATAAAAACCCAAAAGAAAGCTGAAAGAATAATTGAGTGAAAAATGCAATATTTATTTTCCTATAAAACATGTCAAGTAGAATTAGTTAACTTATTAAGTTGCACATGTAATATTAACGTATTAAATTTGTTCATGAAAAGTAGAGAACGCATCACAACATAAAAAGTAATCTATGAGTGAATTTACATTAAAGATAATCTGTGTGGGTTAATAAGTTAAATATGTGGACTAAACATAATTCAAAAACCTAAAGAAGAGTGTGATTGATATTGTGTTAATAAGTCAGTTGATTTTGGACCTTATGGTTTAATTTTATAAATAAATGCGACTGAAATTCTTTTCCCAAGGATGTATCCTAGCGTGAGACCTTCTTTGCATCGTGCAATTTCTTATCCCTCCCTCCCTCAGTTCTATCTGATTTTTGTGGCAGCATCTCACTTCTCTCTCTTAGTGGATGTTTGGTTTGATAGTGGTAGGAGTTTCTTTTATGAGGCACACTTCTGTGAGACGGTCTCATGGTGAAATGGAGCATCATTTGGACATTGACGCTTTAACATTTTGGGAGGGGTGAGTGTTGGTTTGTATTAGGTTGTACTCCGTCTCATGCATAAAATCGTCTCATAAGAGTTTTTGTCTTCTTTTATTGTTTAGTGTGCATGTTTTTCTGGTTTTTATTGTTCTTTAACCTGTTTTCTGGCCTATGATGGAGGATGAGATAATAAGGAACAATTTGTTGGTTTGTTCTATGTAGACTTTGTGGAACAGAGTTATGGTCTTTTATGTTTTGGAAGGACTTGAGCGCATTAGAGTGGTTTCGGGTTCAAATGTTGACCGTACAAGCAGTTACAAGCAACTTGAGTGTTAGATTTCACTAGTGTTTTTGAGTGAACTACCGTTTGTTCCGACTGCATATACATTGTGAAAAGTGAAGAACACTCCAAATTGCTTTGTTTTACACTAGTGTTTTTGAGTGAACTACCGTTTGTTCCGACTGCATATACATTGTGCAAAGTGAAGAACACTCCAAATTGCTTTGTTTTATTCTTTTACACTTCTTGTTGGGAAATGAATTTAATAAAGAGGATTTTGATTAGATCCCAAACCCCCTGAGTATGACATGTTCAGGATAATCTTGATAGATGAGTCAGGATTCAGTTTTAGAGTATTCAGGATGATATCTGCACCGTGTATAGTCGGCAGATATAGAACATGTTAGATTCTGAAGACTCAGTAAGAATCTGAAGAAACTGAAGTTTCAAGACTCAAAGATGAAATCGAGAATCAAGACTTCGATTATGAAACTGAGAATCTGGAGGCTCAGAGAAATCTGAAGGCTCAGAGAAACCTGAAGGCTCAGAGAAACCTGAAGACTCAGTATGTTATTGAAGACACTGAGAGCTCAGAGAATCCTGAAGGCACAGTAATTACTGAATACTCAGTAATGTACTGAATGCTCAGTATATCCTGAATGTTCCGAAGCGAAGAAACTGAGGAATATAGCCGTTGGAATCCAGCTGACGTGGACCAATGAGAGGAAGACAACCAGCCTGAAAAAGCTGCAGAACATACAAGAATAGTATGGATTTGAATGTGATTCTCTCAAACGGTAACATTCAAATCCACACTATAAATACAAGATCTTCCATCAAATTAAGTGTGGAGATTATGCAAAAGATGCTACAGAGCCAAGAGCGTTATAGTCAAAGTATTCCCACCTTAGAACACAAGTCTGTAGATATACAAATATATTCAAAGAGTGTTCTAGAACTCAACCTAAGCAACCCACGATGTATCTTAAGCTTAGAGAGATTTTCTCAACCTTAGCATTGAGGCTAAACCATTGTAAGGGAAAATCTCACCATAGTTGGAGATAACACCAAACCCAAACCCCATTCTCGTAAGAGATAACTAGTGGTGGAGTGAGGTAGTTGTTAGGCAATCCCGAGTGAGGGTGATAAGTCCCGAAGGAGTGTGAACTCGTTAAACATCTAAGAGGCGAGTCCGAGGGGGTGATAAGTTCAGTTTGAGTTAGTAAACTACAGAGGTAGTCAGAAAGCTCAAAGTAGAAAGATTAGTAAACTACAGAAGTAGTCAGAAAACCTTAGGAAGTGTTTGAAGGAATTTCCCTAGTAACAGGGAGAGTGGATGTAGGAGTTTGAGTCTCCGAACCACTATGCATTGTTGTGTTGTTTACTGTTTTACGTTCTTATATTGTCGTACGCATTCGATTATAAGCAAGACACAACACATGAGCTTAAAAGAGAAAAATCTGGAATCATCATTCCTTCACCCCTATTTTATATGCATCGCTTGTCATGTTTGCTTCCGCACGCGTAAAATGGGTTTTCCACCGGGGCCCAACACTTCTCATCCATTTGTTTGGATTGAGAATAGTTTCAATTTTTCCAAAGAAAAGTTAGTATTTTTTGATACTTTGTCTTCTTCGATTTCAAAATCAATAAAGTTGTTTCCCCTAAAACCTTAGATTCAATTCAAACTTGTGTTGAGTTTAAATAAACTTCGATAAATTAATTATAAATAATTCACACACAATAAAAAAATTGTACTAGACTCGAGCCCGGGCTGCCCCAAGTGCATCCACCCCTGATCGCAAAGGCACGTCATAATCGAAAACAAACATAGCATAAGAGGGTGTTTGAAAGAAATTATAAGTGATTATAATTACCTAAAATTATGTGCATAAACAATTTAGAGTATTTTATTTCATTTTTATTAGATTAAATAAGCTATCAAAAGCTATAAACTAAAAATTAAAAGTGGGTGTTTTTGGTAGCTTATGAGAATTTTTTAAGTATTATTAACTTTTTTTTGCAAGCATTATCATTTTTTTTTTAATTTTTTTACAAACACCATCAACTTCTACCATTAATCAATTTTCCAATAATCATTTATCTTAATTTTTTTAAGAAAGTATAAGTATTTGCAAACACCCATTAAGACTTCACCAAACTAGAAAAAATCTAGTATGAGATGATCTCTGCCACTCATCTGAAAAAAGAGTAAGACCAAAACAAAACTAGGGGTCGACCGCTTGGTATGATTAGATAATGATAATCGTAATGAGTTTCATTGAGGGGTATATCAAAAATGATTATTGATTGTATTGTTATTGTTTGGTTACAACATCAACAATGAGTATCATGTGAGAATGGTTGAGTGAGTGGGGACAATTAATTGCTTACTTCTATTCTTATTACTTGTGTATCAAAATTACCAAACAATATCAATAGAAGTTATTTCCATTATTCTCAACCAACTGGGGCCTAGGTATTATTAACAACTAGAAAAGGTCCGTTACGAGGTGATCTCCATTACTCAACTGACAAGCAGTTAAGACTGAACCCACCAAAGCAAATCTAGATATTGTCAACTAAACCGGACCCGACACCCACCGCCCATATTTAAAAAAAACACTAAAATAAGGTTGAAAATAAATAAGGGGTAATAGTTTCAATAAAAATATTTATTACAGGGTATAACCCTCTCCGAAGAAAAGGACTCCACAAACTATGTCACGATAACGCACGCGCGCGAGTATTTACAAATTTTCTTTAATTTTGTAAGAAAAACAAAAATATTAACATATTTTTTCTATTATTGTACATATTATACTAGCGGAGCCTACGCTTTTTATTCAATAATAATTGGGATAATTTCGCGAAACATCTATTTCACCTATTTCTCGTATCATTTTTTTTACAGATATTAACATTTAAGACTATTATATAAAAGACATAACAAGAGAAATATAAAAAATAGATAATTCGCTTGATTTAATAAACAATAAGGGGCGCTCAAAAGAATGGGAAAAAAAACGATAATTGAGGTTTCATGCAATTTTCAAACCATGAGGATGTTTCGTGCAATAAAATCTTCAACAATTTGGAAAAAAAATCTCAATTTTACCATGTAAGTTCATTGTCCATATTCTATAGATAAAAATGTTAAATAAAGTATAAACTTTATCCTTCTGAGCATTATCACCACACATGATTATTTCCCAGAAATCAATTTAATATACGAAATGAATATACAGAAATAATATTAAAAAGATAAAGTCTAGTATGAAAATTTTTATACTTAAAAAAATTTTAATTTAAAATTAAATTCTGTAATTGGTGAACCGTGAGATAAAATTGAGTGGTTCATGGTTCACTCGGCCCAAGTAATTCATGGTTCACCCGGCGGCCCGAATAAATTATAATTTATGATTCATTATTTAGTTTGTACGCTGATTGATTTAGGACAATTTTATAAATTTTCATATCACACTAGACCTACTCTATTAAAAATAGAGAAAGAATTACCAAGGATGAGCATAGCATCAGGGAGCGCGCCCAGCATTGGAAGGATAAGGCCGCCGACAATTCCGGGGCCCAGGATCTGAAGCAGGAGTTCGCAGCCGGTGGAAAGATACGTCGCCGCCAGGAACATCAGATATCCGTACACCAGAATCAGAAATACATTCCCCAGCGCCGTCGAAGTGCACGGCAGGAATCCGTATGTCTGCTCGCACGTCTCCTCCGCCGTGGGGAGGCGGAGAAATTGGCGGATCTTGGAGGCTCCGTCGTCGACTCCATCGGAGATGAGATCTGATTGGTCGGTGATGAAGCGACCGTAGGTGAGGCCGCATAGAATCAGGAAGATCGCAACTGTCACAAGGGGCCGGCTGCTTCGCTGGCGCCACATGATGGACAAATTGATAATATGATTGGGGAAGGAGATACCTAATAAGTTTAATGGGTTTATATTTATACACATAACCTCATTACATTACATAATATAATAAAGCAATAAATCCCATCCAACCCAACCACCCATATGAATATAAAAAATGAAAAAGATACTTGTAATGGATTGCCTTTGGACTTTGCTAGGGGAGTGGGCCAAGAGTAATTAGTGGGACTAACGTTTTTGGAGTGCCGACAACTATGTCGACTAATGAAATTTCGTTTTAAAAAGTAAATCACATGTAAAAAGTACTCAAACCGTTTCAAACTCGATTGCTACGTTACTGTGTGTTTGGATTTTAAAAAATAATAATAAAGTGATAAAAGGTTGGGGTATAAATAATTATTTATTAGTATTTTATGTGATAAAGTGATAAAATGATGGATAGTTGAGATTAAAAAGAGTTAGTTTTTTTAGTATTTTATGTAATAAAGTGATAAAGTGAGTATTTTCATTTAAAGAAAATGGTATGTGACGCCTGAAATAAAAATGTGGCAATCGAGTTTGGGAAGAATGGAGTAATTTATAATCATTTTTTCTTACTAAAAGAATACTAATAATCAGTGTAGTATATGCCACGTACACCTATTGAAATTCTGATATCAATAAATTTACGAAAAATGAAACTGATAAATCGATCTCTTTAAATTAGTACTACATCCCTGATCCTTCTCAATCATAAATATATAATAGTAGTTATTTTTCCTTTTATAGTTTTGGCGTCAATCGTCCTCAGCCATTGATCATTTTTAGTGGATTAATTTTGATCGTCCGTTATTTTGCATCAATTACTCATTTTATTTTTCACCACCTTTTTTTTTACCATTTTAGTTTTTGATGGGAAACTTTGTGGGCCGTCGATCTATAAATTAGTTTGATCTGAGCCATTGAAATGAAGAACATAAATTCCACAATTCATGACAATCAACTTAAATCACATTTAATTGCACATCTATCTTAGCCATACATTTAATTGTTGTTTGACCTTCAAACTCTATAAATACTCCACTTACAATCCTCAATTTTATCTTCTCATTGCTTTGGTTGCACTTTGTTGGAATAGCTACAAAGATATTTTTTATATTCACAATATAGATAGATTGGTATGATTTCTTTATTGTAATGGTGTCATGTTTTATGTTTTCATTTTTTTCGGATAGGATCTTTGTAATGTATAAAATTTACTATTTAGTAATGTATAAAATTTAGTATTTAGCTTAATTTGTAAGGATGTAAAATCCATTCTACAAGATTCATTCATTATGTTCTACATAAATTTTGTATCACAAAAGTTGTTTTTTCTGAAATTTTGCCACGTTTTTTTCCATTGATCGCCTACACTTAGATATTCTCCTGTCTATCTCTTCTTTTCATTGCAAGAACACATCGAATGTATATAAAATCACAGGTAATGTGTATGATGTATTCAATTCTTCGATCAATTGATGAAACCAACACCAACAAAACAAGTTTGTTTTATCTTTTATATGTACGATGAACTGTTTTCCCACATTTTTATTTTTTCAATTATTTGTGTATATCATGTTCTTGATTATCTATTAATAATTTATCTTCATAATTCAACTGTATGCTTACGGATTTAATCCAAAATTATATTTTTTAAAAATTTATGTCTCATAACTCATAAATTGTACTTTTTATTCAATTATATATTAAATAATAATGTATTGGCCATCTCTCAAAATTCATATATTCTTGATATTTTTTAAAAAAATAGAACATAAACAAAAAATGAATCGTAGCTTCCGATTTAATAAAATAAAACTACTGAGATTAATGTTTATTGCAGTCATTTAATCTGTTACTCAAGAAACCAAAAACATGATAATATTTTAGTTAACAAACTTATAGTGGATGGTTTAATAAAATAACTCAAACAATTTGATTTTAGTTTTGTAGAGCGTATCATATGCTTTATTTTTTCCATGTAATAATCTTATTATTTAATCATTTCCTAGAATCATGTCTAATTATTAATGGCCAATTATTGATAATTTAATACACATGATAACACAAATTTGTATAAATCATTGGCAAAGTATAGTGTGAACAAATTTCACGGTGAAATTGGTTAAGGAGTGTGACTTATATTACTAAAGAGTGTGACTTATATTATAGCAAAGAGTGTCGTAGTGATAACTGAAGAGTGTGACTTATATTACTAAAGGGTGTGACTTATATTACTAAAGAGCATGTCTGTAAAAAAAAAAACCAGTTTCACGGTGAACAAGTTTCACAGCATACCAACTCTAAATCATTACATATTGTTTATTTAATTATGTATTCATTTAGTTTAGTGAAAACGTCAAGTTCCCATTCCTACAAATCATCTTCTTTCCTGGTAAGTAGTAAACGATTCTTTTTTTTTTCTAATACTTTATTGACTTATTTATTTTGTTAAGCCCATTTTTTTGATTTAGCTCAAGTATTAACCATCCGGATTAAATTTTCCATGTAATTGTCTTATTATTTAATCAATTCCTAGATTAATGTCTAATTATTAATGACCAATTATTGATAATTTAATACACATGATAACATAAATTAGTATAAATTATTACATATTATTTATTTAATCACATATTCATATAATTTTGTCAAAACGTCAAGTTCCAGTTCCTACAAACCATCTTCTTTCCTGGTAAGTCGTAATGATTCTTTTTTTTAATACTTTATTGACTTATTTATTTTATTAAGCCATATATTTTTTTAATATTAATAAATACATAATTAACATCCATTGATTTAGCTCAAATATTAAACCATTTAGGTTAATTTTTCCATGTAATTGTCTTATTATTTAATCAATTCCTATATTAATGTCTAATTATTAATGGTCAATATTATTGATAATCTAATACACATGATAACACAAATTAGTATAAATTATTACATGTTTTTTATTTAATCACATATTTCATATAATTTAGTGAAAACGTCAAGTTCTAGTTCCCACAAGCCGTCTTCTTTCCTGATAAGTCGTAAACTATTCTTTTTTTTAACACTTTATTGACTGATTAATTATATTAGTTCTTAGATAATCATGTTCTTAACCAATAATAATTTTATTCTAAGATAATATAACATTTAGTTACATGTTCTTAAAAATACAATTATTTTTAATAATTTAGTTCTTATTTGTTTATATATATATATATATATTTCTCACCATTTTTTTGAAAACTTATAGTTATTCTTAAAGATGTAGTAAATATCTAAAACATACAATAATATTTAGGTTTATATTGATTAATTAATCATATGTTTGTAAAACTTCAATTATTTCTTAAGTTTAAATGAGTTTTTTTTATGAGAAATTTTTAATATATCTTAATATTAATCATTACTTTATTTACAACCGCGTATTTATGTCAAAAACTTTATTAAATATTAATTACAAGGAAATTATCATAGAACATAATAATTTGTATTGACATCATGAGTTAAAATTAATGGAATATTAATTATATTTCATTACACGTATTATCATAAATTAATACACATTCAATTGTATAAGTAAATACATATATTATATTTAATCTCATGTTCATATTTTTTTATCAAAACTTCAAGGTCCAGTTCATACAACCATGAACTTTCCTGGTAAGTTGTGAACGGAACTTTTTATTAAATATTAGAGATTATTATTTAATTTATGTGTGTGTATAATTAGTTTATCAATTCTTTTTAATTAAAATTAAATATTCCCTTGAACAACTTTAATATTATGTTTATTTTGCATGCGCGTTTATTTTTTAGCTAAAATTCAATGAATAATGAATTTGAAATCATTGATTGTTAGTTATTTTTAAACAAATAATTTTTCGATAAGAATTTTAATTTTTTTTTAATATAGATCATTACATCGGTTGATTTAGTTCAATCATTAAATTATTTTAAATGTTTTATACCATGAGAATATAATTATTTATTTTTATCTGCCTATAATAATGAGTAAACATCAATGAAAAAACAATTGATAATCTATTACACATAAAAATAATAATATCTCATTTTATAAGTATTTATATATTATTTATTTCATCACATATACATATTGTTTTATGAAAATTACAAGGTGTAGCTCCTTCAAGCCGTCTACTATCCTGGTACGTTGTTAACGAATATATTTATTTTAATTACTTTATTGATTATACATATTTTTTTAATATTAACCACTACATAATTAACATTCATTATTTAATTTAAGTATTAAATCATATGTATTATTTTTTTTCCATGAAATTATCTTATAATATAATCATTTCCTAGAATCATGTCTAATTATTAATGGACAATTATTAAAAATTAATACACGTGATAAAAATAAATTATTATAAATTATTACATATTTGTTTATTTCAACACATATTCATATAATTTTGTTAAATCATCAAGTTCCACTTCCTACAAATCATCTTTTTTTCCTGGTAAGTCGTAAACGAAATTTTTATTATAAATAATTTATTGATTGATTAATTATGTCAGGTCTTAGATAATCATGTTCTAAATAAATAATAATTTTATATGTTCATATATAACATTTAGTTACCTGTTCTTAAAAATAAAATTATTTTTAATAATTCAGTTCTTATTTGTTTATATATATGTCAAAATATTTTTTTTTAATTATAGTTATTCATACAGAAGTAGTAAATATCTAAAACATACAATAATGTTTAAATTTAGATTGATCAAGTAATAATATATTTGTAAACATTCAATAATTTGTTAAGTTTAAATGAGCAAGTTTTTTTATGAGAAACTATTATTTTTTTTAATATTAATCATCACATTTTTTACAACCACTAATTTAGTTCAAGTATTAAACTTGATTAAATATTTACATAATAATTTTCAATAATCATGAGTTAAAATTAATTGACAATTAATTATATTTCATTACACATAATAACATGAATTAATATCCATTAAATTTTATAACTAAATATATATTGTATATTTAATCTCATGTTCATATTTTTTTATGAAAACTTCAAGGGCCGGTTCGTACAACCATCAACTTTTCTGGTAATTTGTGAACTAATCTTTTTATCAAATATTAGAGATTATTATTCAAGTTTTGTGTGCGTATAATTAGTTTATTATTTTGTTTTTTTAATTAAAATTTAATTTTATGTATCTTGTTGGGAGATGAATTTGAATAAAGATTTTGATTAGATCTCAAAACCCCTGAGTATGACATGTTCAGGATGTCTTGGTAGTATAGAATCAGGATCAAGTTTCAATAGAATTTAGGACTCAAGATTATCTGCATCATGTATAGTCAGCAGATATAGATCAGAGAATTGTTAGTGTACTGAAGACTCAGAAGACTCTGAAGACATAAGTCCCTGAAGACTCAGAAAACACTGAGTAGCTCAGGAATATCCTGAAGACCCGAAGATCCTGAAGACTGTTTGTGTACTGAACAAAAAGGACCCTGAACCACTATCTTAATGAAATAATGTTATGTTCATTCCTAGTACAAACAAACATAATGTTAGACATTTGTGGACATTAAGGAACATATCAGCTCAGAAAGGTCAACCTAAATAAAGTCGTTTGTTTGTCTCTGCTCAAAGGAAGACTTCGACCAATGAGGAGGCAACAACAACGTACTTTACTGACACTGAAAGCGACATATCACTGAGAAATGTCAGGTCTGATATCTTCCAGTTCACAGAAGTTGATGATTGGCTACATGGCTGCATATTTCCTAAAACATGCAAGGGTGCGTTCAAACCTAAAAATAGTCGTTCATCAATAACCAGAAGAGAAAACTCTTGATACTATCTCTTCCAACGGATAGTTTTTTCAAAGAGTGACCTTGGAGAAGTTGCCTATAAATACCAGCAACCTTTACCATTGCAAGGTTACGAAAAATCAAAGCAACTCCAGAGCTCATTCATATTCTTGCAAATTGAAGCACTCGAAAAACCAAGATTTCCCAAGTGTTTCACATTGAAGAGAGCTCATTCACTAAGCCTAGATTTGATATATATCCAAAGCTTAGTAGATATATCCTAGCCTTTGCATTTGTACTTATTGTAAAAGGATATCTCACCCTAGTTGGAAACCAACCCAACCCAAACCCTTTTATAGGTAGTTTGAGTGTGTGTTTGATTGTTGGTGAGAAAGAGTTGTAAAGAGCAAGTAAGCTGCAGTTGAGTCAGCCAGAAAGCTCTAGAGAGAAGTGAGTAAGCTGTTTTAGACAGTCAGAAAGCTTGTGTGTGTTGAGTTAGTAAGCTGCAGTAGTCAGCCAGAAAACTCAAGTAGAAAAGTTAGTAAGCTGCTGTGTTCAGCCTGAAAGCTTCAGGTGATAGAGTGTTAAGGAATTTCTCTGAAGATCAGAGAGAGTGGACGTAGGAGCTTTGCCTCTGAACCACTATAATTTGCTGTGTTGTTTGCTTTCTGTACTGCATTCTATCTGTTGCATATTTTTCACTGAAAGCATACTATTTTCTTGATATTCAGTTGGAAACAATCCACTGAACTTGCATAGAACTTGATCACAGCCTTAACCACTGTTTTGACTAAGGAAGAGATTTTCAGCAAGATAAAACGAGTATAAACTTAGGGCCAACACATTTCGCACTCTTGATTAGCTAGAACAGATAATTACCAAACTGAACCAACTCTACTGAGTATTCAGTAAGATAATTATTTGATCCAAGCTTCTCAGGATCTCTGATAAAACTCAGGATCAGTTGGGCTAATCTGAAGCTTCTGAAAGCTGCTCAGGATCACTGTCTCGGTAGACTTTGACTCGGGGCGATTTGTGCTTCTCAGGACATCCCGACCCTTCTGATTTCAGTATAAGAAAAGTTTTAAAAATCACTGAACATGTGTATTCCCCCCATACACGTGTAAGACTCGTTACACCGGGACCAACATATCTTTTGTATGCGCATTTAATTTTAGCTAAAATTCAATGAATAATGAAATTGACTCATACCGTCAAATCATGATTGTCAGTTATGTTTAAGAAAACGTTTTTTCCTATAATATACTGTTAATTTGTTCTATTATATTGTTAATTTTTTATGTTGTGTTATTTTTAAGCTGATATTGAATAATGAGGAAGCTAAAAAGTCCAAAAATTATCAACCAGGATCAATCTCCACATCAGGAAAATGCACAAGGTATGTTTTTTGTTTAATATGAATTTATATTTTTTATACATTAAAATGTTTAATTTTTTTAACCAAAAATATGCAATTTACAATTATATTTTATTTTGCTTAAATGTTAACCTACTTATTTTATGTTTCAATTTTTTGGGCAGGCAATAAAGATTCTGAAATGAATAGACTTATAAACACGGCTTCGTCATCAATTTTTCGTTATGTATTTGGATATAAGTTTGTTAATTCAAACTAAAATTTGTATGGAAAACAACAAAATTCTGATGTTATTAATGATTATATGATGATTATATTATATTCTATTATAATAATTGATGGTCCCGATTAGAAAACCCATTTTGCGCGTGCGGAAGCAAAACGTTTCTGTTCGGTGCATATAAAACAGGGGTGAGGGCAGAGTGTTTCCAATTTTTTTTTCTTTTTAAGCTCATGTGTTGTGTTTTGCTTATAACCAGATGCATATGACAAGTATAAACATAAAGCAGTAAACAACACAGAATATATAGTGGTTGGGACAACCGATCCTACATCCACTCTCCTCTCTAGTGGAAATTCCTTCAACGGGACTTATCACCTCCACGGGATCGCTTATAGATATTTATCGAGCTCACACTCGAACCGGACTTATAACCCTCTCTTGGGTTCGCCTCGGGACTTATCACCTCCACGGGATCGCCTCTGAGATGTTTAACGAGTTCACACTCCAACGGGACTTATCACCCCTCTTGACGGGATTGCTAATAACTACCTCACTTCACCATAGGGTTTGAATTTGGTGTTGTCTCCAACTATGGTGAGATTTTCCTTACAATGATTTAGCCTCAATCTTAAGGTTGGAAAAAATCTCTGCCTTAAGATACATCGTGGGTTCTTAGGTTGGGTTCTAGAACACTTTTTGAATATATTTGTATATCTATAGACTTGTGTTCTAGGGTGGGAAAAACTTAACTCTCTTTGGCTCAGAAGCATCGTTGCTATCTTCTCATTTCCGCTTTTCACTTCCACACATGATAATGAAGGAAGAACTTGTATTTATAGTGTGGATTTGAATGTTACTGGTTGGAGAGAATCACATTCAAATCCATACTATTCTCTCAGAGGATTCCGCAGAACTTTTCCAGTTGGTTGTCTTCCTCTCATTTAGTCCACGGTGATTCAACGGCTATATTCCTCGATTCCTCGCCTTGGAACCATTAGGGATCTCCGAGCCTCGGTGTCTTCAGAGACATATCGAGTCTTGATTCTTCATCCGAACCTTGGATCTATCCGAGCCTTCAGTCTATCCGAGCCTTCAGATCTGTCCCGAGCGCCGGTGACTTCTCTTCCGAGACCTTGTCGTCCGGGCATCTTGACACTTTCAGCCGACCGAGTTGATTCTCAATCTGGACATCCCGACCTTGAGTTACTTTAACTCAAAGCTATCTCGATTTCTTCTTTGCTCGATCCGACGAAATTTCGATCGATCGGATCAACATATCTTCGGATCAACAACTCGGGATAGCATCAGGTCAGTTCATTAGGTTTAGCATATCAGTTTAGTACATTTGATCTCAATCACGTCTGATCTTGATCATCTGCTCATCTTTATATCTGATCTCGATCACGTCGATCTCGATCGGACCTCATCTCCTCTTTTTTTCGATCTCCGCAACCTTCTCTTACGATCTTCGGTGGGTTTCTTTACGTCAATTTCGATCGATCTTCCGATCGGTGGCTTAGCTTTTCTTCTCTTCCGATTTTGCCAAATTTCATTGATTAACTCGAACTCATCTTTACTCATCTGATCTCGATCAGTCTCGTCTGCAGCCTCGTCTGATCTCGATCATCTTTGACTGATTTCGTGAGTTCCCCCTCAATTTGTTCTCTCGTTCCCCTCAACTCATAGTATCTCGAATCAGCTTCAATAATACAGGTTGATAATGTTTTGGCATAATTCATCAAAACTAAAATATCCCAACAATAATGATTTATTATCATAAATTAAATGTAGAATTTTGTAATAAATTTTATATATTATTTTGCAGTTTTGTATACTGTGAAGTTTAAAAAACATGGGCTGCCTCATGCACATATCTTGGTTTTTCTTGAAAATTATAATGATGCTCCTTCAGGTGATGATATTGAACGCATAATTTAAACTGAATTACCAGATGAGGTTAATGATAAACAATACTTTGAAGCTATCCGTGATTTTATGATGCATGGTCCTTGTGGTTCAACTATGAAGTACTCTCCGTGCTATCCTGACAAAGGTGAATGTACAAAGAAATTTTCAAAGAAATTTTCGTCCGAAAGTTTATTTGATGATGATGATGATGATGATGATGGATATCCTATTTATAGACGAAGAGCCGATGGAAAAATCGTGAAGAAAAAGAATGTTGTTTTGGACAATAAATTTGTTGTTCCTCATAACAGACATCTTCTCTTAAAATACGATGCACATATTTATGTTGAATGATACAATCAATCTAGAGTCATTAAATACTTATTCAAGTATATCAACAAGGGTCATGATCGTGTGACTACTAATTTTGTTAAAATAATGGGGAATCTAATCCCACATCAGATGTTGATGAGATCAAGATGTATTATGATTGTAGGTATATTTCGCCTTGTGAAGCTTCTTGGAGATTATTTAGTTTTGAAATTAACTACAGGTATCCGTCTGTTGAACGTTTGACATTTCATCTTCCAGAAATATAAAACGTTGTGTTCAGGGACACAAATTCATTGAATTCTGTTTTGGACAAACCGGGTGTCAAAAATTTGATAGTGTGTCGTTACCACTACAAATTTAACCTTATCTAGCACCAAAGTATTTAATAAAATAGTATATGGCAAGAAAGGGTCGTTCCCACAAGGAGAAATTTGTTAAAGATTTCTTCGACCGAAAATAGTTATACAAGAAAGCTAGATAAGTAAATTAAACAAAACAAAACAAAACAAAACTAAACTAAACCACACAATTGCTTACATGATTCAAACATAATTAAGACCAATTTTAACAAGAATTTTCGTATGTGACATAAGGGGTTCAAAAATCATGTGTTTCGGATGGTTTTTAACACCAAAATGATGTTGAAATGAAGGTTGGGGTATTATACACTATCCTCTTGCACAAAACATGATATTCACATCATTTTAAGCTTCAAATACACATGAGAAAGGTTGACAATCAGGTCTGGTTTTTGCTGTCAAAAACAGAAATTTCAGTACTTAATCACATAAAAGTCACACTCAATAGTCTAGCTTCAAATCTCTATTTCTTGCAAAACTGATTCTACATTAAAGACCAACAATTGAGCTTCCAAAAGTGTGCATACAAGGTATATAACATCAGTTCACAGCTCAAAGAAAAACCAGTTTAAGACATAGAAAAACATGCACATCTATTCTCTAAATTTTCACATATAGACAAGATTCTTGGGGGGTTCAAAGCATGACAAACAAAAGTAAAGAAAATAAATCTAAACCTAAACATTAACAAGATAGATCATGAAAGCTAATAATTAATCAAATGGAAAGGAATTAACTTGATAGATTGATTGTGCAAACTCTAGTAGCTAAAGTTCCACTTGTTCCTCAAAAGTAATTAAAATCAACTAGGCAACTCTAAAACTAACTAACTTCACCAAGTCAATCTTTACTATTCAATTAACAAGGATAAATTAGTTGCATTAAGGGAGAACATCAATCCTAAGTGAAATTGAACACTAGAATTCAACTCACCTAGTTCAAGCCATACTCTAATTTAATCAAGACCAAGTGAATGTTCAAGACTAAACTAGATGCTACTTATATTTGTTCAATTCAAACTAGGCCAAACCAAACAAATTAGCATATATTATGAACATAAATGCACAAAGCTGATCAAGAATTGTACAATAAATTCAGAAATCCAAATTGATAGGCACAAGCATGACTTCAAATATCAAATCGATTTCCATTCATCCAACAAAGTTTTCACAAGTACAACAAGCCATTTCTAATCAAGATTGTAACATAAATATGGAGGGCAAACAAAGACATTCATCCGGTAGAAACAAAAGAAGAGAAGAATTAAGAAATTAGTACAAGAAGACTCCCCGTTGTAAGCTCGCTTTGCCAAGTCTCGCAACCGAGTTGAATTCTCCTTCCGCAGATCACGAACTAGCTCGTCTCTAACGGCTTTCTTCTCTACCCGGCTTCTATCGGAATCCTGCCCTAGCCGCCCTCTCGAGTTCTCTCTTTTCTTTTCTTTCTCTCTTTTCTAGTTTTCTGGATGTATTTCAGTATTGGTGTCTTAAATCCTTCTCCATTTATTCTCTATTTATAGGCTGATTCGTGGGGAATTTTTCTTCCTTCTCAATGCAGTACACCGAGGTGCTGAAATCGCCGCCTCTTGCCATCAATTTCCAGCCAATAAAATCTGTTTCTTGTCTTGATTTCTGCCCTAGAATGATGTAGTCTTCATCGCCGACTTGCTGTTGACGTGGTGGCTGAATTATGTCCACGGGATTGCAATTTCTTCTCTTGGAAGACAAAGATGAGTGACGCTGCTGCTTCGTCGATTTTTTTTCTTTCTCTAGTAGTGAAGCTACTGGTGTTTTTTTCTTTGTCAATTTGGGGTGTGGGCTGCCTCTTTTAATGGTGATGTTGGGCTTGGGATGCCTCTTGTAATGGTAATGTTGGGCTTCTACAATTTAAAATAAGAAAATAATTTGTGAGCCCATAAAAATACCTTGCAAGCTAAATTAATACATGAAATACCCATATATTTTGATTAGCAAATTATATGCTCAGTTTTGAAAATTATATTAAAATTGCTTCCTTTTGTCCAAAAATATACCAAGAGGAATGAAATTAGGGAGTTAAAATAGATGAAATTAAGCATTTATCAGAAGACTAGCATGTTTTTAGCTTTTCTTGAATTGAATAAGCATTTTGATGAAGCTGCTGAGTTGACATACACTCAAATTCCTCAGTTTTTTGTTTTTAAAAGAAAAATAAGGACGTGGGAACCCAAGCAGAGTGGAGTTGTTGTTGGTCATATTTCTTATGTACCACCTGGTACTGGTGAGACATATTATCTGAGGATTCTGTTGAACGTTGTTACTGGACCTAAGTGTTTTGATGACATAAAAAAATTTAGAGTAATAGTTTATCCCACACTTCGTGGTGCATGCCTTGCTAGGGGGTTGTTGGATGATGATAGAGAATATGTTGATGAACTTGAACAGACTAGCTTTTGGGCCTCTGCATCTTCAATGAGATCTCTTTTTGTTACTCTTCTCAATTCCGGATCTTTAAATAATCTGTGTAAGATATGAGATAAATGTTGAAAATACCTGTCTAATGATATTTTGTACAAGAGAAGAAGAATAATGCGGTATCCAGGTATTTTTATTTTTATTTTTTATATTATACATTCTTTAAATTAAATTCCCTATGCCCCATTATTTTTCACCCACTTTCCTTATTCTTCCGCACCAAAGTTATTTGCATGCTTTCCTTATTTAGACGTTTTATATAATTAATCATAATTATATAATTATATTATTTTAAATGTTTTAAATATTTTTTTTATATTATTTGAGTATATATTGTCATGTTATATATATATTATTTGTAATTATTTAATACCTTATTAAAAATAATCATTTATTACTTTATGTATGTTTTTTAATGATTTTTTTTTCTTATGTTTGTAGAATTAAGAATGACGGATGGTGAGATCAAGAACTGTTGTATTTTGGAAATCGATAATATGTTGCATTCTCTTGGTAAGAGTTTGAATTATTTTGATGGGATGCCTGCGGCAGTTGTTGATAACAGTATAACATCCCGTAATAGGATGATTTTGACTGAGTTATCGTATAATAGAGATGAACTAAGGATGGAGTATGAAGTTTTGCTAAGGAGATTGAATGATGAGCAGTGCATTGTTTTTTTGATAAAATAATTAGATCGGTATTGTCAGATTTAGGTGGCGTGTTTTTTGTATATGGTTATGAAGGTACTGGAAAAACTTTTTTTTTATGGAGGACACTATTTGCTAGACTGCGATCTGATGGTGAGATAGTATTGAATTTGAATGTAGCATCAAGTGGCATAACTGTAGGTCCCGAACGGGTAACGTGAGGGCAGAAGTCTAGAGGGGAGGGGTGAATAGACTTCTGAAAACTTTTCGTGCAAGATCAGGTGTGATGGCAGGTTGCCTGATCAGAGTGCGAGTGAATCAGTTTGGACTGATATCCAACTTACTGAACGCCTGATGACAGATCATTTCGGTGTCTATCAGTTTAACTGATGTGCGGAAGCTAGTTTTAACCCGTGTGAAAAACCAGTTTTATCAAATTAGATTCTGAAGTCTGTTTTCAATCAGCTGACTAAACTGTCAAACTGATCAGATCAGCTACTTGATGCAGGCTGATATTAACTCAAAATATGTATGCAGTTTTAAGCCAGGTTGTGTGCAATAGTGTAAAGCAGTAAAGAGCAGGTAAATGCACACAAGATTTTTATAGTGGTTCGGACAACCAGTCCTACGTCCACTCTTCCCTATCACAAGGGGCACCAACTTAACCAACTGGACTTAGTTTATTGTGTTAGTCCAACACAGTACAACCAACATATGTTTAGAGAGTTCTCACTCAACCGATCCCAAAAATCAGAACTAGAAACCCTCATCTGAAATCTTGCTAAACAAACTTAACCTAACTTTTGGGTTTGGGTAAAGATTTGTTGTTGTTCCAACTGGAATTCTATCCTAGTTTTGAGATAGCCTAGAGCTAGAGGATAAGAATTCTATGCTAAGAACAATGAGATGAACACTTAGAAATATTCTTCAAATTTGTGTTCTTCGTGCGGAAATTTTGCTATAGTTTGAGCTTCTTGATAATTTCCGTATCTTCACTATGAAGAGCAATCCCATATTTATAGACCTCGAAATCAAAGAGCCGTTGGAGAGTAATTTGAATTTCATGCTATTTTTGGTAGGTTGCAGGATTGATGTGACGTGCTTCAGGAATGGCATGGCCGAAAGCATGAATAGTTGTCCTTTATAGCTGTTTGACTTAGCAGCGCAGAATCCCGCATTGTCAGCTTCGTACATACGTGTCTTGTTCTCATTGGTTAACAAGTACACTTTTCAGTGTTTGTTCTACCAACTAAAGTTGACATTCTTCTTGTTCAGATCAACAACGTATGACTTGTGAAACATCAGTTGATACCTGGTGTGAGCTGACTTGATCAGATAAAACTGATCAGTCTATCTGATAGAGTCTTCAGGTGCAAGTTGTATTAGCTCAACCAGCATACTCGACTAATGTAGGTCTTCTGGTCTTGATCTTCTGGTAGTCATCTGATCTTCAGGTCTTCTGAACTTGAGCTTCATGTCTTCACCTGATCATCTAACTTCTTCTGGTCTTCTGACTTGACTTGTCTTCTGATCTTCTGACCTCAGCTGGTCTTCTGATCTCAGCTGGTCTTCTGATCTTCAGACCTGACCTATACATATTGAGTTCCCCATCAATATGTGACCTATCTTATACATCAGTTGTTCTATACAATAATTATCAACTGGTCATCTTAGAACTAGTATTTAAAACATCAGACAGCTAACAGGTCTGACTGGTCCTATTACATGTGTTTTGGAACTTTCATCAAAACTCTAAATTTCCCAACAATAACATCACTTTTACTTCCCGGTGGACGTACAATGCATTCTAGGTTTTGTATTCCAATCAATTGTATGGAGGATTCTACGTGTAAAATTAACCAAGATAGTCACTTCGCTGAACTTTTGATTAAGTACAAGCTCATGGTATGGGATGAAGCTCCAATGGTTCACATACATTGTAGTGAAGCATTAAATACATCATTGATAGATATCATGGAGTTGTCTGATCCATCACGGTTTGAAATACCATTTGGGTGGAAAGACAATTGTTTTTGGGGGAGATTTTTTACAAATCTTGCATGTCATTCCGAAAGGAAGAAGGCAAGACATTGTACATGATACTATCAATTCATCTGATTTGTGGAATGCATGCACTGTTTTGAAATTGACAAGAAATATGAGGTTGATGCAATTTGATTATGTTCCAGGGATTAATGAAATGAAGTTATTTTCTGAATGGATTGAATCAGTTGGTGATGGAAATATAGGGACACAAATTGATAATGATTATGATATTATCATATTGGTGATGATCCAATTGCTTTTATTTTTTATTGTATTTATCCTGATTTTAAATCTAGGATGTACAATTACAAAGTTTTACAGGACAGAGCTATCATTGCCCTGACACTTGATGTTGGCCATGTTTGTTTTCCACTGGGGAGGAGATCCAGATGGGGGATGAGCTTTCCCCAATTCCGGTCACTTTTCAGATTTGCACATTGCATCCTCCATCCAAATACACATCCACCCCTATTATACCCTTATACCCTAAAACTATCACATCACTACTTTTTTTACACCAACTATTTCTCTCTCTTACTTTTCTTATAACAATTCATTATCTTTCCTACTTTTCTTACACTTTTCTTTCATATAATCATTATCACACATACTAACAATAATAAAATAATACACCATCATAATTAAAAAATATTAATTTGACATAAAACCTCATCCACCCCTACCACGTTCAACACAAAACAAACACAGATTACTATTCATAGGATTTGTCTCATCCAACTTTATTCCCCATCCGGATTTGGCCCATCCACCTCAAGTCGAAAACAAACGTGAATGATAACATGGTTCGGTTAAATCAAAAGAAGTCTCGCAAGTATCTCAGTTCCGATAGTGTTTGCAGGTCTAATTCCAATTTTGATTCTCTAGCTGATGTTCATACTCCTAAGTTCCTTAACACTTTGAAATTTTTCGGTGTGCCCGACCATGAACTTAATCTCAAAGTTTTAACACCTGTTATGTTGTTGAGAAATATAGATCATTCAAGGAGATTATGTAACAGGACCAGATTATTTTTTTTATTTATTTTTAAATTAAAATTATTATTTAGTACTCCCTCCATCCCTTTGCAATTTGCACACTTTTCTTTTTGGTACGTCCCTTACCAATTTGCACTCCTTAAAATGTCAAAGAATCTCACAATCTCCACCCTCCATCTTCTTTGAAAAGTCAACAAATCACCAAAAAGTTACTTTTTCTTAATATGTGTGCCATTTTTAGGGTGCAAATTGCTAGGGGACGGAGGGAGTAATATTTACCATTTCTTATAAGATTATTTTTATAATTTCTTTTTCTATATGTGTAGGTTGGTTATCACTAGATTGAGTGATAGAGTAATCGAAGCTAAAGTTCTTGCTGGTAGTAGCGCTGATGAACTAGCATTTATACCTAGATTGTCACTGACTCCTTCTGATTCTAGGTTACCTTTCAAGTTTACACGCAGACAGTTTTCGTTGATTGTTTCGTATGTTATGTCTATAAATAAAAGTCAAGGACAATATTTTTTCCATGTTGGAGAATTTCTTAAGAAGCCAATGTTTAGCCATACCCAGCTTTATGTCGCAGTTTCGAGGGTTACCACTCGACTTGGTTTGAGGATTGTGTTGTGTAATAATAATACCTTTGAACATAATACAACAAAGAATGTTGTATTTCAAGAACTCTTCTGAAATGTATAGATTTTTGAGATTATATTATGATTTTTTTATATTTTTTTATCTACGTTGTTTTCATTTGAAACGGTGAATGTTATTTTAAAAAAAATGGTTGTTGTTGTTTTATTTTTATTTTAAATATAATAACTACTATATGCATGTTTATTAATTTATGTTTGATATATTGTATCTATTTTGTTTATATTAAGAGTTAGAGAATGAGAAACACTTATGCATAATAACTATCGTTTTTAAAATCAATTTGTCAAGTGGTAAATGGAAACTCTAATTATTGGATCTTTTGCGGTTGAAATTTTGGGAATCGAATAATTATTAAAATGCATTTTAACTAATATATATATATATATATATATATATATATATATATATAAATTGAATTAATATTACAAAATTATTAAATAAAATAAATTAATAAAAAAGTAAATAAAATAAATTAATAAAATATAGCAATATTAATGACTTCCATGCAACGCACGTGTTGACAAAAAACTAGTTATATATATATATATATATATATATATATATATATAAACAACATCATAGTACTCAGGAGTTTAGTCGAGGGCCCCAATTTTTTTAATAAAATATAACTAAATACACTTCTAACTATATATATATATATATTCGAAAAATATTTGGACTAAATATTATTATATTAACTAAGTAAAAATACTTTTATATATACATATATATTTAAAATGTAAATTGTAATTTCTTTCTCACTTTCACTTATTTTCTTCACCTGAAGGATAAGATTTAGGTTTATCTTAAATTGTACAATAACGTAGATAAAAAATAAGAAAACTTGTACAGAAAAAAAGGCACACTTAGAAAAAAATACAATACTTAACACTTGAACACTAACACATTCGTTTTTAACTCCACCCTCATATCACTTAGCCACAAAACAAGTTAATAAAGCATATTACACTATTTATATATATTAAAATTTCAGTGGGGCCAAGGGGACCCAGTGACCCCTTGGCCCCAATGTAGGGCCATCCCTAATAGTACTCATCACTGGGTTACAACAAACCGTTTAAAATTTTGACTAATTTATTTATCTCTTATAATAAATTACAACGAATCAAGTTATAATTATAAAGGGTATTATGCAGTGGCGGAACTATAAATTTTAGTCAGGTGACCCAACTTAACAGAAAAAAATCACAAATTTCATGTAAAATTTGTTCTTTATAGAAACTAATACAATTACACTTATAATGATACTAGTTTTATAAACTAAGACCAATGGTATATAATATTATGCTCTTAGTTTGTAAGTGTAATGATATCAGTTGATAAGTGTAGTGGTATTAGTTTGTAAGTGTAATGGTATAAATTTTATACGTATGAATAAGTTTCACCAGAGACTTACTTGAAAAAAATAAAAGAATTTAAAATATATTATGTATTATAATTAATTTTGATAAAGCTGAAAATTAATTTTACTACATTAGAATTTATTTAATTAATATAATTACATCATAATATTCAAAATATTATTGATCTTATTGTCTAAAAAAACTCTATATATAAATTTTAATCACCAAATAAAATGATGTGAATTTAGTAAATATTATTTATAAAATGCGTCTAAAATTAAATTATTAATAATCTTGGTTCCAACAATAAGTATGAGAAAAAATGACCGCAACCTGGTTTATGACTGAAGGAAGAACCTTCAACACCAAACCCCAAATAATTTGTATTAAAAGAAAGAAAAATAAAAAAAGGAAAAGAAAACGTGACCAACAGAAATAGAAAACTGATATATGATTGACAGAAGAACATTAATAAAGAGACAAGAACCAATTTGAACCACGACTTATTAAGAATAAAAGAGAATTTATATATGTGTGTGTATATATATATATATATATATATATATATATATATATATTATTTTTGTAAGAGTCATGAGGGCCTAGTGCCCCCCTGTATCCAATATGGCTCCGTCCATGGTATTATGTGCTTTAGTTTATCTCTTATGATAAACTACAGTAGAATCTATCTATAATTATAAAGAGTATTATGTGCAAAACTAATGCAGTATTACAATCAATACATAAAAGTGTTGCAGTCAATACATAATAGTATTACATTCAAACCAAAAGAAAATTGTAAATTGTGAAGGACGTTGTTAAATCAAAACGAAAGTAGTATTACATGCAAAACATAACAATAATAACGTAAAAACATAATAGTATTACATTCAAAACATAACGGAGAAATAAACTCTGAAGGGTGTTAAATACAAATATAAGCAATATTATATTCAAAACATAAGAAAAAAGTAAATTGTGAAGATTATTAAATCAAACAAGAAGTGATTACAAGCAAAATATAATAGTATTATTGCAAAAATATAATAGTATTACATTCAAACCAGAAGGGAAAAAAAAGTATGAAAGGGTGTTAAATACAAATGGGATTAATATTATAGCCAAAACATGATAGTATTACATACAAAAACATAATAGTATCACATATTCAAACAAAAGAAAAATGTAAATTTTGAAAGGTATTAAATCAAAACAGAAACAATAGTACAAGAAAAACATAAGAGTATTACATTAAAAAACATTGGAAAAATATGAATTTTGAAGGGTATTAAATCAAAATGGAAATAGTATTACAGGAAAAACATAACATTATTATATTTAGAACATAAGAAAAAAGATAAATTATGAAGGGTATTACATCAAATTGGAAGCAGTATTACACGAAAAACATAAAAGTATTACAAGCAAAATATAGCAATATTACTGGTAAAACATAAAAAAAAAATTAATTAATTATAAAGGGTATTTAATGCAAAATTGAAGCAGTATTACAAGTAAAATATAATAGTATTACATGAAAAACATAACAATATTACATGCAATTATGTCCTGTAACGTCACAAAATCGTTATAAGATATAATAATGCTCCATATAAATATTTTGTGTATTTTATGTTATTATTGAGAATTAAATATAGATATTACTTTAAATTAGAGAAAAACTTATAATTACTTTAGTTATGAGTATATTCGCGTTTGAGATAATAACTCATTCTTATACATCTTATTTTATTATTAATTTTAATATTACAATAGAAGCTACACCCCTATATATATTCTCCAACTCTATCTTCCTTTCTTTCCTTGCCTATAAACAATCCACGTGTGAAGCCACCGATCTTATAAACATAAAAGATGGGATAAAATATCACTCTTCATCACCTTTATCTCTCAAGCCCACAACACCTTCCTCACCAAAAAGGAACCTAAAACCGCAGTCACCTTCTTCTCCCTTCCTTATCTCAGATGACGCCGCTGTGACACCCTCGCTGGAAACGGCTGGCCTTAATTCATGAACCTATTGAAAGCCCTTGACAAGGAGAACAAAACCCATCTATTAATTTGACGATCGGAGTCCTAGAAAGCCATCTGCTTCCAATATCTTGATTTTATCTCCTACTGGATATTGTTATTGAGTTTAAGTGCGCACTTGTTATCATCATCATTAGATTGGGTATGGTGTGTACTGGTGTGCGCTTGTAATATAAGTGTGTGTAAATATGTGCGATGTATGTGTAGGTGTGCGTGCGTGTGCTTATGTGGTGTAAGAAGTGTGAGTGGCGTGAAGCGTGAGTGTGTGCTTGTGTAGGTTATTACTAGTATTACTTTTACTATTATTATTAGTATTATTATTATTATGACTACTATTATAATAATATAGTATGTGTAGGTTTCTGATGTTTGAGTTTGGTGTATATATATATATGCTTGTTTATATATCTATATATGCGGTTATGATTATTAATTACTATAATATATTATCTTAATTATTATTTATATTTTATTTAATTGATAATTAAAGATATTTGGACATATTTAAATAGTTAATTTAGTAGATTATGTACCTATTTGATATTAGATTGTAATTATAGTTTATATTATTTAGTTATGGGACTGAGATTTATGAATTATGTTGGACATATAATATTAATTAGGATTCATATAAGCATTTAGCATTATACTTTTGTAGGACTTGGGACTTGAGATAGAGCTTAAGACCCTTTGGACTAGCTTCAGTAGGTGTGATGAAGGTTGAGGATATTGAGGGGTATTGCATTGCATCATAGGTTGCAGCTTCTGCTTTTATGGTGACGGCAATCTCCACTCTTCACTGGGTGAAATATTTCATGTTATGATTGCTATGTTAATATGTGATATGTGAATGATATATGTCATGATTACGTGATAAATATGAAATCTGTATGCAAGTCGGGTAAGGGCCGTACAATATGCAAGCGGGGTAATGACCCGTACAATGTGCAAGTCGGGTAATGGCCCGTACTGTATGCAAGTTGGGTAATGGCCCGTACATTGGGTTGAGGTTGACACGGGCCGCTGGGTGACCAGTGAGTGCCAGTATCTCTCCCTGATGTTGCATGTTTTCGTGAGCTACATTTGAATGTTATATATTGATTGCATACTTCATTTAACAATGTAATCATTGATGTTTCTCTCACTGGGTGTATTTCAAACACTCATCCCCCCACAGATATAACTTTTGCAGGTTAAAAAAAGAGCTCGGCAAGGCATGGCGAGGAGGTGGACACAAGTAATTTATGATGAATGTAGTAATGTTTTTAAGATACTTGTCTTGCGCTGTAATTTCCAATGATTTGTCTTGTAATAGTCTCATCTAATTAATCATTTTTTTTTTAACTAAGTAGTCATGCCAATTTGGGGAACGTCTCGGCTCATTTGTGTGTTATTTTTAAATTTGGGGCTTTTCAATGCCTGAATGACCACATTAATACATCAAAGAGAACTTACCACAATCCCCCAAATGCAAGAGAAGCGAATTGTGAATGATGGTCTAATTTTCGCCCATCTTGAATTCACAGTAGATTTTTCCAAATGAAAAGGCCATCTTGAATTCACAGTAGATTTTAGATTTTTCCAAATACACAAGGAATATCTTAAAAAGTAGCATGCACACAGTTTACCCTGCAATAGATATTGTCTTTCATTAGTTGGTGTACTTCAACAAGAGACAAAAACTCAATCTAAGGCCAAAATCAAAATGAAAATAATACTTGAAATATTAAAAACTAAAATGGTTTGTTAAAAATAAATTAACAATCATAAATGCATTATACTTTGACTATAAATGATAAAAAATTGAAGCAGTATTATAAACAAAACATAAAAGTATTACATATAAAATATAACAGTACTACATTTAAACATAAGAAAAATGTAAAATTGGTGACAGGATGATTGATATGGTAGATAAGGAGTTTGATAGGCCCAGGGGATAGAAGAGAGTAGATTAGTGGATTTATGCCAAATTTTGGCATCTCTACAATATTAAGATCTGGTGACAGGGTGATTGTGTTGGAATTTATTAGTACGTAAAACAGTTAAACATGCTTAGCGGAATAAACAAATTCACCAACAACGAATTACAATTGCATAATTGAAATAACGGAATACGTAAACGGAATTCTTACAGTGCTTTGTAAGCAATCTCCTCAACTACGGTATCCACGTAATCCCCGTTCACAGATCCGCACAGATTTATCAGCGTTGAATCCCCGTATGAATTTGCTAGGAAAATTCTACACTAGAGATTTTATGGAGAGATTTAATTCTTGTGTTTAATGAATTTCCAAGGAGGAGAAGCCCAATTTAAATCTTAAGCCATCTTTATTAGGAAATAAAATCCCTAATCTTACAAATCAAATCCCATAGATTTGATTTTCCTATATATATTTTCCTACAATAATATTCCATATATTATTTTGGGATTCCTATTTAATTAAATCCAATTTAATTAAATAGTAATAATAATTAATTCCAAATATAATTATTATTAATTTTTCATAAATTAAATATTAAATCTAATTTAATATTTAATCAACTAACTATAATCTGTAAAGGGGAATTACTTGTTGTGTGACTCATATGCCCTTATAGTCTTAATTGAACCCTAGACAATAAATGATGAAGTGTCTATTCAAACATTCTCAATATATAAAGATGCGTTTCGTTGCGAGGTATTAACGCGACCAAATAATCTGTAACATTACGTTGGCTATTGTGATAATATCCTTTCATTCACGAATACCCGATTAAATCTTGAACATGATGAAGTGTCTATTCAAATAATTTAATCATATTTTCTCATTACGCTAATTGATCACGTATGTCACATTTGGACACTGCGACTTGCATTGGCCAATGACTAACGATCCAATTAGTATGAGAAGACGAGCATTCTCTCTAAATCCACATTGAAGAATGAATCCTTTTCTTGGCTCAACTACCACTCACATGCATTTCGTGATGAACCCAATCCATGTCATCAAGTCAGAGGAATATCACATCGTTCCCACTAACCGAGACACCCGTAGACACTTAAATGGAGTAACATCAAACGGTTAACGGATGGGTATATCAATACCCTCTAAGGTATTTATGCATCCATCATGAGATACCTAGTATCTCGTAGTAAGTGAGAACTATTATACTCTCTAAGAGTCTGATGCAGATCGCACACCAATCTCAAATGCATCATCAATATCTCATTCTTGATGATCCTTGATCGGGGCTATTTGAGAACCATGCTTAAGTCATCTGAGGTCACACATCCTCAATGACAACATTGGTTCATGGGAACCCATATAAGAATAAATGCAAACAATCAAACATAATATTCAAACAAGTGTATTGTCATATATTAATATTATATGAATAATAGTATTAAATCAAACTGAATATCATCGAGTATTATGTCCTTACAAATGATTGTATCTAGGACACTAACACTAACAGATTGATCTGCCTATGATTGGCCCCACAGGAAGAAAACTGAATGTTGTTCATCCTGTTGACAACATTTCATACATCATCACTCACACTGTTGGTAAACCTTCAGTCACTTTCTCTCATAATTATATTGTTGATCAAATTGATTATATACAGAATCAGGTAGATGAGATGGTGAGACAACAAAATTTCTGAAGAAGCTTGCTTTCTACTCCAACAAGGAAAGGATCTCCTGATGTTAAAAATTCTGATGTAGCTGGTGCAAGTGGACATCAAGAACCAGATTTAAAGGATGGAATAGGTTATCAATAAGCTGTTGTTCGTCGGAATGAAGTTGGAGATGATACTGATGAAGATGATGGAAGGAAGACTCCAAACCCGGAGGAAATGTCTCCTGAAACTGTTGCCATGCTTGATGAGGTGTATGGAGCAGTGTGGAGATGAAGAACTTACAGTAAAGGGGTGTTTCTAAAGTGAGGGGGAGTTTGTGCAGATTATGAAGATGCAGCCAAACACATTTTGGTCCAATCCTCCACTTTAGTTTATTTATGTTATTTCATCTGATTGACATCTCTGTTAATTACTATTTTTATGTTATTGTTGGACAAATAGTTCGATAGATTTTTAATTTATGGCATTTACACTTAGTGTCTTTGAATTATGTTTGGGCCTAAGCACCTCGTTTTGTGCTTAGTGAATTATGTTTTTCTTTAATTTGTTTAAGTAATGAGTTGTTCCTTGGATGATTGTTACTTGTTTCTTTTTCTGACACAAAATACTGATTTTTTTTTGTTTGTATTAGAAAGACTAAATTGAGGGAGTTTGTTGATGTTGCGATCTATGTTGTGACACATGTTGGAACAATACTCTGAATAACATCTGAATTTGCCCTTTCTTCTAACACTAACTCCGAATTATTAGATGTTCTTCTCTATGTTGTTAGTGTTAGTGTACTGGAGACAATCTATTGTAAGAACTTACTACGAGATACTAAGTATCTCATGATGGATGCACAGATACCTTAGAGGGTATTAGTATACCCATCCGAGAAACTGTTTGATGTAGTTCCACAATATCTGTCTACGGGTGTCTCGGTTAGTGGGAGCGATGCGATACTCCTTTGACTTGAGGTCAATATGCACGGCATGTGTGGAGTGATGAACTTTGACTATGACCGACGCTTGCACCCTTCCATGGGTAGATATGACTTGGATTGGGTTCATCACGAAGTGCATGTGCGTGGTAGTTGAGCCAAGAATAAGATTCATTCCTCAAAGTGGATTTAGAGAGAATACTCATCTTCTCATCATAATTGGATCTAAGTCATCGGCCGATGCACGTCAACTTAGACTTTGTGGCTAAGTGTGACATACATGATCAATTAGTGATTAGAGATAATATGATTAAGTTATTTGAATAGACACTTCATCATGTTCAAGACTAATCGAGTATTCGTGAATGAAAGGAAGATATCGCATTAGCCCAAATTTCAGTTACATGTAGTTGCACATTTCCTCGCAACGTACCTCATATATTGAGAATGTCTGATTTATTGTCTAGGGTTCAATTAAGACAGTTAGTTTGACTAATCGCTCGATATATGAGGGCATATGGGTCACACAACAAGTAACGGTTGTTTACTAATTATAGTTGGTTGATTAAATATTATATTGGATATTAATATTTAATTTATGGAGAATATAATAATAATTATATTTAGAATTAATTATTATTATTATTATTTAATTAAATTAGATTTAATTAAATAGAATTCCCAATAATAATATATGGAATATTATTATGGGATTTGATATATATGGAATCAAATCCGTAGAGATTTGATATACATGGAAATCAAATTCGTAGAGATTTTTGTATATGGGAATTAAATCTATGGGATTTAACTTACAAGATTAGGGATTTTATTTCCTAATCAGGTTAGCTTAAGATTTAAGTTGGACATCCCCTATATATATGAGCTCTTGGGAATTCATAATACAAGACTTCATATTTTCTCTATAAAATATCTAAGTTAGAATTTTCCTAGTAAATTCATCTCGGGATTCAACGTTGGCAGATCTGTGCGAGTTAGTAAACCACTGTTACGTGGATACCGTAGTTGAGGAATCCATGTATGAATTGCTATAAGAATTCTGTTTACGTTTACCCGTATTTAATTATGTAATTATATGTTCGTTGTTGGTGAACTGTTTATTTCTGCTGTGCATGTATTCCGTGTTCATGTGCCTCTAAATTCCAACAGTGATATCAGAGCTTCAGGCTCTTGATTTAATTGCTAATTGAATTGGATTTATTTATTTTATGAATTGAGATGGGATGTTTTTATTTTTTTGTTTGTATTAGAAAGACTAAATTGCCATTTGCTCAATTCGGTCGTGTTGAGTGCGTGTGTGCACTGAAGAACTTATTTTATTTTTTGAAATATCGCCCAGTCTTCTTATTTGATTAATGATAATATGCAATTACATATTTCCATTTGGTAGTTTCATTCATCTCCTATCTGCCGTTTTCTTTGAAAAATTGAGGTTTGGATGATGAACGAATGATTTTTTTTCCATGGGTAGATATGACTTGGATTGGGTTCATCTTCTTACATTCTAACACTTGAGCGCGAATAAGATGTTCCTCAAATGTGGATTTAGAGCTTCGAGGCTTCTTTGGTGACAAGTTATTTGAATAGACGTAGTTTTACCACATGTAGTTGCACATTTCCTAAATGCGTGGAATTTCTAGGGTTCAAATGGACCATGAAGACGAGAGGTTCAATATGGGTATATTGAGAAGTGATGACTTTGATTACGCCCAATTCACCCTTATACGGGTAGATATATGAGGGGCATGTATGGAATTGAGCAACAAATAAGAATTACTAATTATAGTTGATTTGATTAAATATTATATTGGATTATATAAATATTTAATTTATGGACGAATATTTAATAATAATTATATTTAGAATTAATTATTATTATTATTTAATTAAATTAGATTTTAATTAAATAGAATGTTCAAATAATATATGGAATATTATTATGGAATATTATTATAGGATTTGATATATATGGAATCAAATCTCATTAGAGATTTGATATACATGAAAATCAAATTTCTGGATTTTTTTATAGGAATTAAATCTATGGGATTTTGACAAGATTGGGGATTTATTTCATAATGGTTAAATTTAAATTTAAGTCGGACATTTGCTATATATTAAGCTCTTGGGAATTCATAATACGAGACTTCATATTTTATTGAGAATATAAAATATCTAATTTAGAATTTTTTATTATAAATTTAATTTGATTAATTTAATTAAATAGAATTTCCTTAGTTTGTTTATTATACGATTTGATAAAGTTGAGGATTTGATATATGAATTGCTATAAGAATTTTTTACGTTTACGGGAATTTAATTATGTAATTATATGTTACGTTGTTGGTGATTTTATTTTATTCGTGAATGTATTCCGTGTAAGGCTGCTCTTGATTTAATGACTAATTGAATCGATTTATTTATTTAAAATCTAAGGGAGAATCGCCTTTTTCCAAAATCCATGTTGAAATATCGCTAAGAATTCTTATTTGATTAATGATAATATGCACGTATTTCCATTTTATTTAATATGCCAAAAAAAATATGTAGTAAGGTTTAAAATTCCAGTTTTCCGTCGCGGTGGCATTTAGGCGTGGCCGTGGGTTTGAAGTTGGAGGTGGAGGTGTTTTTGCGCATGTTGACCTATTGCGGCGGCGTCGCTTGATGGCATTTGGCGCTCCAATCCACAGTGGAAGTGTTTTGCAAGACGCCCCCACGACCTCCGATGTGTACCGAAGGTACGTGACAAGACGACAACGTAATTCTGCCCGATGCCCTTTGACACTCTTCTTGCCTCTGCAGTTTCTGTTCATCTTTGTAATGTTCTTGTTGGACTCGAGCATGTTGACAAATTAATTGTGTGAATTCTGAATGAATTGTGATTGATGAACTGTTATCGATTTTGGAAACGGTTGTCCCAAATTATAGATTGAATGTTGTGGGATTTGGGCGGTGATGTGGGAATGGCTATTTTGCAAATTGGATTTGGTAAGACCCTTCAATGTAATTTTAGAAATTGCATTTGAACCCCCATTACTAAAATAATTAAAATTTGATTTTTGAAATTAATAAGATTATTTTTAAAATAAAATTAAAGGTTGGACCTTAATTAAAATTAATTAGATTAATTCGAACTTATGTAATAATTAATTAACGTTATCGAAACTTAATTTTGAAATTAGATTTTAAGATTAAATTAAATAAGTTAATGATTATTAAATTCCCACTTGATTAACATGATTAATATTTTGTTAATGTAATTTACGTCCGCGTTATAATTGTTTGGGTAGGCGGCGCCCAATAATTGTCGGACTGTATTAAATATTTGGGTAGACGGCGCCCAATATATGTGAGTCCGTATAAAATCATGTTTGGGTAGACGGCGCCCAATAATTGCTCAAATATAATGTAGATTAACATGTTGGATCTCGATTAAGCAATTAATACCCCGCCTTTAAAAATGATCCTCACTAAAATATGGTTTTTCATTAAATTGAAAAGATGTCTTCCATCAAAGTTAAAAGTAAACCGGAGATTTCGTTCCAATGAGTATTTAATGCCCTCGTCTTTTGCTCGGATCTACATCTAACGGGACTTTTATAGGGACATGTAATGTCGCCGTTTGATGGTTGTAAACCAACTTAATTTTGTTTCGCTAGCCCTCGCGGGGAACAAAAGTTAAGGGACATCAATCGAACTAGGTTCGATTAACTAGGAATTACAGTTTGGCGATTGGTTTGGAGGCTTACCAGTTATGTTGTTATAATGATCAGTCCTCGTTGGGATTATGGTAATAGTAATGTGGATCCTAGTCCATTACAATTTATATATTTGATACAAATTCGTACTCTTCCGATGAGGTCGTTGAGTATGTGAAAATAATGGAGACAAAATAAACACAAACGAAAGGCCATGTTTATTTTGATTGCTGAATATTGATCATAGAAATTATGTGTTTAATTCCCGTTTTATTTATTTTTCTTGGTTAGTTGAAATGTATAACTGTTATTGAGATGTGTTTTGGAAACAAACAAATTGGCTAGGCCAAATTTTCTGGACTGGCACCGAAACATGTGTTTGGTGCTAAGGCAAGAAAAGATTGAGTACGTGTTGGACATGCCAATCCAGGTTAACCCTGAATCTGGTTCCCTGAGGCAGCCACGTTTGACGTAGTAGCTCAGAAGAAGCATCAAGAAGATGCTTCCCAGGCTCAGTGTGTGATGTTTCTCGGCATGACTCCCGATATACATAGGAAACGTGAGAGAATGGGTCCCTTCTAGATGCTCAAGCATCTGAAGGATCTCTTTGATTCTGAATCTCATTCTTAGATTTATGAAGTGATGAGAGATCTGTTCAGATGCCGGTTAGCTAAAGAAGGGAAGATTTCACCTCATGTACTAATGGTGATAGGCCTAATTGAGAAACTTGGTAATTTAGGCATTGAGCTAAAAGACCAACGTTTTCATTTATGTTATCCCCCAGTCGCTCCCAGATTCATATTTTAGCTTCACTGTGAACTACAATATAAATAAGACGGATGCGACCATGCCTAAACTTCACAACGTGCTCAAGAATTTTGAGTTCACTATCACTAAGATGGTGTTCAAAATAAGGAGCGGGTAGATAAGGATGTGTGCCTCTACTGTAAGTAGAAGAGGGCACCGGAAGAAGGACTGTAAGGTTCTGGTTGCTGAAAAGAAGGCACTGGGTGCTTCTGGCACTAGAACATGTATGTTTGTTATTAAGATAAACATGTCCACTAATAGCGCTAACTGCTTGGTATTAGATACCAGATGTGGCTCACACATTTGTTAGAATGTGAAGGGACTCATGTGTCTTAGGGCAGTTAGAGCGGGTGAAGTCGTCTTACACATGAAAACTGAGCAAGAGTTACTATTGAACGTGTGGGGACTTATTTGTCAGACTTACCCTTTTGGTTTTAGATTAGAACTTAATGATTGTCATCTGGTTCTTTCTATTACTCGCAACATATATTTGTTACATTGTGGATATGACGTTCTTAATATACAAAGTAAAAGACTCAAACTTAGTAATCATGAAAACCCGACTTACTTATGGGATTGTAGACTTGATCATGTAAACGAGAAAGGAATTGAAAGGTTAAGAAAGTTAGACTACTTAACCCCATTTGACTTCGAGTCTTATGAAGATTGCGAATCTTGTCTCATGGGCAAGATGATCGATAAACCCTTTTTGAGAAAGAGGTGCATGCCAAAGAAGTTCTAGAGTTGATCCACAATGATGTATGTGGACCATTGCCCACTCTAGCTAGGGGTCACTTCGGTTACTTCATCACTTTTAGTGTCAATTTCTCCAGAAACGGACATGTGTATCTTATGAGACACAAATCTGAATCTTTTGAGAAATTCAAGGAGTACAAAGCTGAAGTAGAGAAGCACCATGGTAAGAGTATTAAGACTCTTCGATTAGATCGAGTAGCTGAATACCTTAGCCATGAATTCACTGATTATCTGAAGTTTCATGGAATCCAATCCCAATGGACTCCTCCCAGAACACCCAAAATGAATGGAGTTTCCGAAATGAGAAACCGAACCTTGTTGGACATGGTGAGGTCCATGATGACCTTTTCCTCTCCTCCGACATTCTTATGGGGATAAGCGTTACAAACCTCAATCTACATTCTGAATAGGATTCTATCTAAATCGGTTGAGCATACACCATATGGACTATGTGTTGGGATTATACTGAAAAGTATGCTTTTTACTTTGTATAATCGAAACTGAATTCTCAGACTTATTTACTGAAATAAATTTTTTATCACTGATGCTTTAAATATGATTGAATGTATATATATTTATTGCATAACTGTTCAATAATTCGTACGTGTTACACTGTAGTTAATTTAGTGATACCCGATCACAGAAGATTAAATTAACAGTCCCTTGTAACTAAAAGTACGCCATTCACGACCTAGATGGAAATGAACAACCATCGCGAAAGGTTGAGGTGTAAGGCTCAGATTGGTTTGCCTTGACCAAGAGATTACACTAGTGCATGATTGATGCGCTGAATAGGACCTACAGGAGGATAAATTCTTCAGAACTGAACAAGGAAGAATTAGACCTTAGTGGTTCGTTGTTTCTTAACCTTCGTCCCTTAAATATGATCACGTGGGATTGGTAACTATTGCTTTGACTTATCATGGGTAGCGAATCAGAGAGAGATTCAATACTTTTTATCTTGGGCAATATTATTGGTCACATGTGATTGCTAAGATTTAATACGAAGAATCGTGTGCAAGTACGCTTGCTTGATTTGCCCCCTTGGGAGGTTCATAAGTTTTATCATACCAAATCTTGCAAATGGAATTAGTTTCCGGTATGGATATTAATGTTGAACCGTTCCTTGACCAAGGACAAAAGATATTAATTAACGGAAAGCTATTTCAGTGGCTTGAATTAATTAATGGGCTAGATAATCTTAAACACGGGAAATAATGACCGGGAGCCATATTGACTGTAATATGGGTTAAGATGGATAGTGCAATATTAATTATGTAGTGGGATTAATTAATATTTATGGGCTTGAATTATATTGTGGCTCAATATTAGATATTCAAGATCCATTAGAAGGTCCAATCTTAATTCTCCTAAAGGCCCCCTGAGTAGCCCAACATATAGTCCAATAACTGAAAAGGTGATCAAAATAAAATAAATATTGTTGCTTAATATTTCCTCTTATTTTCTAAAATTATGAATAAAAGAGGGAGAAAGATTTTTCTTTGAATTTTGTTATGGAATGAAGATATGTATTCTTGGAATACAAGATTATCTCATTAAATTCAAGAAATCTCCCACTTGGTTATTCATAGTGAGATTTTCGAATTTTTTGGAAAATAGAGGTCAAGAAAGATTTTCTTGATTTTCTTGAAAGGATATTTATGGAAGATATGTATTTCTTGAAATACAAGAATATCTCATAAATTCAAGAAGATCCAAATCTTGGATTCTTGCACTAATATTTTAGAAAATTTCCATATTGTAGAGGAGGTGGGATTTTTTGTGGAATATTTTAATTATGGGAAAAAGAATATAGGAGATATATTCAAGATTTCTTGGTGACCAAGAAAAGTTTTTTCCCACATTGAAATATCACTAAATTTTCGTCCCCCTCCTCTCCTATAAATAGGGGATGATTAGTTCATTCCCAAGTACAATTCCATGTGCTGGAAATATTAGCAAATCCACATAAGTGGTGCAACAAAGTTTATTTTTTCCTTTTGTTAATTGTTCGCGAGTATCCTTCCCGGATTGTCGAGCAAGGGCTAAGGGAATACTTGGGAAGTCCTTTTGGTTAGTCCGTCCGACCAAAGCCCACTTTGCCATCCCGAGAGGAATACGTTCACGTAAACCCAAGAGATTCCGATCGTAGGTTTTACGTGGCTTTTTATATGCATGATTTGTTGTTGCAATTATTATTTGAATTAATATAGGATTAATTCATGCTAGTAATAATTAATGAATTAAATTTGTATTTAAATATTCACCCCGAATAGATCTGTGCAACTAATTCCCCAACAACCGGTATCGAGCCTTTGTTGAAGACTCACGAATATTTTTAAATTGTAATTTAATTCGTGGACATTAAATTTGAAATTTGATAGTAGAACCTATTAGATCTGCTTTTTTGCGGTATCCAATTGTCATGGATTTTAATGTTTAATTTTGCATGCATATAAACTGTGATTTTTTTAATTCGATTCGTTCGGATTTGTTTTGCCTCGTGAGAAAATCCACGAGTAGACTAGGATTTGTTTGATTTGATCAATGTAATAGACTAGTCTAGATCTAGGTTTATTTATTTTTTGTAAATAAATTGTAACCGGATCGGAACGAAGAGACGAAGAATTAAAGGACGAAATCCGTAAACAGCGTAAGGGCTGGATACCGGGCGTGGCTTGCGGCACGCATGGGCGCAGGGCGAGGCGGGCTAAGAAGCATGAGATAAGGTCATACAAGATGGGCGTCTTGCGGCCCAGCCGAAAGCAGAGGCGGAGCGGATGACGCTGGATCCGGAGGCGAAGGCCAGGGCCGGATCTGCGCATTGCGCTCGCCGAGAGCCGCCGACTCGCTTACACCGCCGAGGTGTGACGGAACCTTAGTCGGCTCGGTTTGGCGGTGCGAGGCGGTCTTGCCGAGGTTCTAAACAGCGGCCGGCGGGATCTTGGCATCATCCATTGAAGCTACTTGGCGTGGCGTTTTGAGAGCGAATGAGTGGAAGAAATTGAGGCGTGTTTCTTCAAGATCAAGCCAAGAAAAATCAAACCATGGCAGTTGGATAATTTGTGCCCAATATGTTTATTTTTCTGTTTTTGCTTGATTTATTTGCGATTATCTTATGCTTTATTTAATTTGTTTAAATGTGTTTTGCATGAGGGTTGCCAAATGGAAAAATCTCACCTTCAAAATTACTAAGTATGTTTAAATAATTAATTGACAATTTTATTAGGATAATAAAATTGAATTAATTTTGACCTCCATGATTTATTTATTTGTGAATTCTTTTGGAGAAATTCTCACGGGACGGTCAAAAGATAGCTTTCACATGAATGAATTCCAAACCGATGATTGTGGGTTATTACTAGTGGCGGCGATGACCCTCCCACGAGGCTCGATCAAAGCGAAATAGTAATCTGTATTTAATCATGGTTATTACTTAGGTATAAAATTGATATGCATATACTTTCAAGTCCCCCTGTCAATTTTATATTGGTCAAGTGGGAGCCAACTATTATCTGGATATTAAAGGTTTGTAATCGTTCTTGTTTGTAACTTTTGCTTGAATGTGTTTAAATAATGACCCACCCCACGTGGCTTATTTAAAACTGTTTTTGAGATGTTGGCGATGCATGTTCATATTTTTTGAGATTTTAATATGATGCATGTGATCAAACCTTGTGATATACTTGTCTATTGCATATAGTTGTTTATTTCGATTCAAAGATGTCGTTACCTTTTAATCCTTTGTTATTTTACTTAAAGTCAATACAATATGTATGGAAACTATATTGATTGGAAAATTATAATTGTCCTAAGCGCATAAAAAAGAACAAGTGGATTTTGACACACAAAAAATCAGATGAGCCAACTGACGAGTCAAAACATGCGGGACTCGTCAGATCACCTTGCGAGAGATGTCGTCGCTGAAAATGGTGGAGGGCAAACCCGTAAGGGATTACGTCCTCAAAATAGATGGCCCATCTGAACAAACTTGAGATTTCGAAAAAGATTATGATCCGGAGACTCGGATGAATTTGGTACTTCACTCTCTACCCAAAAAGTTTTTGAGCATTTTGGCCTCGCTAGCTAATTTGTTGCAAGCTTTTGGTCTCGGCAGAAAATGATGAAGGCACCAAACTCAAGCTTTTGGCAAGTGGTCCGTCTTCATCTTTTAGGCCAAGGGTAGGCAAGATAAAGAAGAGGACCAAAGGCCATAAGCAATAAAACTCAATTGTTGCCAAGGGCAATGGTAAGATGAGGAATGCTTGTTGTGTCAAGGAAAATCCAAAGAGGAAGTGCTTGAGCTGCGGTGAGAGAGGACAATGGAGGTTTTGCCTGTTCCAACCCCAAAAGGGACGAAAAGAAAGGTAATTCTCACACACTAGTTGTTGAAACTTGTTTAGTGGCGTATACTTCTCATTCGTGAGTGGTTTATACGAGATCCACTAATCATGTTGGCTTCACGGGTTCTAAATGATCCGGCAACTTAGTGGGAGTGAGATCCTCATCACACTGGGCAACATTACGAAAGTAGAAGACATTGCAATGCTACGTAAGTGGCAGATATTGCAATACTTCGATGGTAACGATTATTGCAATACTACGCAAGTAGCAGACATTGCAATGCTACATGAGTAGCAGTTAAAGCAGTGGGAGAAGTGCACCTATCTTTTGAAGATAAAGTTTTTTTTTGAGATTATCCTTATGTTCCCAGTTTTAGAAAGAATTCCTTTTCAGTTTCTAAAATTTGATTAAAGGACACTAAGTTTCTTCTAATAAGAATGATATCATTTTTGAAATGATGAGTGTATCTGTTATGGGACATTGATGGAAAATCTCTATACAATTAACTGTGCACACCACTCACGAAATGCATCCTATAACACATCAACTATTTCCGACAAAAGAAAGCATGAACGAAATACTTCTTTGGCATCTAAGATTAGGTCATATAAATCCAAAGAGGATCCAAAGGTTGGTGAAATATGGTTCACTGGAGCGTCTCCAAGTTGAATCGATTCCAACCTGCGAATCATGTTTGGAGGGTAATATGACCAAGAGGGCATTTGGAGCCAAGGGGAATAGGGCCAAAGAAGTGTTAGAGATCGTTCACACAGATGTATGTAGTCCAATGTCAACCAAAGCAAGAGGAGGTTATGAGTAATTTTATTGATGATTACTCAAGGTACATTTTCCTTATGAAGCATGAATCTGAGACCTTTGAGAAATTCTAAGAATTTAAGGCTCAAACAGAGAATAATAAGGAAAAATGTATCAAGTCTCTATGATCTGATCGTGGAGGCAAATGCCTCAGCGATGAGTTTTTGAACTACTTATCTGATGAAGGGATTGTATCCCAGCTCACTGCACTCGGAACCCCTCAACAAAACAGGGTTGCAGAGCAAAGAAGCATAATTCTTTTGGAAATGGTTAGATCAATGATGAGTTATGCGGATCTTCCCGAGTCGTTCTGGGGTCATACCTTGGAAACAACGACTTACATTATGAACTTGGTGCTATCCAAATCGGTTCCTAGAACTCCCAAAGAATTGTGGACCGGGCGCGAGCCTAGTATGAGACACATGAGAATTTGGGGGTGTCCTGCCTACGTGTTGGACAAGGAAGCCGGTAAATTGGATCCTCGATCAGAATTAAGGCTGTTTGTAGGATACCCCGAGGGAACAAAAGGGTGTATATTCTATAGTCCCGAAGATCAAAAGGTGGTCATCAGCACCCACTTTAGATTTTGGAAGAAGGCTATATGAACCAAAGAAAACCCAGAAGTGAGATTACCTTAAATGAGCTTAGAGGGCAAACCTCAGTGCCAACTGTACTAGATGATATACCAAACGATACATTTTCACAACCGGAGCCTCGTCATAGTGGGAGGGTTGTTAGTCAGCCCGAGAGATTCATGGGAATAGGAGAGTTCTCGGACTTGATTCCCGGACAAGACGAATCAGACCCATGGATATATGACGAGGCACTCCAAGATAAGGATGCAGGTTCTTGGCAAACAGCAATGAAAGCC
This sequence comes from Stenogyne calaminthoides, assembly GCA_037126765.1. NCBI lineage: Eukaryota > Viridiplantae > Streptophyta > Magnoliopsida > Lamiales > Lamiaceae > Stenogyne > Stenogyne calaminthoides. The sequence goes on from JBBCBC010000004.1 coordinate 16,388,084, forward strand.
AAAATGGGTTATATGTTTCATAATAGAGTGTGGGAGCTAGTCGAACCACTTAATGGGGTCAAACCCATTAGATGCAAGTGGGTATATAAGAGGAAAAGAGGACCGGACTGGAAGGTTGAAACCTTTAAAGCAAGACTAGTGGCGAAAGGTTATACTCAGAAAGAAGGGATCGATTATGAGGAAACTTTTTCGCCCGTAGCCATGCTTAAGTCCATCCGTATTCTCTTATCGATTGCTGCGCATTTCGACTTTGAAATTTGGCAAATAGATGTCAAGACAGCTTTCCTTAACGAAAGTCTTGATAAAGAGATATATATGCAACAACCCCAAGGTTTCATTGAAACAGGCCAAGAACACCTAGTTTGTAAGCTCAAGAGGTCCATTTACGGACTCAAACAGGCATCCAGAGCTTGGAACCAATGTTTTGATCATGTAATAAAGTCTTATGGGTTTGATCAAAACGAATTTGAAAGTTGTGTGTATAAAAAGCGTGTTGGAACTGCATTGGTATTCTTAGTACTATACGTAGATGACATTGTGATCATCGGGAACGATGTGAAGGTATTATCAGACGTAAGGGCGTGACTTTCAAAACAGTTTGATATGAAAGACTTAGGGAAAACCGGACACATCCTTGGGATCAAGATCACTCGAGATCGCAAGAAAATGATGATCGGGTTATCGCAAGTTTCATACATAGACACTGTCTTGAAACGCTTCAGCATGCAAGATTCCAAGAAAGGATTCGTACCTTTCAGACTTGGAATCCATCTATCCAAGAAAATGTTCCCTAAGACGAAAAAGGAGATAGATGACATGAAAGGTATTCCTTGTGGTTTTGTTTGTCGGAAACCTTATGTATGCATTACAGTATGAGACCCGGATATCCGCTTGCCGTAGGCATGGTAGCAAGATATCAAAGTAAACAGGAAAGTGCATTGGGCTACGATTAAAAACATTACGAAGTGTATAAAAAAAGAACTCGGGATAGAATGTTGATTTATCAGTCAGATACTCCAATCCCCATCGGCTACACAGACTCGGATTTCCAATCAGATATAGATTCCAGAAATTATCTGCCTCAGTTAGTATGTTTCCATTTGGGAAGTGTAGCCATTAAATGGACGAGTGTGAAGCAGAAATGCATCACTGACTCAACCATGGAAGTTGGGTAAGTAGCTGCTTGTGAAGCAGTGAAAGAACCGATTGGGCTCTAGATCTTCTTAGTGGACTTGGATGGTGTTCTGAATTTGTCTAGCAATATCTGCTAAGAGCAGTTGCAAATTCAAGAGAACCAAGAGTCCACGAGTCAAACAAACACATTAAAGGAAAGACATCTTATACGAGAAATCGTTAAGAGAGGAGATATAGATATGGCAAAGATAGCATCCGAGGGATGACCTAGCGAGATCCATTCACAAAGCATCGCCTCTGAATACATTCGAGAGACATGTGAGTGGAATGGGTGTCAAGACTGTTGCCAATCTGCTTTGAGTATAAGTGGGAGAAATTATTAGGTTCGTGTAGGTGACATTAGATGTCATGGACTACTCGAGACGTGTTGTAGTATACTTAAAAGCGGACTTTGAGTATAAGTGGGAGATTGTTGGGATTATCTTGAAAAGTATGCTTTTTACTTTGTATAATCTAAACCTAATTCTCGGACTTATTCTTGAAATAAATTGTTTATCATCGATGCTTTAAATATGATTGAATGTTATATATATTTCTTTGCATAAGCTGTTCAATAATTAAATGACGTGTTACATCAGTAGTTAATTTAGTGATACCCGATCACGGAAGATTAAATTAAAGTCCCTTGTAACTAAAAAGTACGCCATTCACGCGACCTAGATGGAAATGAACAACCATCGCGAAAGGTTGAGGTGTAAGGCTCAGATTGGTTTGTCTTGACCAAGAGATTACACTAGTGCATGGTGATCTTGTTGAATAGGACCTACATGAGGATAAATTCTTCAAAACTGAACAAGGAAGAATTAGACCTCGGTGGTTCGTGGTTTCTTAACCTTCAATCCCTTAAATAGGATCACTTGGGATTGGTAACTATTGCTTTGACTTATCATGGGTAGCGAATCGAGAGAGATTCAATACCTTTTATCTTGGGCAATATTATTGGTCACATGTGATTGCTAAGATTTAATCTGAAGAATCGTGTGCAAGCACGCTTGCTTGATTTGCCCCCTTGGGAGGTTCATAAGTTTTATCATACCAAATCTTGCAAGTGGAATTAGTTTAGGTATGGATAATAATGTTGAACCGTTCCTCGACCAAGGACAAAAGATATTAATTAACGGAAAGCTATTTGGTGGCTTGAATTAATTAATGGGCTAGATAATCTTAAACACGGAAATAATGACCGGGGAGCCATATTGATTGTAATATGGGTTAAGATGGATAGTGCAATATTAATTATGTAGTGGGATTAATTAATATTTATGGGCTTGAATTATATTGTGGCTCAATATTAGATATTCAAGATCCATTTGAAGGTACAATCTTAATTCTCCTAAAGGCCCCCTGAGTAGCCCAACATATAGTCCAATAACTGAAAAGGTGATCAAAATAAAATAAATATTGTTGCTTAATATTTCCTCTTATTTTCGAAAATTATGAATAAAAGAGGGAGAAAGATTTTTCTTTGAATTTTGTTATGGAATGAAGATATGTATTCTTGGAATACAAGATTATCTCATTAAATTCAAGAAATCTCCCACTTGGTTATTCATAGTGAGATTTTCGATTTTTTTGGAAAATAGAGGTCAAGAAAGATTTTCTTGATTTTCTTGAAAGGATATTTATGGAAGATATGTATTTCTTGAAATACAAGAATATCTCATAAATTCAAGAAGATCCAAATCTTGGATTCTTGCACTAATATTTTCGAAAATTCCATATTGTAGAGGAGGTGTGATTTTTGTGGAATATTTTAATTATGGGAAAAAGAATATAGGAGATATATTCAAGATTTCTTGGTGACCAAGAAAAGTTTTTTCCCACATTGAAATATCACTAAATTTTCGTCCCCCTCCTCTCCTATAAATAGGGGATGATTAGTTCATTCCCAAGTACAATTCCATGTGCTGGAAATATTAGCAAATCCACATAAGTGGTGCAACAAAGTTTATTTTTTCCTTTTGTTAATTGTTCGCGAGTATCCTTCCACCGGATTGTCGAGCAAGGGCTAAGGGAATACTTGGGAAGTCCTTTTGGTTAGTCCGTCCGACCAAAGCCACTGCCATACCGAGAGGTACGTTCACGTAAACTCGTAGATTCCGCATGCGTAGGTTTTACGTGGCTTTTTATATGCATGATTTGTTGTTGCAATTATTATTTGAATTAATATAGGATTAATTCATGCTAGTAATAATTAATGAATTAAATTTGTATTTAAATATTCACCCCGAATAGATCTGTGCAACTAATTCCCCAACATTATGGTGTGGCAAGGAGCCAACTTTTACACATATCAAAACATGGGGTTGTCCCGTGATTGTGAAAAAGATGCTTACCGACAAGTTGGAATCCAAAGGTGAAAAGGGTTACTTTGTGGGATATTCTAAGGAAACTAAAAGATATTACTTCTATTTACCTGAGAAACAAACAGTGATTGTTTCTAGGCAGGTCAGGTTCCTCGAAAAAGGCTATGTCTTTAAGGAACAAGGTCATAAGATGATAGAACTTGAAGAAATTCAAGAACCACAGATTAACGTAGAGACTGATGATTTGTCAAAGGAAAGTGACAAAGAATCAGTGGGAGCATTCAACAACTCTCATGGTGGAAGTTTATCACTAAGTGATCATCTTTCAGCTAGTGAGAGCGTAATTGGAGCTGCATTGCCTTCGCAACGAACTCCAAGTGGACTGAATGAGAACAACGTAGTTCAAACTCCCGCCCAAGAGGCATCTAAAAGTGTAGCTCTTGAGGACTCTCCGGACATTGATGAAATCGATGAACCACAAAATTTTCACGATCAGAATGTACATCTTGCACAACCACAACTCCGTAAGTCTACTAGGACTCGTAATCCGCCCACTAGATATTATGATTTCCTCATCGAGGAACATGATGACGTGGAGATCCGGATAAAGATGATCCCAGAACTTACACTGAGGTAACATTAGATGTTGACTCAGAGAAGTGGCATGAAGCCATGAAATCCGAGGTGGACTCGATGTACACCAATCAAGTCTAGGACTTGGTTGAGTTGCCAAAAGGGGTTAGACCCATAGGTTGCAAATGGGTCTTCAAGCTTAAGACCAATGCAAATGGCAAAGTGCAAACCTACAAAGCTAGGTTGGTGGCGAAGGGTTATAGTCAACGCGAATGCATTGACTATGACGAGACCTTCTCACCAGTTGCAAACACTATGCCAATTTTGGCTTTTAATTTCGGATTTTCTATAGCGAATATTTTTAAAACCGCAATTATTAGTTAAAAACCGACATTAAACCTTGAACCGCTATAAAAGGAATGTTGAGGGCGCTGAAAGATGTCGGTTTTAAACAATCGCTCTTGTTTCAGCGATATAATAGCAGTGATAGAAAGCGGGTTTTAAGCGCAATTAAAAGCTGAAAAACCCGTTATTGTAGAGCAAAATCCACAGCATTTTTTATTATTTAAAAAAGAATTAATTAATTAATTTTTCAAGAAACCCTCCTCGCCAAAAAAATCCAGTCACTTTCCCAAAGCCCAAAACACAGGCCGTTGTTGTCCTCCTCACCAAAATCCTTTCCCCCAAAATCTTCAATCCTTCGACGTGCTGTCCACTGACCCCCGACGGCTCCTGACAATGGCCCAACACGCCGGTGCTTTTCAATCCGTCCCCTGAACACGCCGGCGCTTCTCATATAAACTGGTAGGTTTTTGTTCAGTGGTTGTGCGTTTAGCTCTTTGAAATAATATGTGCTAGGATCCACCATTATTGTGATTTGAAGCTGATAGACAGAGAGAGAAAGAAAATAGGTAGGTTGTTATATTTGTTTATGCATTGCTCACTTTGGTGTTATTTGCTTAGAATTTTTTATAACATTTTTTTAAAGTTTTGGTCAGTGGGTGGTTTGAGGGAAATCGATGCAGGGTTTTGGTCATTTTTTCTAGTTGTTGTTCGCATAGCAGGGATAATGCTTCTCAAATACTTGCACTATATTTCCCAACAGTTGTATCAAGAAGCTAAACAATACATCTGCAAAGTCATTGTCAATTTCTGAAAATAGAACCTCTGTTTTATGTTTGTTTATCACAACTTTCATATTGAAGGTAACAACTTTTTGCTCAGACATTTTTTGGTTGTAGAAGGAGTGTTTATTTTTTAATTTATAGGGTAAAATAAATAGGTAATCTGTTTACACTTGCATCTATTCCTAAGTTAATCTTTTATTGATTCTTTATGGTTTGTTCGATTGATGAGGCAATTAAATAGGGTGGCTGCATTGGATCCTTTCTGGAAAGGGTAGTTCACCATTAACTAATGTAAAAAATGGATAAATTAATTAATAAAAAAAGGATATATTCTTGAGTATATGATCCTCTATTTTGTGTTTTGCCTACTCAACCTTTATTGAAGAATTAATAGTAGAACAGAAAATAAGTCTGATCCTTCATTTTGGTTGTTCAAATTAAGTTAAGAATTTAAGTTTTTCTCTGCTTTTGCTGCACTTTTTCTGATTTGAATCAACTGGACAAAGCTTGTAGTATGTATGCTTCAATATTACAAAATATCATAGCATGGTGGCACAAGAGTTTTGTGCCTATCCAGCTATCCTAGATTGCTACAATTAGTAATTCTCCATTTTTCTTTTTATTTTGATATTATAATGATCATTATAATTTTTATTGTACCTAGAAGTTGCACCAAGTTAAATGTTTAGCAGATTTGATGGTGGAGAAGCTTGAACTAAATGATAAACATGATAACAAATTAACCAACAATAGCAATGCATATTGTTCAAAACAACACAAAGAACTGGAAAGAAAACAGCAGCATGTATACCAACAAATAGCTAAACCACTTCATGTTATCTGTATGATTGATGAATATATGTGTTGTTATGTACAGACTGCTGCTTTTGCTTTGCCCACATTGGAGAGGCTTTTGTACCGGCCACAGGATAGACCAACTATTAGGATATACACCAGCTAGGGAGTTGATTGTTCTGTAAGTTCTGCTTCTTAAGAGCAATTTAATGCTTGATAGTGGGAATTTAACTTCTATGTTTTTCCATTTCGTATTCTCTGAACGTTTAGGTCTTTGAATTCTTTAGTAATTTCATTCTTTAGAGTCAATGGTTGCTTTCCACGTTTGTTTTGCTCATTTTCAAGTATACTATTACTAATACTAGTGTAATATATAAGGAGAAATTTAATGACGAGTAGCTTAAACTTTAAAGCTTAATTATCTGAAATTTAGTCAAGATGCGAGAGTAGCCATAAATTTGCTCCATCTGTTTTCAGTCAACAGTTTGAAAAGTCAGAAACTGCTTACTCCATAGTAGTTTTTTTTTTTTTTTTTTAATTTATGTGTTATTTCATTTGGTACTAATTAAATTTTGTCTTTACTAGGTATCTCATGATGGATGCACAAATACCTTAGAGGGTATTGGTATACCCATCCGAGAAACCGTTTGATGTAGTTCCACAATATGTGTCTACGGGTGTCTCGGTTAGTGGGAGCGATGCGATACTCCTTTGACTTGAGGTCAATACGCACGACATGTGTGGAGTGATGAACTTTGACCATGACCGACACTTGCACCCTTCCATGGGTAGATATGACTTGGACTGGGTTCATCACGAAATGCATGTGCGTGGTAGTTGAGCCAAAAATATGATTCATTCCTCAAAGTGGATTTAGAGAGAATACTCATCTTCTCGTCATAATTGGATCTAAGTCATCGGCCGATGCACGTCAACTTAGACTTTGTGGCTAAGTGTGACACACATGATCAATTAGTGATTAGAGATAATATGATTAAGTTATTTGAATAGACACTTCATCATGTTCAAGACTAATCGAGTATTCGTGAATGAAAGGAAGATATCACAATAGCCCATATTTCAGTTACAGGTAGTTGCACATTTCCTCGCAACGTACCTCATATATTGAGAATGTCTGATTTATTGTCTAAGGTTCAATTAAGACCATTAGTTTGACTAATCGCTCGATATATGAAGGCTTATGAGTCACACAACAAGTAACAGTTGTTTACTAATTATAGTTGGTTGATTAAATATTATATTGGATATTAATATTTAATTTATGGAGAATATAATAATAATTATATTTAGAATTAATTATTATTATTATTATTATTTAATTAAATAGAATTCCCAATAATAATAATATATGAAATATTATTATTGGATTTGATATATATGGAATCAAATTCATAAATATTTGATATACATGGAAATCAAATCCGTAGAGATTTTTGTATATGTGAGTTAAATCTATGAGATTTAATTTACAAGATTAGAGATTTTATTTTCTAATCAGGTTAGCTTAAGATTTAAGCTGGGTCTCCCCTATATATATGAGCTCTTGAGAATTTATAATACAAGACTTCATATTTTTTCCATAAAATCTCTAAGTTAGAATTTTCCTAGCAAATTTATCTCGGGGATTCAACGTTGGCGATCTGTGCGAGTTAGTAAACGATTGTTACATGGATACCATAGTTGAGTAATACGTGTACGAATTGCTGTAAGAATTCTATTTACGTTTACCCGTATTTAATTATGCAATTATATGTTCGTTGTTGGTGAACTGTTTATTTTCGCTGCACATGTATTACGTGTTTACGTGCCTCTAAATTCCAACATATGTTTCTTATGTTGCAGGTTAACGACTTGGTGGTTACCCAGTCAAGCGGTTGCAGATTGTAAGAGTGAGAGTTGAGAAGATCACGGGCCATGTTGCATAGGTGCGAGTGCTATAAGATACGAGTACGAGGGATACGAATTTTCAAAAAAATTAGGGTGCGATACGGCAATGATACGTCTGTTTATTTATAATTTATAATATATAACACTTGTAAGATATATGAAAATTTTAAAATTAGCATATCAAATGTATGTAATTTACATAAAACTTAAGCATTTTCAATAATTTAATGTAATTAAGTAACAAACATTAATTCAAATAATATCAGTTCAATACATAAGTTATATTAAGGAATTCAATAAAAAAAACAAGTGATATATTTTCAATTTAAATTATATTGCATAATAATGTTCAATTCAAATAACACATTTAGTACTTAATAAAATGATCATATAGATTTTAGTCTTAAAAAATTGGAAAAAAATAAAATAAAAAATAAAAAAAGAATTCTAAAAAATTAACCACTCAAGCATTTCCCCTTCACGGACACGCGTATCAGGTAGATCGGATCTGCCAGATCCTAATTTTTTTTAAATTACTCACGGATTCGCCACGTGGCGATCAGGTCATGAATCACACGGATCGGATCGCAGACTCAAGACCGCCGCCCATGAGCATCAAATCTTGCACCGTGTTTTTTTTAGAAGAATTCGTGCATCATAGATCACAGGTGGTTATGCTAGATCATGGAGTAAAGTGTTGAAGGTTTTCTAGAACGCCCAAACTGCCCTATTGGATGAGAAATACAACATGTGTCCGAACTCTATAATTACAAGACTGCATTAACATAAAACTTGAAGATAATATCCAAGATAACACCTATCGAGTGCTTAGTGCATTTAGGAGTGTGAGGGTCGGTATTATCCGTCTGTATTGGTCGAATGTCTAATAACATTCCAATCAACATTGGTCCTTTTATCTTGTATGTTATGTCGAATATGATCACTACCATACTTGTAAAAAATATTGTTTAGAGAAATATTTTTTACACTATACCTTTTAAGGTCTGGTAAAAGGTTCCTGTAGAATATTCATTTGTATATATTGTATCTTGCATGATATGTTTAATTATTTTCCTTACATTTATTTATAAAGTGTATATATAAGGGATCCCCTTTTTCATAATAGATGAATTCAATTCCATAAAATTATATCTTCTATAGATTTGAGATACATAAAAGTTGAATTAAGGAAAAACTGATAGAAAAATGCAGAAGATCAACATGAAAATGAGATTAGCAAAGAAGAAAACAAACTTAAGAGTCCAGAATGTTTTATCAAGAAAGAAAATTGAACTTATTTTTTGATGGATAATAAGCGTAGTTTTTTTTATATTTATACATTGATCAACAGTGGTAACCACCATGCGTGAGAGAGCATTTGTGCAGCATGCAACACATGCATTCGTAACAGAAAGGATTCCAAGAAGTTTCTGGAACCTTAACCTTTACTTAATCAAATCTCTAATTAATGGAAAGTAAAAATATAAGCTGATTTAGGAACTATTTTAACACCAATAACCACATGCATATCACCCCAAACGACAAGGAAGGAATATTGTCCAAGAGCCCATGGAAAAAACTCCTTAAGGATAAATCTAAGTCGCAAACGTCAATTATGCCTGGAGGAGACAATCACAAATCTTGAATGTAAATATTGAATGTGTTGAAGATAAATCACGCGTAACAAAACAATTATGTGATTTAATTTGAAGAATAGATATGAATAACACGACACAAAATAAAAAAACTAATCAAGAAAACCAGATTAGGATTGATAATTTGAATATACAATAATATTAGGCTAATAGACTCCCCTAGGATGGAGGGGATTTGAGGAAATGAATTTTAAATTCATTGTCTAAATCCACACCATTTATTTGAGTGAAATAAAAAATAAATGAATTTAAAATTTTAACATTTCAAATAAGTTGATTTTGTATTTCGAATTTGAAGTTGTAGTTTTTTAGTTGTAAAAGGAAATATTTCAAATTCATTAAAAAAATAAGTCATTTGTAAATCCCCTCCCCCACCCTTCTCTAGTAAGAAATTCTAAATATGTTCAGGCATGATATGAGTTGGTCTTGTGTGAAAATTTTCACACGTGAAAACGTGAAAATATATAATGTAATTTTGGCAAATATAGCAAGTGGATTAAGTAATGTCAAGACAATAAAGCGATGATTATTGAATTATATTACACTATCTTGTTTGGCCAAGCGATTATTGTTTTGATTTTCAACTCTTGAGACCACGGTTCAGTTCTCCTTCTTCTCATTTTCTCTATTTATTCTAATTTTGTTAAAAAAATATAATTATTCCAATTTGGTTTAAAAAAATTGTTTTTCCAAGAATTGAACTCAAATCTCAATTAATCTATAACACAATACTCACCACTTAACTATAACAAACATTAATTAATTAAAAAATTTACTAATTTATTTATCTCTTATGATAAATTATAGTAAAATATGTAATTCTAAAGAGTATTACATTAAAAAATGAAACAACACTACAGACAAAACATAACAGTATTACATGAAAAAAATAACATTATTACGTCAAAAACCTAAGTAAGAGGTAAAATTTGAAGGATATTAAATCAAATTGAAAACAGTATTATAGGAAAAATTATTACAGTATTACATATAAAAATATAACAATATTATATTCAAAGCATAAGGAAAAAGACTAGGGCCTCGACAAAGTCACCATTTTGTGAACAATCGAGTTTCCAACGAAGAATATTTGGGGCCGCCATACGCCCTTTTTTTCTAATAGCTATAACAATATTAACGAGTTTTGTAATATGATATTGTCATGTTTTGTTAGTCGCGTCGCAACAATCATAGAAAGGAGAAAAATGAATATGATTCTAGAAATTGATGACGTTAATTTTGTAATTCACATTTGATTTGGTTTTTCATAAAATGATTTTGTGATTTTTTTGAAATTGAAAGCAAAGAAAAATTGATTCAACCCTGGGTCATTTGATTATGTGATTTTTAAGATATTGAATCTAGCAAAAAAAAAAAATTAGAGAAAAAAGTAGAGATCCCTACAAGAGAAGTGTTAATTAATTCAAACAAGACGGATAGAATAACACACAATCAAAACCCGCACTCAACTCACAATCGAACGAATCAAGCAAGAAATTAAGGAACACGAACGATTTACGTGGTTCGGCGTAAAATGCCTACATCCACTAGATCAGGACACTCTCACCACTATCGCAATAAAGCCAATTACAGATTACACCACTTAGATCTCACTATTGGATCACCCGCCAACTATCAAAGTATGAACCCTAATTCCCAATATGATGATATGAAAAATGAATCTCACAACTAACTGAGGGTAAAACGAATACAACTGACTACTTAAACATCTGAACGCCCAATCTTAAGCCTTGAAGCGGTTACGAACGAAATTCGGTTAGAACCAACGCTTGTCATGCATGTGATGCATGTGAGTGGTGCATGCGATTCAAACGACTTAATCCACCTCTAGCGACTCAATAACAGACTAAGACAAGTAGCAAGAGCTTCCAACTGAAATGGCCTCCAAACTCTTACTGAAAACCCCACAGTATCAGTTATTTTAACATAAAGTATTAGTTCTCCAACTAAACAGTATCAGTTGACAAAACTAAGAATACACTTTCCAGCTGACCTCACAAATCTCCACCTTAGCTACAAAGTATCTTTGAGTGTCCCTCATTTCCAATGTACACTTTCTTCATTAGTGCACATCCCAAGAATCCACCTTTACCAACTCTAAACACAACTTGAACTTAGAGCTTGGTAATGCTTTAGTCAACATATCAGCTGCATTATCATCTGTGTGAATCTTCTGAACAATTACAACCCCTTTATCAATGATGTCCCTGACAAAGTGTAGCTTCACATCAATGTGTTTTGACCTTTCATTAAACACTTGATTGTCACAATGTACCACTACTGCCTTATGCAAAACTCCAAAATCCTTCAGTATACCCTTAAGCCACATAGCTTCCTTTACTGCTTCAATCATGGCAATGTATTTTGCCCCAGTTGTAGATAGAGCCACAACTGATTGCAACACTGATCTCCAACTGATTGATGTCCCATACAAAGTGAAAACATAACATGTTAATGATTTTCTAGAGTCTAGGTTTGCAGCATAATCTGAGTCCACATATCCTTGCAGAGGATCTCTGACTTGTGCTGTCCTCTCAAACATCAATCAGAGATTAGTAGTTCCTCTCATGTATCTCATAATCCATTTAAGAGCCTCCCAATGCATTCTTCCTGGATCAGCCATATATCTGCTCACCATGCTCATAGAGTGAGCTAAGTCAGGCCTACTGCAGACCATAACATATATTAAGCTCCCAACTCCACTGGCATATGGTACTGAGTTCATCTCTTTCTTCTTAGAATCTGTCTATGGAGTTTGATTCTTTGACAGCTTGAACTGCTGTCCAAATGGAGTGATCTCAGACTTTGATTCATGCATTTTAAACTTCTTAAGCACATTTTCTATATAATTTTGTTGAGATAGAAACAACTTTTCAGCTTTCCTGTTTCTGAGAATATCCATTCCAAGTATCCTCTTTGCATCTCCTAAGTCTTTCATCTCAAAAGTGTTATTCAACTTTTTCTTGAGACTTTGAATTTTACTGTTACTCTTACTGGCTATGAGCATATCATCCACATAGAGTAACAAGTAGGTTGCCACTTCACTGCCTTGCCTCTCTAAGTAAACACAATTGTCATACTTGCATCTTGTGAACCCAATAGAGATCATGGAGTGATCAAACTTCCTATACCACTGTCTTGGACCCTGCTTGAGACCATACAATGATTTCTTCAGTAGAAACACCCTAGTGTCACTTTCTCCTTTTGAGAAACCTTCAGGCTGATACATGTAGATGGTTTCCTCAATATCACCATGCAGAAATGAAGTTTTGGCATCCAGTTGTTGCAACTCTAGATTATCCCGAGTGACTCTTGAAAGTAATAGCCAGATAGAACAATGCTTGACAACAGGAGAGAAAACTTCATTGTAGTCTATCCCTTCTCTCTGTGTAAATCCTTTTGCCACCAGTCTTGCTTTGTATCTTACATGTTCAGAAACTCCAACTTCAAGTTTTCTCTTGAAAATCCACTTACATCTAACAAATTTCTATTTCACTGGCTTCTCAACCAGAATCCATGTCTGATTCTTCTCCAGAGACTGAATTTCTTCAGTCATAGCAGCAATCCAGTGATCTTTATATTCACTTGAAATGGCTTATCTATAAGTCTTTCGCTCACTGTGCTCAAGCTAATCAGCTGTAACCAGAGCATATGATACCATATCACCTTGACAAAATCTGACAGGAGGATGAATCTGTGTTCAGGCTCTATCTCTTGCAAGACTGTAATCAGCCAGGTCTTCTTGTTGATCATAATCAGTATCTGAACTGGTGTTCTGATCATCAGTCTGATATGCATTCTGATCATCAGTCTGATCTGCAGCATTCTGATCAGTTGTGTTCTGATTATCAATTTGAACTGTTATATTCTAATCTGTTGTGTTCTGATTAGGATCAGATTTATGAGTCTCCACCTCAACTGATCTGACCTTTTCACTGATGTCACCATCCAAATCATGAGGTTGCTCACCTGATTTATATCCAATTACTTGCTCATTGAAGGTAACATCTCTACTAATAATACACCTATGATTTCCAGGCTCAACACACCACAATGTGTAGCCTTTCACTCCCTTTGGATAACCTATGAAAATGCACTTTACTGCTCTTGGATCAAGCTTATCTTACTTCACATGGGCATAAGCTTCACAACCAAAAACTTCTAGATCAGAATAGTCTGATATATATCCATGCAACAACTCATCTGGTTTCTTAAAACCTATAGCAGATGAGGGAGTCATATTAATCAAATAGCATGAAGTGTTCACTGCCTCTCCCCAGAAAACTTTTGGAAGACCTGCATCAGACAACATACACCTCACTCTTTCAAGGATGGTTATGTTCATTCTTTCTGCAAGCCCGTTCTGTTGAGGGTTATCTAGTACAGTTTTGTGCCTGGTGATCCCCTTGGATCTGCAGAAACTCTGAAATTCTTCAGACATATATTCGAAGTCATTGTTTGTCCTCAAATGCTTGATACCCCTCCCTCTTTTGTTATCAAGTTCAACAAGCCATTCTTTGAATTTCAGAAAGACTTCATTCTTATGTTTCATGATATACACCCAAATTTTTCTGGTATAATCATCAATGAGAGTTAGAAAATATCTTCCTCCTCCATGAGCTGAAACTCTAGAAGGACCCCACACATCTGAATGAATGTAGTCAAGATCCTCAGTAGTAGTGTGCTTGCCTTTCTGAAATGAGTGCTTCTTGGTCTTTCCAAGAACACACTTCTGACATAATTGGAGTTTTCTCATACTCCCTCCAAGAATGGCACCCTTCTTTGATAACTCCACCAGACCCTTCTCTCCTACATGAGCCATTCTTTTGTGCCACAACATACTGTTACTGTCACTTATAGTAACATCAGCTGATCCCTCTACAGTTTCACCAATCAGAGAATACAGACCATTAACCTTCTTCCCCCTCATCATAATTTTCTCACCCTTAGTCACCAGAAGTGAGCCATTCTGAGTATGAAATTCAAAGCCTAAAGCATTCAAAGAACCTAGAGATATGAGATTTCTTTTGAGATCAGGAACATATCTCACATTTGATAGAATTCTTTCCTTCCCATCAAACATCCCGATTCTAATAGAACCTCCACCTCTTACTCTACAACTCTCATCATTGTCAAGAAGCACTAACCCCCCATCATATTTCTTAAGATTTTGAAACCAATGTTCAATGGGACACATATGAAAAGTGCATCCTGAATCTAACACCCATTCATGATAGAGTTTGTTATTGCTTACCATACAAACATCAACATTTTCATAGCCATCTTTAGCAACAGCTGCATCATCCTTCTTCTCATCTTTGGACTCTTCTTGCCCCTTCTTCTTATCAAGGCAATTCTTCTTCAAGTGACCAACCTTATGTCATGAGAAACACTTTTTCTGTTCAACAAAATATGATCCAGATTTCTTATCAGATTTTGTCTTATCATCTGACTTCTTCTTGTTCTGAAAACCTTTCTTGCCCTTCTCGAACTTCAGATTGAGACTCTCCCCTTGAGTTGCGGACTTCTTTTCACCTTTGATCTGCAGAAACTTTGTCTTAATTGCAGTTTGGATTTTATCCAAACTCAACTGATCTTGTCTTCCAAACAACAGAGTGTCCTTGAAATTTTCAAAGGATTTTGGCAAAGAATTCAACAACATGAGGGCTTTATCATCATCTTCAAGCTTTACTTCAAGGCTGTCAAGATCATCAACAGATCTGTTGAATTCATCAAGTTGATCAATTAGATTCTTCTCTTCTGACATCTTGAATGCGAGTAACTTTTGTTTCATGTACAGCTTGTTGGAAACTGGCTTTGTTTGATAGAAGTCTTCCAACTTCTTCCATACTTCCATGGTAGATTTCTCCTTAGAAACTTCCCTCAGTGGTTTGTCCCCCAAGCACAAGATGATCGCACTATGAGCCTTCTCAAGAATCTCAGTCTTCTTCGCTTGATCAATTTTAGATGAAGCAGAGGGCCACTGATCAACGGGTTTCAGGGCATTTGCCCAGCCATTGTGAATGAGCAGAGCCTTCATCTTAATATTCCATAGCCCGAAGTCGTTCATCCCTGTGAATTTCTCAATATCCAGCTTCATTGTTGTCATATCCACAATCCGCTTCCCACATACGACACCACTTGTTAATTCAAACAAGACGGATCGAATAACACACAATCAAAACCCGCACTCAACTCACAATCAAACGAATCAAGCAAGAAGTTAAAGAACACGAACTATTTACGTGGTTCGGCATCTCTCAACACTATCACAATAAAGCCAATTACAAATTACACCACTTAGATCCCACTATTGGATAATAATGAACCCTAATTCCCAATATGATGATATGAATGATGAATCTCACGACTAACTGAGGGTGAAACAAATACAATTGACTACTTAAACATCTGAACGTCCAATCTTAAGCCTTGAAGCGGTTACGAACGAAATTCGGTTAGAACCAACGTGTGACATGCATGTGCTATGCATGTGAGTGGTGCACGTGATTCAAACGACTTAATCCACCTCTAGCGACTCAATAATGGACTAAGACAAGTAGCAAGAGCTTCCAACTGAAATGGCCTCCAAACTCTTACTGAACCCCACAATATCAGTTCTTTTAACATAAAGTATTAATTCTCCAACTAAACATTATTAGTTGACAAAACTAAGAATACGCTTTCCAGCTGACCTCACAAGAAGGGGACAGGAGAAGAACAAAATCTAATACGTTAGGAGAGAGGGAATTTGTCGTGTTTCACCAAACACGTTTTATTTAAATCGATCTCCCGTGGGCCATCCGAGTTTTGGGCCGTGTTTTTATTTCGGAATAAGGGTATCTCGGTATTTTGGCCCAACTCCTGAGTTCAGCGTTGCTTCATTCTTGGGCCCAAATCCTACGCACCTGAAGTTGTTAGAATAATCCGCATGGCACTATTCTATTGGAAGGGAATATTCGATTCCCTGTAGCTAACGGAATGGAAGAATACTAATGGGGAGAAACAGATTCATGGCGATTTTTTGTGAAGTTTTGAGGTAACATCCTCTTGATTATCCTGCTCTCATCATTGTTCTATTTCATATCTTAATTCTTAGTTTATTTGTAGAATCAATGATGAATCCCGTGTGTATTCCTTCCAAATTGTGAGGCAAATCGATATCTAAAGCCATTGTGAGTGAAACCACCATAAACATCTTATATTGAGCGCACCCTGCGAATTTCTCACATCGGAATTCATTTTCAGGCTTAATTACCAGCAATGGCACTTATCGGGAAGTGCAGGAAGCTGGGTTACTCTGTTTTGAGGGCAGCAGTGTTCTTGAGTTTAGCTGATACCTTTTAGATCATTGACTAGTACTTTATGCTCTGTTAAATGATACTTTGACTGGTTATGCTATATTTTAGTTGTTATTTTCAAATATTGTTGCGTGGTCGATTAGTTGCGTGAGAATTTGTTAGTAATCAGTTTGGGACATTACAAGTGGTATCCAGAGCCAAACCGTTGCTCACTTTAGTGCAATGGCAGAGGGTACGCGAATGAATAATCTATTCGAGATGATTAAGAAACATGATGAGGTGTTTCTGGAAAATGATGAACGAATGAAGACGGTGGAGCAGAAAATTGTGAAACTAGAGGATTTGATAATTGGAGTGGGTCAGAGTGTTAAAACATCAGTGATAACATGGAGTATTTGATGAAAAAGGCCACAGAGACATGGCCAGGGTTCATCTGATGCAACTCAGGAAGAGAAGAAGGGTGAAAAAGAGAGAGAAGGTTTCTATGTTCCTCCTCCCTTTAGAATCCAAAATCTGAATCAAGGTCCAACTCACTTTCAAGCTAATAATCATACTATTAGATTGAAATTCCCGAGTTCAATGGAGAGAATCCATTGAGTTGGATTAGGAAGGCTAATAGGTTCTTTCAGATTATGCCTATGAGTGAGACATCTAAGGTGCACCATTCTGGGTATTACATGGTGGATGTTGCTAACATTTGGTACATGGAATATGTAGAGGGAAATGAGGGAATTGAGTGGGAAGAATTTTGTCAACTATTGCTCACCAGATTCTTAAGGCCTGGAAAGGAGGATGTGGTGATTGAGTTCACCAAGCTACAACAAACTCAAGATGTAAATGCTTATCAAGAGAAGTTTGATGAGCTTAAGTCATTGGTGAAGGTGAAGAACCCTGATTTGAGTGAGGAATTCCTTATTTCATGCCTCTTAATAGGGTTGAAGGAAGAATTGAGGGTGCATGTACAGCTATTCAAACCCACTGAACTCACTCAAGCAATCAACAGTGCTAAAATGCTTGAGTCTACTTTGGATATTTGGGGTAAGAAGGGCAAACTTGGAGGTCAGAAGCCTCAATTCAACACCTACATCAAGCAGCAAACTACATCTAACCAACACCAGAAGGAAAAAATGGAAAAGCAGAACAATGGGGAGAATCCCACCAAGTTCAAGAAGATAACAGATGCTGAATATCAAAAGAGAAGGGCCCTTGGATTGTGTTTCCACTGTGATGAGAAAAATGCTTATGGTCACATTTGCAAAAATAAGCAGTTCAATTTAATCATTGTAGAGGATACAATGGAAGAGATGGGAGAAGAGACAAGTGTAGAAGAATTGGCAAAATAGATTCATGAAGGAATCTCCGTCAATGCATTGATGGGAAGTACATCTAAAAACACTTTAAAGGTTACTGGCCTGGTGGGAAAGAGGAAATTGAATATTCTCATTGATAGTGGGAGTACTAGCAGCTTCATAGATGTTAACACTGCCACTGATTTACATTGTGTGTTAGAAGAAGCCACACCATGGGTAATAACAGTAGCTGATGGAGGCAAAACCACAAGCAGATTCAAGTGCTCTAACTTCAGTTGGTGCATGCAAGGGAAGCCATTTACTGCTGACATGAGAATACTCAAGCTAGGAGGGTGTGATGTTATTCTTGGAGCTGATTGGATGTGGGAACACAGTCCCATTACTTTCAATCTTAAGAATAATCAGATTATTGTTTGGAAAGATGGGAAGGAAGTGGTATTGGAAGGAGATACTTCCAAGCATGACTTGAGAGTCATCACAACTAGGGGACTTGACAATTTCCTCCACAAAACTTCTCATGGAATTGTGGTGCAATTGTTCAGAGCAAATGTTGAAACAACTATAGAGGAAAAATGTGATAAGTTGGTGGAGGAGGTGTTATCTCAATATGAAGATGTCTTCTCTGAACCTAAAGGGCTACCACCTAAGAGAGGGATAGAGCATGGAATCAAGTTGAAACCTGGAACTCAACCTATTTTTCAGAGGGCCTACAGATACTCACATTTTCTTAAAGATGAGATTGAAAGGTTGGTGAAAGAGATGCTTTTACAAGACTGCATTCAGGTTAGCTCAAGTCCCTTTGCTAGTCCCTCTATACTTGTGAAAAAGAAAGATAATACTTGGAGATTTTGTGTGGACTATAGGCAACTAAATGATCATACAGTGAAAAATAAATATCATATGCCTGTTATTGAGGATTTGCTAACTGAGTTGCATGGAGCTTCAGTATTTTCTAAAATAGATTTATGGCAGGGATACTTCCAGATTCTCTTAAAAGAGGAATATAGGTATAAGAGTGCATTTATCACTCACTGTGGGTTGTTTGAATTCAAAGTAATTCCGTTTGGATTAACAAATGCACCTGCTACTTTTCAAAATATGATGAATGAGGTGTTCAAAGGGTTCATCAGGAAATTTGTGCTGGTGTTCTTTGATGACATGCTCATTTACAGCCCAGACATGAATTCTCATGTTGAACACCTGGCTGTAGTATTGGATTCACTCAGGAAACACAAGTTATATGCAAAAAGAAGTAAGTGTGCATTTGGAGTGAGGGAAGTAGAATATCTGGGGCATATTATTTCGGGAGAGGGGGTGAGGATAGACCCAGAGAAGATAAAAAGTATGGTGGAGTGGCCTAAACCAAAGAACATCAAGGGTTTGAGGGGGTTTCTTGGCCTTATTGGGTATTACAGGAGATTCATCAAGGGATATGGGATCTGTTCCAAGCCACTTACTCAATTACTCAAGAAAGATAGTTTTAAATGGAGTGTGGAGGCTGAGGAAGCATTTGAGAGGCTGAAGAAACTGATGACACAGGCACCAGTGTTGGCTATGCCAGATTTTTCTCAACCATTTGTCATGGAGACAGATGCTTGTGCAAATGGGATAGGAGCAGTGTTGATGCAGAAAGGGCAACCTATTGCTTATTTTAGCCAAAGTTTATGCACCAGGAATCAAACATTGTCAACATATGAGAAATAATTGCTTGCCATTATGACAGCAGTTACAAAATGGAGTCATTATCTAAATGGGAGCCAATTTGTGATCAAGGACTGATCATGCAAGTTTAAAGCATTTAAAGGAACAGAGGTTAAGCAACATTCTACAGCAGAAGTGGCTTCTCAAACTAATGGGACACAACTACACTGTGGAATATAAGAAGGGAAAGGAAACAAAGCAGCTGATGCTTTGTCCAGGCAATTTGAGGAAGGAGAGGGTGAAACCCAAGAGGTCCAAATAATCAACACCAGGATTGAACCATTATGGATGGAAGAGGTCAGGTTTAGATACCAAAATGATGAGAAAGCTAAACAACTTATCACTCAAGTCTTACTCACTCCAGAAGCCAACAAGTTGTATTCTATTACAGAAGGAATACTCAGGTACAAGGGAAGAGTGTATATTGGAAATCATGAGGAAACTAAGGTCAAAATCATGAAATCCATTCACAGCTCAGCTATAGGGGGACATTCAGGGATGCAAGCCAGCTACCAGAAGCTCAAATCCTTGTTTTATTGGAAGGGAATGAAAAGAAACCTGATTGAATTCATTGGGGCTTGTGATGTTTGCAAGCAATGCAAAACAGAAAGTGTGGCATGCCCTGGTTTATTACAACCGTTGCCTGTACCAGACAAGCCCTGGAGTCAAGTTACTATGGATTTCATTGAGGCATTACCTAGTGCTGAAGGGAAAAGCGTTATATGGGTCATTGTTGATATGATGACTAAGTACAACAACTTCTTGGCCCTTAAACACCCACACAAAGAAGGAATAGTTGAGATCTATCTTAATCAAGTTTATAAGCTACATGGGTTCCTTGAGACTATTGTCAGTGATAGGGATGTTGTTTTCCAAAGTGCATTTTGGAAGACATTGTTCAAACTATCTGGTGTTCAGCTGCACATGAGCACGACTCATCATCCACAGACGGATGGGCAGAGTGAGAGGGTTAACAAGTGTTTGGAAACTTATCTAAGATGTATGTCACATCTCAAGCCAACTAAGTGGGTGAAGTGGTTGGCACTAGCAGAATGGTGGTACAACTCAAATTATCATCAATCTATCCAAATGACCCCTTTCGAGGCACTCTATGGGTACAAACCTACTCATATGGGCATTGGGCCTTTTATCCAAGGTGGTTCAGATGAAGTTAAGGATGTATTGGTTGAAAGACAAAAGATCATACAGATTTTGAAAGAGAATCTACAGATGGCTATGCACCAAATGAAGAGGTATGCTGATCTCCATCGATCTGAAAGGAAGTTCGAAATAGGAGATTTTGTGTTTGTCCGAATGCAGCCATTCAGGCACGCACCAGACCAATTGCGGAAGCAAACTAAGCTATCATTCCGATATTTCGGCCCATACCAGGTAATTGCTAAAGTTGGGGAGGTGGCATACAAGTTAGAGCCACCCACAGGGTGCCGTTTGCATCCCGTGTTTCATGTATCACAGCTCAAGCAGCAAATTAAAAACAAATACACACCACAACAATTACCTCCAGAAGTGAATGAAGAGGGTGAAACCATCGTCGTGCCTGTTGAAATCTTGGGGCGACGAACGATAAAAAAATGGAACCGCACCATGGAGCAGGTGCTCGTCCAGTGGAGCAACAGTTTGCCGGAAACGGCTAGTTGGGAAAACTGGGAAGTAGTTAAGACAAAGTTTCCGAATTTCGTTTGACTTGGGGACAAGTCAATTTCGGAAGGAGGCATTGTTGTGTTTCACCAAACACGTTTTATTTAAATCAATCTCTCATGGGCCATCCAAGTTTTGGGCCGTGTTTTTATTCGGAATAAGGGTATCTCGGTATTTCGGCCCAACTCCTGAGTTCAGCGTTGCTTCATTCTTGGGCCCAACTCCTGCGCACCTGAAGTTGTTAGAATAATCCGCGTGACACTATTCTATTGGAAGGGAATATTCGATTCCCTGTAGCTAACGAGAATGGAAGAATACTAATGGGGAGAAATAGATTCATGGCGTTTTTTGTGAAGTTTTGAGGTAACATCCTCTTGATTATCCTGCTCTCATCATTGTTCTATTTCATATCTTAATTCTTAGTTTATTTGCAGAATCAATGATGAATCCGTGTGTATTCCTTCCAAACTGTGAGGCAAATCGATATCTAAAGCCATTGTGAGTGAAACCACCATAAACATCTTATATTGAGCGCACCCTGCGAATTTCTCACATCGGTATTCATTTTCAGGCTTAATTACCAGCAATGGCACTTATCGGGAAGTGGAGGAAGCTGGGTTACTCTGTTTTGAGGGTAGCAGTGTTCTTGAGTTTAGCTGATACCTTTTAGATCATTGACTAGTACTTTATGCTCTGTTAAATGATACTTTGCCTGGTTATGTTATATTTTAGTTGTTATTTTCAAATATTGTTGCGTGGTCGATTAGTTGAGTGAGAATTTGTTAGTAATCAGGTTGGGACATTACAGAATTTAAAATATCACGTGAACAAGGCCAAGATCAAGATGTTTTCCTAGAGCTAAAATAATTAAATATACATATTTAATTAAAATATATAAACACAATTTATTATATAGAATGTCTAAATTCTAGAATATTAAGTTGTTGCAGTCTAGTGTTTATCGATTATTATTTTAAATTTTTTTTATTGTACGTATATTGTTTTTTCCTCTTTCTATCTCCTTATCTCATTGTCTCTCTAACACGTGAATTTACTCTCTTTTCTTCATTCTTTCTTTCATGCTTATGTTAATATTTAATTTTTATTTTCCTAGTTCCTCCTTATTTTTCCTTTTGAAATGTAATTTTTTTGTAGAATGTAAAACCAATATAATTAAGATAAATAAAATATAAAACTTCAAGTAATTTTCTTCCAATCAACTTTACTGATTTAAAAATCTTTCCACAAATTCATAGTAAATTAATTAAATTCAAACGAAAAATCCAAAATAATAATTTTTAAATCACATGAAAAATAGACTCATTTCAACTCCTTTGGAATTTAAAAATTCATCAACTTCAACACAGCCTTATTGAATTCCAAGAAGACCCATGGAAAAAATCAACAGGAATCCATCAAATAATGGCTCTTAGAGTGAAAACGACGGTTGGGGCAACGAAATCGTCGGAAGCGGCATTGAATACGTCAAGTCAATTCATTTTTTTTTTCTTCTTGTCTATTTAAATTATTTTTTAGATTAAAGTGCCGATTTGTTTAGTTAATATATGGATCTTCTTAATAATTTGCACGCCTGCTTGTTTGATTAAAGTTGTCTTTCCCCTCAATGTAACAATGTAAGTCCTTAATACAATAATTAATGAACTCTTTTTTTTATACTCCATCCCTCCCACGAAGATAGGCTAATTTTATTTTCACGCAGATTAAAAATATAAAAATATAAGTTATTATAGTTAGAGCATTAAATTTGTGCATTGTTTTCCCATGTTACTCTTATTATAATACCTAAATATTAATTTGGAAAAAAACAAGATAAATTCAATAGGGGCAAAATGTGGAAATGAAAAATTAATGATATATTAAACATAGTATTTCACCTATCATTACGGGACAAACGAAAATTGAAATTTGGCTTGTCTTTGTTGGATGAAAGAAGTAATTCGATATCCGATACAGATGACCATAACCAACTGTCCACTAGTGAGAGCCCCATTAATGGTCCACTAGCACAAGCCTGACACTAAGCTTTACATGGATTGACTCATTATACTCTTAAATTTCAAGTCTACACAACTGCTGTGCACTAAAATATGAGGATTATGGATTAAGATGTGGCTTAATGATCTTAGTGACACAAACAATAAATGTGTAAAATGGATTGCATTTATGTTATATGATTGCTTGAGAGAATAAGTGTTGAGCAATAAATTTGCAAGAGGTTTGATAAGGTATTGATTTCTACCCTTTCTTGGTCATAAATGACCCATATTTATAGTATTTGGGAGAGTGGAGCTCACTCTCTTGGTTACAAGTACAAAGGGCCGGAAGTGGCTCTGTAAAACATTAAATGCTACAGATTGATTTGACTCAGGTCGGAGGTCACTGGGACGTCGCCCAAGACAAGTCCGGATAATCAGGGATTTAGCCATTTAACTACTCCTAGCTACTCATCATTACCGTCCTTTACTGACACATCTCTAATTAAAACCATCTTTAGGTAAGGTCCCTGGCGCTGCTCGCCTGCCACGGGTCCAATCGCAATTAATGCTCCATACCTGTGCCAGTATGCGACCTGCGAGGTGCATCAAGGACGCATACTCGTGCTTGGTGAGCCTTTGCTTCCATTTCCTAAACGAGGTGTTATACTTGTGTAAAACTTGGTCTGGTCCCCTTATACCTCTTTCCAGGTCGGGCCCGACCTCGCGCTATATGCCCACAACAATAGCCCCTAGCTTGTCATCCCATGCTCGCTAATGGGGGGGGCGAGCTACTTTTCAAACGTTGCCTCGATCATGGTGCGCGAGGTCGTAAAACTTCTGGGACAAGCGTGATTATCGTCTCGGGAATGAGCGTGATGACGGCAGTTCGCCTCGACTATCGTGTTAATCAAGGCTAGGTGATGATGGCGCGTGGGCTCCACGCGCGGGATACGGAAGGTCGTGGGCCGGTCCACGCGCCCCCCTTTTCTCCTATAAATACATCACTTCTCAATTATTTTTCACTTTCCATTCCTTAAACCTTCGACAACTACCTTGCTGCTCCGGCGACTCTTTGTGCGTGCAATTCCGTCGTTCGTTCCTCCTCAGGTAAACCCTAGATCTCTTTCTTTCCTTCGTTTCCTGTGTCCATCTGTGACGAATGGCCTCTGAGAGTCGGGAAAATTCGGGGAGTGTTGCTGGGATTTCTGCTACTGTCGTTGTGAATCACCGACGGCGGGGCTGAGACATTGATTGTGTTCGTCTCTTCAGAGACGGTGAGTGAAATACCCATGCGGGTTGGGGGAGAGATTACCTCGAAGAGGCGCAGTCTGCGTCGAGCCATGGAGGAGCCTTTGGAAGATGTTTTGTCTCCCGCCGAGCTGGAATTTCAAACTCTGGGGGAGGGGGTCGAGGAGCAAGACGTCCTCAGTTTGGACTCTATTGATTTGGCCGAGTTTGGCTTCTTGTCGGATGAGGTCATCCCCGACGTGCCGAGCGAGGATGACGAGGTCGACGATGTCGATCGCAGACTGAGAGTTGAAGAGAGCTTGGCCCTTCCTCGCGAGGTGATGTTGGGATTATACTGGAAAGTATGCTTTTACTTTGTATAATCAAAACTGAATTTCGGACTTATTTACTGAAATAAATTGTTTATCACTGATACTTTAAATATCATCGAAAGTTACATATATTTACTGCATAACTGTTCAATAAATAGTACATGTTACATTGTAGTTAATTTAGTGATACCAGATCACAGAAGATTAAATTAACAGTCCCTTGTAACCAAAAGTACACCATTCACGACCTAGATGGAAATGAACAATCCATCGTGAAAGGTTGAAGTGTAAGGCTCAGATTGACTTGTCTTGACCAAGAGATTACACTAGTGCATGACTGATGCACTGAATAGGACCTACAGGAGGACAAATTCTTCAGAACTGAACAAGGAAGAATTAGACCTCAGTGGTTCGTTATTTTTTAATCTTCGTAGCTTAAATAGGATCACATGTGGTTGGTAACTATTGCTTTGACTTATCACGGGTAGAGAATCAACGAGATTCAATACTTTATATCTTGGGCAATATTATTGGTCACATGCGATTGCTAAGATTTAATACGGAGAATCGTGTGCAAGTACGCTTGTTCAATTTGCCCCCTTGGGAGGTTCATAAGTTTTATCATACCATATCTTGCAAGTGGAACTAGTTTCCGGTATGGATAATAATGTTGAACAGTTCCTTAACCAAGGACAAAAGATATTAATTAATGAAAAACTATTTCAGTGGCTTGAATTAATTAATGGGCTAGATAATCTTAAACACGAAAAATAATAACCGGGAGCCATATTGACTGTAATAAGGGTTAAGATGGATAGTGCAATATTAATTATGTAGTGGGATTAATTAATATTTATGGGCTTGAATAATATTGTGGCTCAATATTGATAATTCAAGATCCATTGGAAGGTCCAATCTTAATTCTCCTAAAGGCCCCCCAAGGTGCCCAACATAAAGTCCAATAACTGAAAAAGATATTTAAAAATAAAATAAATTTTGTTGCCTTATTTTTCCTCTCTTTTTCGAAAATTATGGATAAAAGGGGAGAAAGATTTTCTTTGAATTTTGTTATGGAATGAAGATATGTATTCTTGGAATACAAGATTATCTCATTAAATTCAAGAAATCTCCCACTTGGTTATTCATAGTGAAATTTTCGAAAATTTTGAAATAAATGGGAAAGAAAGATTTTCTTGATTTTCTTGAAAAGATATTATGGAAGATATGTATTTCTTGAAATACAAGTATATCTCATAAATTCAAGAAGATCCAAATCTTGGAATCTTGTCTCTTAATTTTCGAAAATTTGCCATAACAAGATGAGGTGGGTTTTTTGTGGAATATTTTAATTATGGAGAAAAGAATATATGAGATATATTCAAGATTTCTTGGAGATCAAGAAAAGATTTTCCCACATTGGTTTTTCCTCAAAATTTCGACCACCACCCCATCTATAAATAGGGAATGATTCTTTCATTCCCAAGTACAATTCCATGTCTTTGAAAAAAATTAGTAAATCCATAAAAGGTGGTGCAACAAATTTTTATTTTTTTCTTTGTTAATTGTTGCGAGCATCCTTCCTCCGGATTGTCGAGCAAGGACTAGGAAATACTTGGGAAGGCTTTTTGGTGTGTTTAATCGACGAGACCATTGCCACTCCAAGAGGTTAGTTCACGTAAACCCGTAGCAATTCCGCATGCGTAGGATTTATGTGAACTGTTTATATGCATGATTTGTTGTTGAATTATTATTTGAATTAATATAGGATTAATTCATGCTAGTAATAATTGTTAGAATTAAATTTGTATTTAAATATTCATCCCGAATAGATCCGTGCAATTAATTCCCCAACAACTGGTATCAGAGCCTCGGTTTCGGGCTCTGAATTTTAAATTGTAATTTAATTTGTTTTCATTAAATTTGAAATTGGATAGTAGAATTGCTAGATCTTTTTTGCAGGTATCCAATTGTCATGGAATTTAATGTGTTTATTTATGCATGCATATAAATTGTGGGTTTTAATTGATTCGCTCAATTCGCTTTTGCCTAAATGAGAAAATCCACGAGTAGATTAGGATTTGTTTGATTTGATCAATGTAATAGATCAGTCTAGATCTAGGTTTATTTATTTTTGTAAATAAATTGTAAACCGAGACGAAGAATTAAAGGATAGATCCGTAACTGCGACGAGACGACATGAATAAAAAAGGATAGATCCGGATGGGCAACGCCAGCGCTTCGGCCAGATCGACCATGCTGCCGAGGTGGGAGGAGGCAAATTGCCAGGGAGGTTAGCGATGCTTGATCTTGGCGGACGCGCGATACACGACGCTAAGGCTATTGCCGAGACAACGAGGACGGCATCGGCGTACACGAGGTCCGCCGAGGTAGCTACTTGGCGTGGGCGTTCGAGATGGAGTTCTTTTCTAGACAATCGAGTGGGAGAAATTCAAGACGACATTTCTTCAAAATCAAGCCAAGATAAATCAAACCATGACAATTGGATAATTTGTGCCCAATATGTTTATTTTTCCGCTTTGCTTGATTTATTGTTGTGATTTCTTATGCTTTATTTAATTTGTTTAAATGTGTTTGCATGAGAATTGCCCAATGAAAAATCTCACCTACAAAAATTACTAAGTATGTTTAAATAATTAATTGACAATTTTATTAGGATAATAAAATTGAATTAATTTTTGACCTCCATGATTTATTTATTTGTGAATTCTTTTGGGAGAAATTCCCCGGCCTTTGTCAAAAAGATAGCTTTCACATGAATAAATTCCAGATGGATGATTGTGGATTATTACTAGTGGCGACGATGATCCTCCCCACGAGGCTCGTTCAAAGTGAAATAATAATTCTGTATTTAGTCATAGTCACAATTGATTTGCATATACTTCCCCGAAGTCCCTGTCAATTTTATATTGGTCAAGTGGGAGCCAACTATTAATCTGTATATTAAAGGTTTGTAACTGTTCTTGTTTATAACCTGCTTGAATGTGTTTAAATAATGACCCACCCCACGTGGCTTATTTAAACTGTTTTGAGATGTTGGTTGATGCATGTTCATATTTTTTTTTAGATTTTAATATGAAACATGTGATCGAATTTTGTGATATATTTGTGCTTATGCATATTATTATTTATTTCAGTTCATCATGTCGCAACCTTTTAATCCACTATTCAATATACTTAAAGACAATTTGCTTACTGGTGAAAACTTCGTTGATTGGAATCGTAAACTTACTAATGTCCTCCTTTGCACAAAGCCATAGCGGGTTCTCACTACACCTAAACCAGAAAAGCCAAAAGATGAGTAAACTAAAACGGTTAAGAAAGAGTATGCTGACTGGGAGCATTCCAACGAAATGGCAAAGTGTACCATCTTGGCTTCCATGTCAGATGTGTTGCAACACCAACAAAAGCGTTGAGACCGCCGCAGACATCATGACTAGTCTTAAAGCGATGTTTCAACATTTAATTTCGTCAGATCACCATGAGAGACTTGCTCTCTATGAAAATGGTGGAGGAACGCCGTAAAGGAGCACGTTCTTCGAGATGATGGCTCACCTTAACAAACTTGAAAATATTGAATCACGACATCGAGACCCAAATCGATTTTGTGCTTCTGCTTAGAAAAGTTTTGAATGTTTAACTACCGGATGAATAATCGAAGTTCTCGATGCGATCTATTGCAAGCTTTGGTCTCGGCGAGAAACGATATTGGGAGCAAAAGAGCCAAGCCTTGGTGGAAAAATGGACCTTCTTCTTCTTCTAGGCCAAGGGGTGGTAAGAACAAGAAAAAGGACAAAAAGCCACAAGCAAGTGAACTCAAGTGTTGCCAATGGAAAAGAAAATGTGAAGGGAGGTTTTGAGCAAAGCCATTAAGGGAAGTGTTTTAATGCGGTGAAAAAAGGACATTGAGGTCACTGTTCCAAACCCAAAAGGAATGGAAAGAAAGGTAATTCTCACGCACTAGTTGTTGAAACTTGCTTAGCGGCGTATGCCTCCCATTTATGGGTAGTGGATTGATCATGTTTGTTTCACTTTTACGGGGTTCAAGCGGACGGCAACTTAGTGAGAGTGAGATCCTCATCACTTTGGCAATGCTACGAGAGTGGCAACCAAGAAGCGAAGGGAGAAGTGCACTGTCTTTTTGAAGATAGAGTTTTAATTTTAAGAGATGTTTTTTACGTTCGAATTTTAGAAAGAATTTAATTTCGGTTTAAACTTTACCTTGATGGATATTCGGTTTACTTTTAATAAAGTTGTTACCATTTCTCTTTATGATAAATTTATCTGTCATGGAGCGTTGTCGAATAATCTCTATACAATTTGCACACCACTTTAAATGCATCCTATAACACATCAACTATTTCGAGAAAAAAAACGTTCATCGGGGCGTGAGCGAGACACTTCTATGGCATCTAAGATTGGGACATATTAATCGAAAAGAGGATCCAAAGGTTGGTGAAAAGGCGGTTCCTTTGGAGTTTCTCCAAGTTGAACCAATTCAATTTTTGAATCATGTTTTGGAGGGTAAAAAAATGACAAAGGGCATTGAGAGCCAAGGGAATAGAGCGAAAAAGTGTTAGAAATCATGAGACATATGTGGTCTAATGTCAACCAAAGCAAGAGGAGGTTATGAGTGATACTTTTATTGATGACTACTTATGCGGTTATGTTTTCCTTATGAAGCATAATTACGAGACCTTTGAGAAATTCAAAGAATTTAAGGCTCAGCAGAGAATCATAGGGAAAAATGTATCAAGTCTCTACGATCCGATCCACTATTCAGCGATGAGTTTTTGAACTACTTGTGCGATAAAGGGATTGCATTTTGAACTTTCACCGGAACCCCTCAACAAAAGCGGGGTTGCGAGAGCGAAGAAACAGAACACTTTTGGAAATGGTTAGATCTATGATGAGTTATGCGGATCTTTCCAACTCGTTCTGCATGCCTTAGAAACAGCGGCCTACATTCTGAACTTGGTGTCATCCAAATTGGTTCCCAAAATTCCAAGAATTGTGGGGGCAAGCCCGGTTTGAGACACATGAAAATTGGGGGGGTGTCCTACTGCGTGTTGGACAAAAAGGAAAATTGGATCCTATCGAATTAAGGTTGTTTGTAGGATACCTTGAGGGAATAAAAGGGTGTATGTTCTATGGTTCCGAAGATCAAAAGGTGGTAATAAGCACCCACTTTAGATTTTTGGAAGAAGACTATATGAACAAAAGAAGACCCAGAAGTGAGATTACCTTAAATGAGCTAAGAGGGCTAACCTCAATTACCAACAACAAGATGACATACCAAACGACACACTTAGACAACCGGAACCTCATCGTAGTGGGAGGGTTGTGAGGCGACCAAGAGATTCATGGGGATAGGAGAGTCCTCGGACTTGATTCCCGAGACAAGGCGAATCGGACCCATGGGCATATGACGAGGCAATCCAAGACAAGGATGTTTCTTGGCAAAAACAACAATGAAAGCCGAAATGGGTTCTATGGATCATAACAGAGTGTGAGAGCTAGTCGAACCACTTAATGGGGTCAAACCCAATGGTTGCAATAAAGAAGGGGGAAGGTGGAAACCTTCAAGGCAAGGCTTGTGGCGAAAGGTTATACTCGAGAAAGAAGGGATCGACTATGAGGAAACTTTTTTACGCAGAATTAATGCTCAAGTCCATCCGAATTCTCTTGTCGATTCTTTCAAGATCTCGACTTTGAAATCTGGCAAATGGATGAAAGAATGCGGAAGTCTTGATGAAGAAATCTATATGCAACAACCCAAGGCTTCATTGAAAAGCGACCAAGAACACCTAGTTTGTAAGCTCATGAAGTCCATTTACGGACTCAAACAGCATCGAGCTTGGAACCAATGTTTTGATCATGTTATAAAGTCTTATGGGTTTGATCAAAATGAGTTCGAAAAGTTGTGTGTACAAAAAGCGTGTCGGATTT
This sequence comes from Stenogyne calaminthoides, assembly GCA_037126765.1. Classification (NCBI taxonomy): domain Eukaryota; kingdom Viridiplantae; phylum Streptophyta; class Magnoliopsida; order Lamiales; family Lamiaceae; genus Stenogyne; species Stenogyne calaminthoides. The sequence goes on from JBBCBC010000004.1 coordinate 16,419,157, forward strand.
GCATTGGTATTCTTAGTACTATCGTAGATGACATTACGATCATCGGAAGCGATGTAAAGGTGTTATCGGGGCGTAAGGGCATGGCTTTCAAAAGCAGGTTTGATATGATAGACTTAGGGGAAGCCATTAGCATCCTTGGGATCAAGATCACTTTCGAGATCGTAAGAAAAGGATGATAGGCTTATCGCAAGCTTCATACATAGACCTTTGTCTTGAAACGATTCAAAGATGCAGGATTCCAAGAAAGGCTTCGTTTTTCGGACATGGAATCCATCTATCAAGGAAATGTGCCTAAGACATAAAGCGAGATAGATGACATGAAAGGCATTCCATATATTCGAAAAGCCTTATGTATGCAATCTTTGTCACGAGAAGGATATTTCCGTTGGCATGGTGGCAAGATATCAAAGTAATTTCGGGAAAAAGAACATTGATCCCGGAAATTCAAGTATCCGAAAAAGAACTCGAGATAGAATGTTGATTTATCGATCGGATAGTCTAATCCCCATCCGGCTACGGTCTCGGATTTCCAATCAGACTTAGATTCCAGAAAATCTACTTCCGGTAGTGTGTTTTGCATGGGGGGAGGAGCCATGACATGGAGAAGCGTTAAGCAGAAATGCATCGCAGATTTTACCATGGAAGCGAATATGTTATTGCGAGGCGGGAAAAAGAGGTTTGTCTCAAGAACTTTCTATGGACTTGGGCGTAGGAATTTGCCCAAAGACAATTCATTTATTGTGACAATCTTGGGAGCGATTTGCAAATTCAAAGGAACCAAGAGCCCACAAGGCCAGGAAACACATTGAAATGAAATACCATCTTATACAAGAAATCGTTAAGAGAGGAGATATAGAGGTGGCAAAGATCGCGTCAGAAGAAAACCTAGCAAATCCATTCACAAATTGTCTGCCTCAAAATACATTCGAGAGACATGTGGAAGGACTGGGTGTCAAGATCGTTGCCAATCTGCTTTGAGTATAAGTGGGAGATATTATTAGGTTCGTGTAGGTGACATTAGATGTCACGTATTAGGAACTACACGAGACATGCTGTAGTATACTTAAAAGCAGACTTTGAGTATAAGTGGGAGATTGTTGGGATTATACTGGAAAGTATGCTTTTACTTTGTATAATCAAAACTGAATTTCGGACTTATTTACTGAAATAAATTGTTTATCACTGATGCTTTAAATATCATCGAATGTTACATATATTTACTGCACAACTGTTCAATAAATAGTACGTGTTACATTGTAGTTAATTTAGTGATACCAGATCATAGAAGATTAAATTAACAGTCCCTTGTAACCAAAAGTACACCATTCACGACCTAGATGGAAATGAACAATCCATCATGAAAGGTTGAAGTGTAAGGCTCAGATTGCCTTGTCTTGACCAAGAGATTACACTAGTGCATGGTGATGCCTTTGAATAGGACCTCTGGGAGGACAAATTCTTGGCTGAACAAGGAAGAATTAAACCTCAGTGGTTCGTTATTTTTTAATCTTCGTCCCTTAAATAGGATCACGTGTGGTTGGTAACTATTGCTTTGACTTATCACGGGTAGAGAATCAACGAGATTCAATACTTTATATCTTGGGCAATATTATTGGTCACATGCGATTGCTAAGATTTAATCGGAGAATCGTGTGCACGAAATTTGTTCATTCGATTTGCCCCCTTGGGAGGTTCATAAGTTTTATCATACCAAATCTTGCAAGTGGAACTAGTTTCGGTATGGATAATAATGTTGAACCGTTCTTAACCAAGGACAAAAGATATTAATTAATGGAAAGCTATTTCGGTTGGCTTGAATTAATTAATGGGCTAGATAATCTTAAACACGGAAAATAATAACAAGGAGCCATATTGTTTGTAATATGGGTTAAGATGGATAGTCAATATTAATTATGTAGTGGGATTAATTAATATTTATGGGCTTGAATAATATTGTGGCTCAATATTGATAATTCAAGATCCATTAGAAGGTCCAATCTTAATTCTCCTAAAGGCCCCCCAAATAGCCCAACATAAAGTCCAATAACTGAAAAAGGTGTTTAAAAATAAAAAAAAAAATTGTTGCCTTATTTTTCCTCTCTTTTTCGAAAATTATGGATAAAAGGAGAGAAAGATTTTCTTTGAATTTTGTTATGGAATGAAGATATGTATTCTTGGAATACAAGATTATCTCATTAAATTTAAGAAATCTCCCACTTGGTTATTCATAGTGAAATTTTCGAAATTTTTGAAATAAATGGGAAAGAAAGATTTTCTTGATTTTCTTGAAAAGATATTATGGAAGATATGTATTTCTTGAAATACAAGTATATCTCATAAATTCAAGAAGATCCAAATCTTGGAATCTTGTCTCTTAATTTTCGAAAATTTGCCATAACAAGATGAGGTGGGTTTTTTGTGGAATATTTTAATTATGGAGAAAAGAATATAGGAGATATATTCAAGATTTCTTGGAGATCAAGAAAAGATTTTCCCACATTGGTTTTTCCTCAAAATTTCGACCACCACCCCATCTATAAATAGGGAATGATTCTTTCATTCCCAAGTACAATTCCATGTGCTGGAAAAATTAGTAAATCCACAAAGGTGGTGCAACAATTTTTTTATTTTCACTTTTGTTAATTGTTCGCGAGCATCCTTCCACCGGATTGTCGAGCAAGGACTAGGGAATACTTGGGAAGGCTTTTCGGTGTGTTTAATCGACGAGACCATTGCCACTCTGAAGAGGTTAGTTCACGTAAACACAGAGTGATTCGCATCGCGTAGGATTTATGTGAACTGTTTTTATATCATGATTTGTTGTTGAATTATTATTTGAATTAATATAGGATTAATTCATGCTAGTAATAATTGCTAGAATTAAATTTGTATTTAAATATTCATCCCGAATAGATCCGTGCAATTAATTCCCCAACAGGTGATCCCTTGACCGACTCGGATCCGCGAGGATAACACCTTTCTTTGTGGCGAGGTGACTAGCTCATTGACGGCCCGACCTCTTTCTATGCGGGGAGCAATTCGGGTTCTAGCGATGTTCATTTTCGGGTTCCCGAATCGAGGTCGATCGGGTCCCCGCGGTGTGTGGCAATGAACTATGATACGATGAAGGTTGGACTTCGCTTTCCACTTTATCCTATGATTACTTCATTGTTGTGGTTCTGAGGTCTAGCTCCGACCCAAATTACTCATAACGGGTGGAGTACCGTAAATGGACTCCTATCATTGTTCGGTCGTGTCCAGCCTCGGGCGTTCCCTTCCGTCAAAGAACTAAACTCTCTAATCTCGTTAGCGAAGTGGGGAAAGGATCTGGGGTATTACTATGTAAAGGCTCGCCCCAATATGAAAATAGTCTAGGACCTCCCTAGCAAGGTCCAAGATTGGAAAGAGAAGTGGTGGTTGGTGGGGGGAGCCTGGCAAAGCCCCGTCTTCGCTCTAGGATCTCTCGGATATCGCGAGATTCCCCGCGACTATGTGACCTTTAAACGTAAGTTCTTTTGATTTTGCTTTCATCCATAATACTGATTTAACTTTTCTCCCTTATTGAAGCCCCCAAGAATTCCAAGACCTCCGAACTCTCCCTCTCTTTCCTTGTTCGGTTGATCCAAGTTTGCCTTATTGATCCCGACGAGCGATCTTTGACTATTCTGTAAAGGTTGAAGTGCTTGGAGTTCGCCGGCTTGACGGTCCCACCTTGCTCCCTGTTGGACGCCAATATTCCCAGTAAGTGATTTGGATAATGCTCGGGTCGACCTGATTATTTGTTTATTCGTTTAACCGGCCTGACTCTCCTTTTGTCTCTAGTTTATTTCATAGAGCCTATACACTTCACTTCTGCCAAAGTCCTTGACGAGATGCAGAACCTAAATGCCGAGGACATGCGCGAGAAGGTTGCTCGGGCCTTGGCCCTCTCGAGGCAACAGTTGGATAGAAAGAAGAAAGTTGCTCAGAGTGGGGCCATCGAGCCTCCGCCCCCGAAAAAAAAAGCTGCTGCCCCGGGGCGAGGTCAAAAAAGGGTGGCCGTCGAGGTGCGAGTATTCGGGGGGAGTTCCCCGAAGCAGGTCCGAACATCCGTGGATATGGATGTTCTGCGGAACTCCCCGAGTGGAAGAGTGGTATTATCGGGTTCAGCGGGGAACCCGGATACAATCGTTGAGATTACTCAACGACGGAACGTGAGGTAGAGGATCGCACTTTCCTAGGTTGGAACTCGGATTTCCGCCGACGGTAAATCTTTTCTTTATCATATTATCTTCTTCTTTGTTTTCTTGGAAAAAGAACTCATGCTCACGTATGATTATCTTGCAGATACATTCTAGATGATGATGTCTTCCGAGGAGAGGCAACTAGCAATTTCTTGTGGTTGCGAGATCCTGCCGCCAATGATGCTCAACCCTCTTATCTGCGTCAGATTGTCGTCGATGCCCCGAAGTCCTGGACTTTGGATCTCCACAAAGAGGCTCACACTCAGCACTTCTCGGAGAACCTGACCTCGGGGGTCGCCCATATGTGCCGGTCCTTGGCCTTTATCGAGAGGAGCTGGGAACAGTATGGCAGGGCGAAAATTTAGGCCTAGAAAGCCGAGGCAGCCTGTTCGCTGATGATTGTGGATTTGGCGAGGTCGTCGAAAGAGCGGGAGGCTACCAATACTGCCAAAGTTGCGGCCGATGAGTAGTTGAAGGAGGTGGCCCAGGAGCGAGATGACATGGGAAACAAAATCTCTCAGATGAAGAAAGATCTCGATCTCCGAGACAAGAAGGTGAAGGAATGCACGAACAAGATGACCGAGTTGGAGGATCGGTGTCGCCGGCTAGAAGCTGAGGTTCGTGATCATCCCGTTACCATCAAGTTGGAGCGCCATCATGCCTCTAGTATGGCCTATATCCACTCCTTCTCCAATGTTGTTCGGGCTTGCTACCGGGCCGGCGATCTCGATGGGGCCAAGTCAGCGATGACTGAGATGCTCATTGCTTACATGAACAACAACCCTGTCGGGGAGAACGATGATCTCCCTATCAAAGATCTCGCCGCTTATGGTGTTGATTTTAGCTTCCTCCCCCCAAGCGCCAATCTTTATGATCCCGAGGAGCTTCTCGGGTTGCTTAATGATGAGATGGGGAATAGACAGGATGGTGGTGATGATGAGGTTGTTGATGGTGGTGATGGTGGAAATGGTGAGGGAATCGAGCTGGCGTTGAGATTCCCGAGGTTGAACAAGTCACGTCGATCAACCCTATTGAGGGGACCTATGATGCTCCGCCGAGCTGATTTCTTGGATGGTTTTTCTGCGGTAGTATGTCATTTGCCTTCGGGCGTTCTTATGTAATCGCCCTTCGGGGTTTTTTAATCAAGTTGTTCGGTTGCCCCCCGGGGTATGTAAGTGTTTGCCCGTGGGGCATAAGATTTTTGTTGCCTCCGGGCGTTTATCAATGAAATTAATGTTGTTCTTTCTTTTCAACCTTCTCGTTTCTTCTTTCAAATGCTTGTTTATTTTTACCGACACTTTGACGTCGGTGAGTTCGTGTACCTGAAAATCTGGGTAATAAAACATGATGAGAGATCTGTTATTTGCGACCTGATTGCCTTTACATATTCTTAGCTTTGTCGAATTAGATAGGGTATGCGACCGAGGTTGACTTAGATAGGGTATGCGACGTGATTGCCTTTACATATTCTTGGCTTTCTCGACTTAGACAGGGTATGCGACCGAGATCGACTTAGATAGGGTATGCGACGTGATTGCCTTTACATATTCTTGGCTTTGTCGACTTAGATAGGGTATGCGACCGAGGTCGACTTAGATAGGGTATGCGACGTGATTTCCTTTACATATTCTTGGCTTTGTCGACTTAGATAGGGTATGCGACCGAGGTCGACATACATAGGGTATGCGACGTGATTGCCTTTACATATTCTTGGCTTTGTCGACTTAGATAGGGTATGAGACCGAGGTCGACTTAGATAGGGTATGCGACGTGATTGCCTTTTCTAAAGACTTTGGACAAGTGATTTTCGTCGGGGTGATTCTCCTGGGGGGTCACCTTTCTATCCCCCTGTCCCTAGTCTTTAGAAAAAAATTTATGGATGTTTGACTTATCTTTTTCCATTTGCGATTCTGTTTTGATCGAACTCGTGAGAGGTCGGGGACCAGTCCCCCAAGTTCGTAAATGTAAAAAGTTGCTCAAAATAATGATAAGTTTTAGCTCGTAAAGAATTTCAGACAATGGTTATTTTATTTCTAACTTTGATAAAGCTTGCAAAAATATGATGCATGACTGAAAATAGACAGTTACTGGTAGAACTTCTTTAGGTAGGTCGCATTCCAAGGGTACATCGCGGGAATACCTTCCATGTCGTCGAGCTCGTAAGCCCCATTTGGCAGGCACTTTGAAATTTTTATGGGCCTTCCCAGGTCTGGCCGAAAACTCCTTTCTGGACCCCAAGGATCTTTCTTAAAACGAGGTCGCCAATCTTGAATCTTTGGATTTTTGCCTTTGAGTTGTAGTATTTCTCCGATTTCTATTTGTAACTTGCATTTTTCAAGTTGGCCTCCAGTTTTCTTTCTTCGAGGAGATCGAGGCTGAGGGATATGGCATGATCGTTGTCCTCCGTGATAGCCTGCGATGTCCGATGGCTTTTGACAATGACCTCGGCTGGTATGACTGCCTCGGTCCCAAAAGCCAGAGCGAAAGGTGTTTTCCTGTTGAATTTCGAAATGTGGTTCTGTATGACCATAAGATGCTCGGGAGCTTGAAAGCCCATAATCCCTTTGACTCAATGAGTTGAGTTTTTAGGGTATGTTTGATTATCTTGTTCACGGCTTCAACTTGTCCATTGGACTGAGGGTGATAGGGAGTGGAGAACAACTTTGCAATTTTCCACTTCGCAAAAAAGGCATCGATCTCAAACCCGTTGAACTGCTCTCCATTGTCTGTGATGATTGCTTGCGGGAGGCCAAAATGACAAATGATGTTTTTTCAGATGAATCGTATGATTTTCTCCTGGGTGATGGTCGCTAAAGGTTCTGCTTCCGCCTATTTGGTGAAGTAGTCTACCGCGACCACCGCGAATTTTGAACTGCCCGGGGCTTTCGGGAAAGGACCAATCAGGTCAATCCCCCACTTCGTGAACGGCCATGGGCTGTAGATCGACGTGAGCTCCTCCGGAGCTCTTTTAATTGTTGGGGCAAAAAACTGGCATTGCTGACACTTCTTCGCGTACGCAATTGTATCTTTCCTTAAGGTTAACCAATAATAGCCTTGTCTGGTCGTCTTGTAGATGAGAGACTGACCTGTGGTATGATTTCCACAATCTCCTTCGTGGATTTCTTTCAAGATTACTTGGCCTTCTTCCGGGGTGATGCATTTCAAAAGTGGTAACGAGAAACTTCGCTTGTAAAGTTGTTCGTTGATTATGGTGTACCTCGCTGCTCTTAGTTGTAATCGGCGAGCTGCGACCTTATCTTCTGGCAGTATCCCTTCCTTGATGTACTCTTTGATGTCGGTCATCAAATTGTTTTCCGGGGTCGCGATCTGAAAGATTTCCCTACGAGTGTTTGATGGACTCGCTTGATTCGTCCAAGTTATTTCCTTCATGTCGATGATAACGCGACCTGCTGAGGGAGTGTTGAGTTTAGTAACCGCTATGTTGTCCAATGTGGCCAAGCGAGCTAGAGCATCTGCCTGTGTGTTCTTTGCTTTAGGTATCAGCTCTATTTGCACTTCTTCGAATTTTTCAACGAGGCTTTTCGCTATCTGCTGGTACTTCACCATCTGTTCACCCCGTGCTTTGTACTCTCCTGACATCTGGCATACGACCAGCTGGGAATCGCTGTAAACCTTCAACTTTTGTACACCAATGGCCATTGCCATTTCCAAGCCATTTATCAAGGCCTCATACCGCTTCATTATTGGTGGCGTGAAAATCAAAGCTTACAGCCGTGGTGAAAGATTGTTGTTCGGGAATGATTAGGACCACTCCATCCCCCGCTCGGGTGCTCGTCGAGGAGCCATGGACATGCAACATCCAAGGGATGTCGGTCGCCTCTGGTGTCTTTTTTTGGAAAGGTGAGCTCGGTGAGAAAGTCGGCGAGGACCTGAGCTTTGATCGCAGTTCGGGGTGCGAAGGTGATCCCGAACTGACCTAATTCGATGGACCATTTCAGTAATCTCCCGGCTGTATCAGGTCGGTGCAACACTTGCCTCAGTGGCATAGTAGTTAGGACTTCTATTTGATGATTGAAGAAATATTGTCTCAATTTTCAGACGCTCATTATCAAGGCGTAAGCGAGCTTCTCGAGCGGTGGATACTTGAGCTCGGCATCATTCAAGGTTTGACTGACGAAGTATATGGGCAAATGGGTGACCTTACCTTTCGACTAAAATCAAATTTGAGGGGCGGACTCGAGGTCATGGAGGTATAGAAATAACTTTTCGCCTGGCACGGGCTTTGCTAAAATTTGGGAGTCGGACAGATACACTTTGAGCTTCAGAAATGCGGCTTGGCATTGCGGGGTCCACGAGAACTTTTCTTTTTTCATGGCTTCGAAAAAAGGCTTGCACTTAGCCCCCATCCTGGATACGAATCTGTTAAGAGCCGCGAGACAACCTGTCAACCTCTGGACTTCTTTTATGTTGCGAGGTGGTTTCATGTCCATGATGACTTTGATCTTTGTGGGGTTAGCTTCGATACCTCGCTGACTGATGATATGACCCAGAAATTTTCCCGAACCAACCCCGAAACTGCATTTCTTGGGATTCAGATGCATGTTGTATTTTCTTAAGATGTCAAAGGTTCGGGCGAGGTGGCACAGATGGTCTTCTTTCTTTTCACTTTTCACCACAATGTCATCGATGTATACCTCCATGGTCTTCCCAATCTCGTCGGCGAACATTCGATTTACCAAACGCTAGTAGGGTGCCCCTGCGTTCTTCAATCCAAATGGCATCCTCTTCCAACAATACACATTTTTCTCTGTCAGAAAAGATGTGTGTTGCTGGTCATCTTTATCCATGGCGATCTGGTGATACCCGGCGAAGGCATCCATAAATGTCATCATTTTGTGTCCAGCAGTGCTATCTACGAGGTGATCGATATGAGGCATTGGAAAGTAATCCTTTGGACAAGCCTCATTGAGGTCGGTGAAATCGATACATAGCCGCCAAGAGTTGTTTGCTTTTTTAATTAGCACAACATTGGCCACCCATTGCGGTTGATCTGCTTGTTGGATCAACTTGTTATCTAGCAGTTTCTTCACCTCTTCGGCCAGGGCTGCGTATTTCTCAGGGCCAAACTTTCTCCTTTTCTGGGATATTGGCTTCTTTGTCGGGTTGATTTTTAGTTTGTGGCATACGACCTCGGGGTCGATGCTGACCATGTCCTCATGTGACCATGCGGATACGTCTAGATTCTGCTTGAGGAAATCTATCAATTGATCTCGCAGGTCGCTGGGAATTTGCGTTCCGATGGTCACGCTTAGTTCCGGTCGGTCTTGGTCGACTGGGATTCTTGGATATCTTTGATATTCTGAAGGATGGCGGCCATTTGTGGAGACTTGTTCTGTCCTGCAACCTCGTCGCGATGACGGCGAGGTGGAGAGTTTCTTTCTTGTCGGCGAGGTGACGGAGTTCGATGACGCCTGTAGGGTGAAAGAGTTATTTCCGTTCTTCGAGGTGAAGGACTCCGTTCGAGCCGATCTTTCGCTGATACCAGCTGTCTGGGTCCGCCTTGGACCACTGATCCTGAAAATAATCTCTCAGGTTCGGCCTGATCGCGCTGCGTTGGCCTGGGCTGATCTCGTTGAGGTCCATGACCTCGGTGTGGGCCGTCATTAAATCCCTCTGAGAATAAACGCATGTGGATGGGATTTGGCCCCTCGTTCGGATTACACCGATAGACTGGAGTACATTGGGTTCTGCGAGAGTTGGCTTCCTTCGCGGTGAGGTCCCTCGTGGTGAGGTCCCTCGTGGCGAGGTCCCCCGCGGCTAGATTTTTCTTGGTGAGGCTCCTCGCGCCTTTGGCCTTTGCCCTTGCTTTGGGCTTTCTGGTTCAGGTTGTGGCGCAGGTCGCCGTCAGGGATCTTCATCTCGGCTTGTTTTCGGCGTAACTCTGCGATGGCCTCATCAAATCTTTAGGTGTGCAGATTTGCTCGAGCTTTTGAGCGATTCCGGTGGCAGGTCCCCCGGCGTTGCGGTTGTTAGTAGCCGGGCCACTAACGCCCGCCCCACCGGAGCGACATGAGGCCGAAACAACCTTCCTTTTGGTGATCAAGGTTACTTGAGACATACTTCGGAAATGTTGAGAAGGATTTTGGGTAAGTGGGGGGAATTTTGTCGAAGATTCGTGAGGAATACTCCAATGAGAAAACACTAATACTTTAGCACTATTTTTCTTGAAGAGTACCCTCCTTCTAGCGTCAATTGTTGTGCACTAAAATATGAGGATTATGGATTAAGATGTGGCTTGATAATCTTAGTGACACAAACAATAAATGTGTAAAGTGGATTGCATTTATGTTATTTGATTGCTTGAGAGAATAAGTGTTGAGCAATAAATTTGCAAGAGGTTTGGTAAGGTATTGATTTCTCCTCTTTCTTGGTCATAAATGACCCATATTTATAGTATTTGGGAGAGTGAAGCCCACTCTCCTGGTTACAAGTACAAAGGGTCGAAAATGGCTCTGTAAAACATTAAATGCTACAGATTGATTTGACTCAGGTCGGAGGTCGCTGGGACGTCGCCCGAGACAAGTCCAGATAATCAGGGATTTAGCCGTTTAACTACTCCTAGCTACTCATCATTACCGTCCTTTACTGACACATCTCTGATTAAGACCATCTTTAGGTAAGGTCTCTGGCGCTGCTCGCCTGCCACGGGTCCAATCACAATTAATGCTCCGTACCTGTGTCAGTATGCGACCTGCGAGGTGCATCAAGGACGCATACTCGTGCTTGGTGAGCCTTTGCTTCCATTTCCTAAACGAGGTGTTATACTTGTGTAAAACTTGGTCTGGTCCCCTTATACCTCTTTCCAGGTCGGGCCCAACCTCGTGCTATATGTCCACAACAACAACTATGTCAAATTGTCAACCTTTGGGGGTTATTAATGAACTTAGTATATCTAAAATCATTATGATTACATAGTAAATGATAAAAAGAATTGATGAAAAATCAAAATTCATTAAAATATCATTTTCCGAAATCTCAATCTTCCACAAAAATCTTAACATTTAATTATTGATGATTGTAGGCTTTCTAGCCATCATATGTACAGTGCACTGGATAAGTTAATTTATCGAAGGACCACCATTTCTGAAGGTTACAACTTACAACTTGCAAGAGTTTGGCATGTGTATTAATAATTGGGAGCGAACTATCCAACAAAATATAGCCAACTAGTAGTTAGGTCCAATGGGTTATCACTCTTTAAAGCAAACATCTTCAGTACCCTAATGAAATCATACTATATTTTAAAGTCGCACAATTTATTATATTAAAATATGCATTTGATTTATATTGAATCGTGCAATTATTAATATGAAAAAATAATTGCACGATTCAGTGTAAAAATATTATATTTTTCAATATAAAAAATTGCATGATTCTAAAATGCACTATAAGCACACGGTGCACTTGAATGTATGTGAGACTCGCCCTCTATCTATTTCATTATTTTACGCTACACGTGAACGCTTGAGTATCTTTAATCATCCTTTTAAAACCCTTTTTTTCGGGATAGTTCTGCGGAGATTTCTCCAACCATTTCCATTTATTAGGGGTGAAAACGGATCGGATACGGACAGATAATGCTTATACCGTATCCTAAACCATATTATTTTCTCGAATTCGGAGACGGATACGGAAAAGCCGGATTCGGATACGAATTCGGAATATTCGGTATACGGATACAGGACGGATATCGGACGAATCCGGGCCGGATTCGAATAACTATAATCGGATAATATATTTCAAACGAAAATAATCAAAATGTGATTGAAACACATAAAAAAAATTACCTATGCAATATTTCATAGAAGTTCTAATGCAAATTATAAAAATTATATCTACTGTTAATAATATGAAACTAAAAGTTATATCCTTTGTAACCATCACCACTCCAGCACAACATAACACCTAAGAAGACATATATAATATTATACTGAACATTCAGAGGCTGTGAAGAGGCGGCGTCGGGCACCTCGCCGACTGCAAGGTTGATCGGCGACGGTGGATCTCCTTCCATTTGCGGTGGCCAGCGGTGGTGAAGGGACGAACACGAAGAAGTAGAGAGGAGAAGAAGAAGGGACGAACGAAGAAGAAGAAGAGATGAGAAGAAGTGCGGCTGAATTATTTAGTTTCCGACTATTTTCTTACTAAAATTACATAAGTATTAAGTACTAATATTATGATGTAGAAAGTAGAAGCATATATGAGTATTATCCTTTGATTCTTAGAATACCCGGATGAATACCGAAACACGATTAACGTTTAATTCCGTTGATTCAATATGAATACCGGAAGAACAACGATAAATACACGAACAAAGGGATAAAATCCGATACATTTTCTATTTCATTTCAATCTCCCTATTGCAATGCCTGCAAATGACTATTTATACTAGTCTCGTAATTAATTAACACGATAAATGAAAAGATTAAATTAATAACTAATAAATAAAAGTATCTACAAACTAGGTGGATTAATGGGTAGACATTCAAACTTCTCATTTAATACTAAAGCATCCTCATCTTCATCATTACTCACCCTCTTGAAAACGATTCGTCCTCGAATCGAAAGCATCCTCATCTCCATAGGGATAAATCAACACCAACAAATATTTCACCTCAAAAATATCGGTCGTACGGACGCGACTCAAAATTTTGAAACGATAGACAAATGGAGGTATCCGAGAATTGGCAAAATAGCTATCATGAGTAATGAAAAAATGATAATTATTAAACTTGGGCCAAAATTGAAAATTGCCAAAGTCTTGAAAATTTTGAACAGGCCCAAATCCTTCAATCTCATTTGTGTTGGGCCCAATCTTTCCTTCAATAGCATGGAATGAATCATTTGTATTATTGGAATTAAATGGGCCAACCTGAATTCTTGTTATATGTTGTGGCCCACCATCTTTATTAGTAACAATAAGCGGCCCAAGCGTTTGTGGGAAAAGTCCAGCTCTGTCTAGCGCATATCTCTAATGCACGAATTCTTTAAAAATGAGGAATATGCAGAATCGGATTCGCCTGAGGGTGCGATTCGGGTGGGATTCGCGCAGGATTCACCCGATTTCGCCACGCATTGAATTTTTTTTTTTTTTAATTGAATACGGCGATCCTCGTCGGCGATACGGCGTATCGGAAATGTCGATCGGTGTTTTTTGTATAATTTATTAAAATTTGGAGTTTTTGTTTTTTGTAAATTTTTAAAACTTACTAATAATTTCTAAAACTTAAAAATTAAACCTGCTATTTGACTACTTCACGCACACACTACACATACCAGAAAAGAAAAGAAAAGAAATTTTGGAGGAAAAAAAGCTTCAGGGACTTCAACTTCAGCGGCGATTTTCGACTTCAGGCGGCGACTTTGGAGCCGACGACTTCACCAGCGGCCGCGACTTCAGGGGTTGGTCTCCCTCTCCGTCAGGTATGTCAATTTTTCAATTATTGTACAGTTAATTGATTTGGGGGAATTTCTAGGGTTTATGTGTTTTCTTAATTTTCTAGTAATTTTTCAATTTTTTTAGGAATAATGGCTACTTCTAATTCTGTTAATGGTGATGATGCTCCAAATGATAATGATGTTAATGAGAGTTGGCCTTTATGGAAATATGCCGTGAAGCAAAAAAAAATGAAAATATTTGATTTAATTGTTATTTTGTTGTTTATGGGATGAATTTCTTGATATTAGTATATGTGTTTTAAAATAATTTTGGTATTATTACAGGTGTTATATATAATTGTTGTAATTTTTTTATATTATTATAGGTGATATATATAATTAAATAAAAATAAGTTGACGTATCCTCGCCGTATCGCATCCTAAAATTTTGAAAATTTACGAATCCCCTCACCCGAATCGTATCGCATCTGCACCCCGCACCCGTGCAACACAGGGGCATATTGAACATCACTGTCCTCGTCTTCTCCATCTGTTCCCAAATCACTACATTCTTCATCGTAAATGGCAGCAAGAGGGGAGAAATTTGTGGTAGTGAGCGACGGTGGCTCGGTGACAGCCGAGTTCGATGCGTCGGCTATGGGGGACGGTGGCGTGCGGCAACCGAAGGTGGCATTGGAGACACATCCGACGATGACATCTGTGCATGCACTAAGGCGGTGGAGAGAAACAGTGGTGCAACCAGGCGCGACGGCCTCGAAAAAGCTCCGATTGGTGTTTCTCTTTCTCGCGGTGGTCGATGCCCAGTGTGGGAGTCGCTTGAACTTGCTTCCCTTTATTTGCAGACCTTGGCCTGCATCATATTATATTATTATATATATATATTAATATAAAATATATAAAATATATTAAAAAATCCGGATATCCGGATTTATTATCCGGATAATATCCGATAAAATATGGGAAAACTAGAATACGGTCAGATATTATGTATTCCGAATCCGAAGTCAACTATCCGTATCCGCCGGATACTAGTATTTTTATATCGAATTCAATACCGACCGGATACGGCTTCAGATCGATCAGGAAATATCCGATCCGTTTTCAGCCCTACCATTTATATATACCTCTCTCCTATTATTTTTTTGGATTCAGTATCCCTATATTAATTGGTCTTTATTGTTAATCAACACCCTATTTTTTATTCCGATTTCAGTTTTAATTCCATATATGCATGTCATTATTCAAGTATTGAATAATTTAGGCTTGTAAGGCTAAATTGGGTTTTAATTAAATGTGTGTATATATATATTATTTAATTAATATATTATTTTAAATAAATTTGGACACTTAAAGTAATAAATAAATAATCAGTATATATTTAAACAATTTAAAAGAAATCACGTAACACCAATTAAAAGAATTAAGAAGTAATATTGTGACAATTTGACAAATTTATAATATTATGTTAAGCGTATTATATATATATATATATATATATATATTTCTAGTAACTTGCAAAGTTCAAATTTATAAAACGAAATATAACTAATTAAATAAAGTGGGTATCATGTGTATTTAAGTGTACCGCGCATTCTTAATGTATTTTAAAATTTACCATACAATTTATTCTATTAAAAAATGCAACTTATTTATTTATTGTTTTTTTTGAAAAAAAAAACACAGCGCCTAGGCGCAGGAATGACAAACATCGAGAAGGCCATCCACATAAGACGGAGGCTCAACCCAACATGACGGACTCTCAACGTTACGAGGTTCCGAGCAATAGCATGTGCCACTAAATTGTCATTACGACTAACCCAACACACCGAGAATAGTTACATAGTTCAATATAAATAAATTGCATCTTCTTATATAACAAGTTGCATGGTTCTAAAATACATTATGAGTGCACAGTACACTGTCTGGATACAAGAGTTAGCTAATTAAATAAGTAAGTAATATAATTAGAATACGTTGGGACAATATAGATCCCGAAACAAATTCAACAAAAAACATAAAGGGGTGGGAGACTTTAAAATATTTCATGGTGAAATATTAGTTCAATGGGAAGAAGTTGAAAATTCATAGATCATGCGCGGGTTGAATTGGGTTAAATGTTTTTTTTTTAATAAAAAAATTCGCTCACAATTTGTGTTACTATAAAAGCAAAGTATATGTTAACGTGATAATGAATAAAAAAAATATTATTAGTAATTCAATAGTGTAATTTGATGGTTTGAGTCTTTACTTAAGTCAGTTAATCACAAGTCAAAAGGAGAAGTAGAAAAAACAGAGGAGGAAACGAATGGAAATAGACGGAGTGTACATTAACACACATTTATGTGTGTATATATAATAATACAATTTTTAATACCGTACAGACAAATACGTCTATTGAAATAGACAGTGTACATTAACACACATTTAAGTGTGCATATATAATAATACAATTTTTAATACCGTACAGACAAATACGTCTATTGAAAAAATAAGCATGTATTATTTATTCTTACAGTAACACATATTTGTCATTATAGTAACACACATGTACTTATAACCATGCTAATTTTCAATTAAATGGAATTTGCAACAATAAATTCATAAATTAAAATCGCAACAAATTAATTAGATAAGATTCTAGAGTGCTAGTGCTGATAATACAATTTGTTTACCCAGTTCATAAAAAATGACTGCGTTTGGGGGTGATACCAAGTCAATAGATTCATTCTTACTTGATTGATATGAAAATTGCTCGAAATTCATGTTCTTTATTAACTTAATTTGATATGATTTTATGCATTTTTTTACACTAAATTGATTTGATTTGGAGAAATGTGGTGTTTTTGTTAATTTTATAGGTTAAATGAGGATTTTTAGAGCAAAACATGTGCCTATTATTTATTGAGATCAATTAAAAAAATGAGGGTAAAACGAGCCCAAAAAAAATTCAAGAATTCTTGAAACCCATTAATTCATGCTCAGGTTACTCACACCTACCTTTTTAGTAAATACACCATCTATATTAATGCATCACTCTATGATGAATACACTCCTTCTGAATTTTCCAAAATAACTCAATTTATACTTTCTTATACACTCCCTTTCATTTTTTCACAAGTAAAATTTCAGAAAAAATATTCAGAATTATGTTCATAATTTTTTAAAATTTTCTCGAACTTACTATAAAAATTCAGAAAATATTTTTGAATAGTAGAATAAATATTTCACATGTAAATCGACGGAAAAACTTTTCGAAGTAAGTACAATAATTCGAAAATAATATTTCTCGAATAGCATGAAAAATCTCAAAAAATGTTTCCAATCAAAATGATCAATTTTTTACATGTAAAATTTCGGAATTTTTTTTCGAATTTTATACATGAATTCGGAAAATTTTCTCGAGCTTACTATAAAAATTCAAAAAATATTTCTAAACAGTAGGATAAATATTTAATATGTAAACCGATGAAAAAGGTAATTTTGACATTTTATATGTCTATTTTTTTTAAATGACAAAAAAATGTATTTACCAAATGTGTAGGTGTGAGTAACCTGAGCCTTAATTCATTTTGGAAGGTCCATCATACAACTCACGGCCCATTATCAATTCAAGAAAAGAAAAGCACTTTGGCCCAATTAGAGTCGTACATGGATTGAATTAAGGGTTCGGTTATTCGCACCTCCTTAGTTAGGAGATACACCTAAAGATTAGTTCACCCTCTTAATTTTTTGGACATTAGTAAATGCACCCCCCATAAATTACCAACATTACCCTTTTTTTTAATCTAATTTTCTCTCTTTTTTATTTTCATTTCAAACAAAGCAATACACCCTCCCTTCCAAGTTCCAACACATGATTTAGTAAGAGAGAGCAGAGGAAGAACCAACCGAAGAAGACCGCCACCACCGACGACGACCATGGACCCATCGAAAAGGACTACAACCATCGAGCAATTCATTGTTAGGTTTTGATAGTTTTTTTATTTTTTATTTTTTATTGTAATGGTATCACGTGTAAGCGAATAAATTTACGAAATTTGTGTTTACAAGCACATATGATTGTTAGCTTTTCGCACATATGATTGTTAGCTTTTCGTTTTTTTCCAAAACAACGTTGAAAGCAGGTGGAAGAAAAGAAACTCATCGATAAATATTTCAAAATTGATTTTCGAATTTAAAACCATATTTCGGCAACTTGTTTTCGAAAATGAGTTTGATTTTCAACACCTTTTAATCGAAATTGCATTCGACATTTTTTTTTTACAGAATCCTATATAATTTTCGGCAACATGTTTCCGAAAATAATAATGAATTTCAACAAACTAGTTTCGAAAGTTTCACGACGAGAAATTCCAAAGAAAAATATTTGAATGACAATCATATATTTTCCTATCCAACTTCTACGTCTAAAATCCAACACTTCGTACATAATGCACTAAACCTTAAACAAATTTTTTTTTTGAAAGGAACCTTAAACAAATATTAACATTCAACATAATTGCATATGATGTTCCAGACACTTTCACCATAGTTGCTACACAAAACACGAACTTAGCGGTGATGGTGGTACACGGTGGTTGGGCACCGGGAAGAATGAAAAACTAAACTCTATTGTAAAGTGTGACTTTTTAGATTCAGATCATGTCTAACCTGATGTGGATGTATTAAATATTGGTTATTCATATTTTAAATTATTCAAGGATATATGAGTCATTTTATAATTATATTAAAAATAATTAAACAAAAGTGGGTGTATATCCTAACTAAGGGGTGTGAATAACCGAACCCTTGAATTAAGCAAGCAGCTGTGGCTATTAAAGCCACCTAACAGTCTGAACTCGAGCCGCTAAGCTCAATTAATTTTTATTTTTGGCTTAATTGCGAATAAAATCACCACTTTTTCACAAATTGCAATCTAATCTAAACTTTTAAATTTTGGCAAACAAAATCATCTTTATTTTTTTTGGCAATTTCAACTTTGGGGAGTTTGTCCCCTTGCCCGAAAGTTGATGTGTAGAAAAAATGCTCCATCATCAGCCAAGTAAGCATCCACGTCAATAAATACTTATTAACATAATAAATAAAAAATAAAAAATAAATTAATATTCTATTCTATTAATAAATTTAAAATACATTTAAATTTAAAAGTATAAGTTATATTTTTTAAAGTATTAAAAGTTAAAAAACTTAAAATATATATATAAATATATAAAATAATAAAAAATTTAGAATAACACTTTTAAAAATGAATTAAAAAATAAAATAGAAATTAAAAGAATAAAATAAAAAATTTACAAATAAAATAATTAAAATGCAAAATTAAAAATCAAACATTCATTCTCTTCACATCTTCATCCTCGGAAAAAAAAAAATTGGTTCTGCAAAAAAATTCCAATATTCAATTACACCAAAATCCATCCATCTTCAACCTCATATTGCCTTTGGCGCTGCCCCACCCCAACCATCCCATTGTTGCCCCACCCTGACCCAATGTTTCTTTCGCCACCGCATCTTCACAAAGTAATTTTAATTCTGAAAAAAATCTCAAATTTGTGTTGGTTTCTAATTATTAGAAGAAAATAGATTTTGATTTTGATTTTAATTTTTATTGATGTTAATATCTTATTATATTTAAATTTATTCTAAATTTATTTATAGAATTTATAATACTTAATTTATTTTTTATTATGTTAATAAGTATTTATTGACGTGGATGCTTACTGGGCTGATGATTGTGCATTTTTTGTACACATCAATTTTCGGGCAAGGGGACAAACTGTCCGAAGTTGAAATTGCAAAAAAGAGTAAAAGTGATGATTTGTTTGCTAAAATTGAAAAGTTTAGATTAGATTGCAATTTTTGAAAAGGTGGTGATTTTATTCGCAATTAAGCCTTTATTTTTTTTGAGAGAACTAAGCTCAATTAAAATAGTCCATAGACTTTGACTAAGAAAAAGCTGCAGCATGCAGTTAGGGGTGGACGGTACGACATACCGAAAATTTTCTCGCCATACAGTTACCGTACCGAAATTTTCGATACCGAAAAATGTCATACCGTTGAGTACCGAAAAATTCGGTATACCGAAATTTCGGCATACCAATTTTCGGTATGTCAATATTACATACCGATACTGTACATAAATTTCAATATATACCGGTATACCAAAATATTTTCGGTATACTTAAAATATTTTAAATTATCTTTGGAAATTTTTTTCGTATATCTAGGTATATTTTTAGGTAAGATATCTGGGACATTTTTCCTAAGATACCGAAAATAAATCGGTATACCAAAATTTTCTATATTTTCATACCGCTATTGTACCGAAATTTTCGGTACCATACCGTACCTGAAAAATTTCGATAAAATCGATATTTTTCGGTACGGTAAGTGCGGTATACCGGTATTTTCGGTATTTCCTCCACCCCTAAACATGCTTGTGGAAAGAAGGAAAATGCTTGGGCTATTTATTTGATAAAGCGCTAAAAGAAAGACAACGATTTTTATGGATAAAACTACATCACTGAACACGGAAAACAATCGACATTTTTCAAAATTAGAGAGATGATACATTTTGAGGTTAGGGTTTGAGAGTCTCCCCATAAATTCCCACCCACTAGGTGGAGAGAAAGAGAAATGAGTATTTTTTGCTTCAAGATTCAAGAGATTCAATCTCAAGATGTCTTTTAGTGTTTGATTTTTTTTTTTAATTTCAATTAATAGTCTCATTTATTTCTTGAGCTTTATTTTGCAAGATTTTGAGTTATAAATTGATGGACTATTACTCTTAGTGTCTTTTTGTATTGATAATATTGTAAATATTGAACTTATATTTTGATTTAGTTATTCTTAGTTTATATCTTGGTTGATGGTGATTCTACTATGGACTTTATTTTGCTTTGATTGATTGTCTTCTATTAATCTTTGTGCGAAATCATGCTTGCTACAAATGAAAGTTGCGTGAGTATGATTAATTGTAAATTTGTGAGTTCAGAATTATTTTAATGAGTCAATTACACTTCTTATCCATTTGAGAGAGGACATTTAATGTTAGAACCCCCATAGTTAGACACTTGAGCTTAAAATTAAATGAAAAACAAGGGATAGGAGGGAGACTTTACTACCGAGTTTGGGAATACCTTATTGCAAGGCTATATTACTCGAAGGAAAACAGTTATCCTCTATAACTTTTTACTCTAACGTGCTTATTAGTAGTCTTGGGTCTTTAGTCCATACCACAAGATTGAAAATTAAACTAGGATAATTTTATTGATTCATTTATTTAATTTTTGCAATTTGATCATCACCTCAGTTCACGTTCCTCTTTTCTTGATCCTACCGAGTGGATTTCTCCTTTTATTGTTTTTGTTTAATTGTTTTCCTTGCTCATTTTTATTTTTACTTTTGAGAGCGATTGGATCCTCTCCATTCCAAAATTCCTCAATTTCCTCCATTTCATCACATTTACACTATTCATATAATCTAATGGATGAAAATGTGCCATATTTTTAAGTTAATATATTTAACTTAATATTTTCTACAATTTTGATCTAATTCTAAACGTATAAAAAAACAGAAATAATATGAAATATTAATTTATAAAAAGAAAAATGTTTGTTTGTAGTATAAAAGAAGGATTAATTTTATATATACAATATTAAAAAAATTCAACATACAAAAGTTCAATTCTTATATTTTTTTTATTATTTAAGTTTGATTTTTTTTTCTGTTTATTTTTAATATTATAATTTTTTATTATTTTTTAATGTTATAATTTCTGTTTTTCCAATATATTTAGAATTAAATTAAATTTTAGAAAACATTAAGTTAAAGGATGTGGAACATTTTTATTCATTAAATTATGATGAATGGTGTAGATGAGATTGAGGAAATGGGAGGATCCAACTTCAAAAATTCTAGCTAGAATCATGACTTGGTAATTGAACTTATATTGCTACAATTACGCACATGTCCCGGAGAGGGGCATAAAAATTTAATTTTTAAAATTAAATTCATATAATATAATTATTTATTTATTTTTATACTTAATATATTATAAAGTGTTATTTCTTATTGTGATACATTGGCTAGTACTTGTTTCGCTCAAGATCCGCGAATTTTAGATTGATTTTCATTTGAACTAATATTGTACGCATGATATTGTATAAAAAATTCTCTCATTTAATGAAGACAATAATCAATTACGATCAAAATCAAATAAGCATTTAAAAAAATTTATTGTAAAATCAATAATTTTGCGTAATACGCGGGATTCAACAACATAATAGCGAGCCACTTGTTTCTCTTACACTGTTGTCGTAACATTGCCAAGTTGCGCATTGGATTTATTTGGGAACATGGAAAGCTTATTGTGTAATGGAGGGAGTAACCTTTTAGCTTAATTTGTGGTGTTTCATGTCCTCTATCCTCTAAGAGTAAAACTTAATATAGAATGACCTTAATTGTTAGCCTTGTAAGAACTAATTTCCTAAATGAAATGTAAAAACACGAAAAATGCTTACAACTTTGGCTTAACACTACAAAAAATTCCTGATTTAAAGAGGGTTTTTAAAGAGGGAAATAAAACACTTGTTAATTAAAGAGGGTTTTAAAGAGGGATCCTATTAACGATGACTGCACGAGGGATTTTAAGAGGGTGAATTTAAAGAGGGTTCAAAATCCTCTTTAAATCTGACGCTCGATTTAAATAGGGTAAAAAACCCTCGTCAGATACCCACGCCAGATTAAAGAGGGTTTATAACCCTCTCCTAATTCAAAACGGTCTCGTAATCTGCAGCGGTCAACCACGCTCTGCCCTAGGAAGAAAACGAGGGTTTTTGGCCCCCTTTAAAATCCTCTCCAATTTCGAGAGGGTTTTTGGCCCCCTTTAAAACCCTCTCCAACCTCCATATAAATACAACCGCTCCAGCCCCATTAATCTTCTTCTTTCGGAATTTTGAAGAGAAGGCAACGGTGAGGAGCTCTCCACCACCCCGCGCTGCAGTCCGCCATTTTCCGGTTAAGGTAAGTTTTTCGTTTTATTAATTGTAAGTATTAGTTGGCCTATAGTATAGTATTACTTGTTTTATTGGTATTAGTTATTTTTATTGCGTAGTATTAGTTGATTAATTGTTTTATATATTGTGTAGTATTAGTTGATTAATTGTTTTATTGTGTAGTATTAGTTGATTAATTGAGTAGTATTACTTATTTTATTGTGTAGTATTAGTTGGTTTTATTGTGTAGTATTGATTGATTAATTATTTTATTATGTAGTATTAGTTGATAATTAATGTTTTAATTATAAATATTAGTTGCTTTGTTGTTTAGTATTACTTGTTTTGTTGTGTAGTATTAGTTTTGTATTATTTAGCTAACACGTGTATATTAATTAGTACTATTAAGGTTAATTTAGTATTAGCTTAATTTAGCTTATTTAGTGTAGTTGTGATCATGTAAAGAATATATTAATTACGTACGTTGGAGTGGAGGGATCGATGTTGATGAATATTTGTTGGTTATTGCTTGTTGTAGAACATGTGCGTTCCGACTTAATTAATTTCAATTGATCAAGTCGGAAATAGATGCACGTAGGATCTTGATTAATTGGGGAATACAATAAAATAAAATGAAACTCTGCCGAAATTTTTAGGAAATAATAATTATTAAGTAGGCTTTAATTTGAATATAATTAATTAATTCGCAAATGTGAAACAAATTGATATGGATTATTCTGACTGTTTACGTTGGATGTATGGTCCAAGATCGATTAATGGCATGATATCTTCCGAATTTTATAATGGCATGATATCTTCCGAATTTTATAATGGACTCGAATCATTTATAATTTTCGCCACTAGTAATCCGAATTGGATGAACCAGGGAAAGATTAGGTGTCCCTGCAATAAATTTAGATGTCGGAACAACATGTTTCATTCACCTGATGACGTGAAAGCTCATTTGTATAGAAATGAGTTCATGCCCAATTATTGCAAT
Organism: Stenogyne calaminthoides; assembly: GCA_037126765.1. Taxonomy (NCBI): domain Eukaryota; kingdom Viridiplantae; phylum Streptophyta; class Magnoliopsida; order Lamiales; family Lamiaceae; genus Stenogyne; species Stenogyne calaminthoides. The sequence continues at coordinate 16,442,796 of JBBCBC010000004.1, forward strand.
TGGGTTTTTCACAATGAGAAAATTTGGGGTCAATACAATGATCAACCATCTACATCGACTTCACATGGGCCGGTTGACGAGACATCTGGATCTAGCTCGTACCACGACATGATCAGGGACTTAACTTCTGGTCCCCACTTGAATGTAGTGTTGGGGAATGATATGCACAGATCTATTCGGTGTGAATATTTAAATACAAATTTAATTCATTAATTATTACTAGCATGAATTAATCCTATATTAATTCAAATAATAATTGCAGCAACATATCATGCATATAAAAAGCCACGTAAAACCTACGCATGCGGAATCTACGGGTTTACGTGAACGTACCTCTCGGGATGACAGTGGCTTTGGTCGGACGGACTAACCAAAAGGACTTCCCAAGTATTCCCTTAGCCCTTGCTCGACAATCCGGTGGAAGGATACTCGCGAACAATTAACAAAAAGAAAAAATAAACTTTGTTGCACCACTTATGTGGATTTGCTAATATTTCCAGCACATGAAATTTTACTTGGGAATGAACTAACCATCCCCTATATATAGGAGGGAGGGTGAACGAAATTTGTGTGTTTTTTCAATGTGGGAAAAGACTTTTCTTGGTCACCAAGAAATCTTGAATATATCCCATATATTCTTTTTTCCATAATTAAAATATTCCACAAAAAAATCCACCTCCTCTATTTTATGGAATTTTCGAAAATATTAGTGTGCAAGAATCCAAGATTTGGATCTTCTTGAATTTATGAGATATTATTGTATTTCAAGAAATACATATCTTCCATAATATCTTTTCAAGAAAATCAAGAAAATCTTTCTTGCCCACTATATTTCCAAAATTTCGAAATTTCACTATGTATAACCAAGTGGGAGATTTCTTGAATTTAATGAGACAATCTTGTATTCCAAGAATACATATCTTCATTCCATAACAAAATTCAAAGAAAATCTTTCTCCCTCTTTTATCCATAATTTTCGAAAATAAGAGGAAATATAAGCAACAATTATTTATTTTAATCACCTTTTCAGTTATTGGACTATATGTTGGGCTACTCAGGGGGCCTTTAGGAGAATTAAGATTGGACCTTCTAATGGATCTTGAATATCTAATATTGAGCCACAATATAATTCAAGCCCATAAATATTAATTAATCCCACTACATAATTAATATTGCACCATCCATCTTAACCCATATTACAGTCAATATGGCTCTCGATCATTATTTCCCGTGTTTAAGATTATCTAGCCCATTAATTAATTCAAGCTTTGAAATAGCTTTCCGATTAATTAATATCTTTTGTCCTTGGTTGTGAACTGTTCAACATTATTATCCATACTGGGAAACAAATTCCACTTGCAAGATTTGGTATGATAAAGCTTATGAACCTCCCAAGGGGCAAATCAAACAAACAAGCGTGCTTTACGATTCTTCAGTATTAAATCTTAGCAATCACATGTGACCAATAATATTGCCCAAGATAAAAAAGTATTGAATCTCTCTTTGATTCGCTACCCATGATAAGTCAAAGCAATAGTTACCAATCCCATGTGATCCTATTTAAGGGACGAAGGTTAAGAAACAATGAACATTTGAGGTCTAATTCTTCCTTGTTCGATTCAAGAACTTATCCTCCCAGAGGGTCCTATTCAACAGATCGGTCATGCACTAGTGTAATCTCTTGGTCAAGACAAACCATCCGAGCCTTACACCTCAACCTTTCGCGATGATGGTTGTTCATTTCCATCTAGGTCGTGAATGGCGTACTTTTTAATTACAAGGCGGATTAATTTAATCTTTCGTGATCGGTATCACTAAATTAACTCTGATGTAACACGACATTTAATTATTGAACGATTATGCAATAAATATATATAACATTCAATCATATTTAAAGCATCAGTGATAAACAATTTATTTAAGTAAATAAGCCTGGAAATTCAGTTTCGATTATACAAAGTAAAAGCATACTTTTCAGTATAATCCCAACAATCTCCCACTTTTACTCAAAGTCTGCTTTTAAGTATACTACAACACGTCTCGAGTAGTCCGTGACATCTAATGTCACCTACACGAACCTAATAATTTCTCCCACTTATACTCAAAGTAGATAAGTAACGGGTCTTGACACTCATTCCACTCACATGTCTCTCGAATGTATTGAGGCGACGCTTTGTGAATGGATGCGCTAGTCGTCCTCAGACGCTATCTTTGCCACATCTATATCTCTTCTCTTAACGATTTAAGATATCTTTTCTTTAATGTGTTTGTTTGACTCGTGGACTCTTGGTTCTCTTGAATTTGCAACTGCCCCTAGCAGATATTGCTAGTCAAATTCAGAACACCATCCAAGTCCACTAAGAAGATCTAGAGCCCAATCGGTTCTTTCAACGCTTCACAAGTGACTACTTACCCGAGTCCCATGGTTGAGTCGTTGATGCATTTACGCTTCACACTCGTCCATTTGATGGCTACACTTCCCAAATGGAAACACACTAACGAGGCGGATAATTTACGGAATCTATATCGATTGGAAATCCGAAGTGCGTGTGGCCGATGGGGATTGGAGTATCGATCGATAAATCAACATTCTATCCCGAGTTCTTTTCGGACACTTGTAATGTTTTTTAACTATCGTCAATGCGCTTTCCTGGGTTACTTTGATATCTTGTTACCATGCCTCACGAAAAGCGGATATCCGGTCTCGCACACAACAATGCATACATAAGGTTTTAAACCGGTAGAAGCACAAGGAATACCTTTCATGTCATCTATCTCCTTTTCGTCTTAGGGAACATTTTCTTAGATAGATGGATTCCAAGTCTGAAAGGTACGAATCCTTTCTTGGAATCTTGCATGCTGAATTGTTTCAAAAAACCAGTGTCTATGTATGAAACTTGCGATAACCCGATCATCCTTTTCTGGCGATCTCGAGTAATCTTGATCCCAAGGATATGTCCGGCTTTCCCTAAGTCTTTCATATCAAAATGTTTTGAAACCATGCCCTTACGTCTGATCACACCTTCACATCGTTCCCGATGATCACAATGTCATCTACGTCTAGTACTAAGAATACCAATGCAGTTCCGAAACGCTTTTTATACACACAACTTTCAAACTTATTTTGATCAAACCCATAAGAATTTATTACATGATCAAAACTTTGGTTCCAAGCTCTGGATGCCTATTTGAGTCCGTAAATGGACTTGTTGAGCTTACAAACAAGATGTTCTTGGCCTGTTTCAATGAAACCTTGGGGTTGTTGCATATAGATCTCTTCATCAAGACTTCCGTTAAGGAAAAAAGCATCTCGACATCCATTTGCGATTTCAAACGTCGAAATGCGAAGAATCGATAAGAGAATACGGATGGACTTAAGCATGGCTGGGGCGAAAAAAGTTTCCTCATAATTGATCCCTTTCTTTTACGAGTATAACCTTTCGCCATTAGTCTTGCTTTTAAAAGGTTTCAACCTTAGGTCCGATCCTCTTTTCCTCTTATATACCCACTTGCATCGATGGGTTTGACCCCATTAAGTGGTTCGACTAGCTCCACACTCTATTATGAAACATAGAACCCACTACGGCTTTCATTCTTCACAAGAAAGCGTGATCCTAATCTTGGATTGCCTCGTCATATGTCCATAGGTTCCGATTAGGGAATCAAGTCCGAGGACTCTCCTATTCCCATGAATCTCTCGGTTTGTCTAACAACCCTCCCACTATAACGAGGCTCGGTTGTGAAAATGTATCGTTTGGTATATCATCTAGTACAAACAAGACCGAGGTTTGCCCTCTAAGCTCATTTAAGGTAATCTCACTTCGAAGTTTTCTTTGGTTCTATAGTTTTCTTCCAAAATCTAAAGTGGGTGCGGATGTCCATCTTTTTGATCTTTGAACTATAGAACATTCACCCTTTTTTTCCCGGGGTATCCTACAAAAAAATTTTTAATTACGATCGAGGATCCAATTCTGGGTTTCCTTGTCCAACACGTAGGTTGGACACCCCCAAAGTTTCTCATGTGTCTCATACTACACTTGCTTGGGTCAACAATTCTTTGGGGTTCGGGAACCGATTTGGATAGCACCAAGTTCGAGAATGTAAGTCATTTGTTTTCCAAGGCATGACCCCAGGAAGCGACTCGGGAAGATCCAGTATAACTCATCATTGATCTAACCATTTCCAAAAGAATTATGTTGCCGCTCTGCAAACCCCGTTTTGTTGAGGGTTCCGGTGTAGTGAAGTTTGGGATACAATCCCTTCATCGGATAAGTAGTACAAAAACTCATCATTTGAGGTATTCGCTTCCACGATCGGATCGTAGAGACTTGATACATTTTTCCATATGATTCTCTACTTGAGCCTTAAATTCTTTAGAATTTCTCAAAGGTCTCGATTCATGCTTCATAAGGAAAATGTACCTTGAGTAATCATCAATAAAATTACTCATAACCTCCTCTTTGCTTTGGTTGACATTTGACTACATACATCTATGTGAGCGATCTCTAACACTTCTTTAGCCCCATTCCTTGGCTCCAAATGCCATCTTGGTCATATTACCCTCCAAACATGATTCGCGAGGTTGGAATCGATTCAACTTGGAGACGCTCGGTGAACCATCTTTCACCAACCTTTGGATCCTCTTTGGATTTATATGACCTAATCTTAGATGCCAAAAAAAGTGTCTCGTTCACGTCGATGAACGTTTTCTTTTCCAAAAAGCAGATTGATGTGTTATAGGATACATTTCGTGAGTGGTGTGCCGATTAATTGTATAGAGATTTTCCATCAATGTCCCGTAACAGATACACTCATCATTTCAAAAATGATGTCATTCTTATTAGAAGAAACTTAGTGTCCTTTAATCAAATTTTAGAAACTGAAAGTGAATTCTTTCTAAAACTGGGAACACAAAGATAATCTCAAAAAAACTTTATCTTCAAAAGATAGGTGCACTTCTCCATCGCTTTAATCGCTACTCATGTAGCATTGCAATGTCTCGCTACTTGCGTGTAGTATTGCAATAATCGTTACTACCGTAGCATTGCAATATCCGCCACTTACGTAGCATTGCAATGTCTTCTACTTTAAATGCGTTGCCCGGTGTGATGAGGATCTCACTCCCCACCACGTTGCGGATCATTTAGAACCCGTGAAGCCAACATGATTAGTGGATCTCGTATCAACCACCCACGAATGAGAAGTATACTCCGCTAAACAAGTTTCAACAACTAGTGTGTGAGAATTACCTTTCTTTCGAGTCCCTTTTTGGGGTTGGAACAGCAAAACCTCCATTGTCCTCTCTCACCGCATGACTTAAGCACTTCATCTTTGGATTTTCCTTGACTCAACAAGCATTCCTCATCTTACCATTGCCCTTGGCTTGATTGAGTTTTATTGCTTATGGCCTTTGGTCCTCTTCTTTATCTTGCCTACCCTTGGCCTAGAAGATGAAGGCGGACCACTTGCCGTCAAAGCTTGAGTTTGGTGCCTTATCATCATTTTCGCCGAGTCCAAAAGTTTGCAACAAATTAGCTAGCGAGGCCAAAATGCTCAAAAAACCTTTACGGGCGAGAGAATGAAGTACCAAATTCATCCGAGTCTCTAGATCATAATCTGCACTCGAGAATCTCAAGTTTGTTGGGATGGGCCATCTATTTTGAGGATGTAATCCCTTACGGGTTTTTCCTCCACCATTTTCAAATTGACGACATCTCATAGAAGGTGATCGACGAGTCCCGCGTGTTTTGACTTGTCGGTTGGCTCATTTGATTTTTTTGTGTCAAAATCCACTTGTGCTTTTTTTGTGCGATTAGGACAATTATAATTTTCCAATCAATATAGTTTCCATACATATTGTATTGACTTTAAGTATAATAATGAGTGGATTAAAAAGGTAACGACATCTTTAAATCGAAATAAACAACTATATGCAATAGCACAAGTATATCACAAGGTTCGATCACATTTCATCATATTTTAAAATCTCAAAAAAAAATATGAACATGCATCGACCAACATCTCAAAAGCAGTTTAAATAAGCCACGTGGGGTGGGTCATTATTTAAACACATTCAGCGAGTTACAAACAAAAACGATTTACAAACCTTTAATATCAGTTAATAGTTGGCTCCCACTTGACCAATATAAAATTAGCCGGGGACTTGAGGAAGTATATGCATATCAATTTTATACCTAAGTAATAACCATGATTAAATCTGGGATTACTATTTCGCTTTGATCGAGCCGTGTGGGAGGGTCATCGTAAGCCACTAGTAATAACCCACAATCATCCGCTCGAATTCATTCAGTGAAACCTATCTTTTGAAAAATAAAGGTGGGGAATTTCTCCAAAAGAATTCACAAATAAATAAATCATGGAGGTCAAAATTAATTAAATTTTAGTATCGAGAATAAAATTGTCAATTAATTATTTAAAACATACTTAGTAATTTTGAAGTTGAGATTTTTCAATTTGGCAACCCTCATGCAAACACATTTAAACAAATTAAACAAAGCATAAGATAGCACAAATAAATCAAGCAAAAGCAGGAAAAATAAACATATTGGGCACAAATTATCAATTGTCATGGTTTGATTTTTCTTGGCTTGATCTTGAAGAAAACACATCTCGAATTTCTCCCACTCGTTCGTCTCGAAAAAAATACCCGTCTCGAACCGCCACGCCAGCACTCACAATGGATGCACGCCCACATCCCGGGCCACTTAACTGGGACTGACATAAGCGACCTCGGCACCGCCCGGCTGGCCGTGCCGCCAGATGTTCTCAAGACGCCTCGGCGGTATCGTAGGGGTCAGCGGTTCTCGGCGGCGGCACACAGCCTCCGCCTACGCCCGCGACCTCGCAGCGCTTTGCGTATCCGGCGCCCGCCGTGCAGATCCGCTCCATCCATCCGGCTTTGGAAGCGCGCGCACGCCCATCTTGGCCCTAAATCCTCATCTTCGGCTTTGGCCTGCGCCTGCTCAAAGCGTGCCGGTATCGCTTCACTCGGATTCGATTTCGTCGTTTAATTCTTCGTCTCTTATTTTCGATCCGGTTACAATTTATTTACAAAAATAAATAAACCCAGATCTAGACTAGTCTATTACATTGATCAAATCAAACAAATCCTAGTCTACTCGTGGATTTTCTCATTTAGGCAAAAAACAAATCGAAACTAATCGAATTAAAAAACCACGGTTTATATGCATTTAAAAATAAAACATTAAAATCCATGACAATTGGATACCGCAAAAGCAGATCTAACAGTTCTACTATCCAATTTCAAATTTAATGTCCATTTAATTAAATTACAATTTAAAAATTGAGCAAAGCAATTGGCTCGATACGATTGTTGGGGAATGATTTGCACAGATCTATTCGGGGTGAATATTTAAATACAAATTTAATTCATTAATTATTACTAGCATGAATTAATCCTATATTAATTCAAATAATAATTGCAACAACATATCATGCATATAAAAAGCCACGTAAAACCTACGACATGCGGAATCTACGGGTTTACGTGAGCGTACCTCTCTCGGGATGGCGGTGGCTTTTGGTCGGACGGACTAACCAAAAGGACTTCCCAAGTATTCCCTTAGCCCTTGCTTTCGACAATCCGGTTGGAAGGATACTCGCGAACAATTAACTAAAGGAAAGAATAAACTTTGTTGCATCACTTATGTGGATTTGCTAATATTTCCAGCACATGAAATTGTACTTGGGAATGAACTAATCATCCCCTATATATAGGAGGGAGGGTGAACAAAATTTGTATGTTTTTTCAATGTGGGGAAAAGACTTTTCTTGGTCACCAAGAAATCTTGAATATATCCCATATATTCTTTTTTCCCATAATTAAAATATTCCACAAAAAAATCCTCCTCTATTTTATGGAATTTTCGAAAATATTAGTGTGCAAGAATCCAAGATTTGGATCTTCTTGAATTTATGAGATATTATTGTATTTCAAGAAATACATATCTTCCATAATATCTTTTCAAGAAAATCAAGAAAATCTTTCTTGCCTAATTATATTTCCAAAATTTGAAATTTCACTATGTATAACCAAGTGGGAGATTTCTTGAATTTAATGAGACAATCTTGTATTCCAAGAATACATATCTTCATTCCATAACAAAATTCAAAGAAAATCTTTCTCCTTTTTATCCATAATTTTAGAAAATAAGAGGAAATATAAGCAACAATTATTTATTTTAATCACTTTTTAGGTTATTGGACTATATGTTGGGCTACTCGGGGGGCCTTTAGGAGAATTAAGATTGGACCTTCTAATGGATCTTGAATATCTAATATTGAGCCACAATATAATTCAAGCCCATAAATATTAATTAATCCCACTACATAATTAATATTGCACCATCCATCTTAACCCATATTACAATCAATATGGCTCCGGTCATTATTTTCCGTGTTTAAGATTATCTAGCCCATTAATTAATTCAAGCCTTTGAAATAGCTTTCCGTTAATTAATATCTTTTGTCCTTGGTCGAGGAGCGGTTCAACATTATTATCCATCTAGGAAACAAATTCCACTTGCAAGATTTGGTATGATAAAGCTTATGAACCTCCCAAGGGGCAAATCAAACAAGCGCATTTGCACACGATTCTTCGTATTAAATCTTAGCAATCACATGTGACCAATAATATTGCCCAAGATAAAAAGTATTGAATCTTTCTTTGATTAAGCTACCCATGATAAGTCAAAGCAATAGTTACCAATCCCACGTGATCCTATTTAAGGGGCGAAGGTTAAGAAACAATGAACCACCGAGGTCTAATTCTTCCTTGTTCGATTCGAAGAACTTATCCTCCCAGAGGTCCTATTCAACAAGATCGGTCATGCACTAGTGTAATCTCTTGGTCAAGACAAACCAATCGAGCCTTACACCTCAACCTTTCGCGATGGTTGTTCATTTCCATCTAGGTCGTGAATGGCGTACTTTTAGTTACAAGGGATTTATTAATTTAATCTTACGTGATCTGGTATCACTAAATTAACTCTGATGTAACACGTCACGAATTATTGAACGATTATGCAAAGAAATATATATAACATTCAATCATATTTAAAGCATCAGTGATAAACAATTTATTTCAGTAAATAAGTCTGGAAATTCAGTTTCGATTATACAAAGTAAAAGCATACTTTTCAGTATAATCCCAACATGTAGATGATGAGCCCTCTAATATTGAGGAACCTCCGAATGAGCATGCTGCTCACATTTTTTTAACATGCTTCGTGCAGCGAATCAGGATATCATGCCTGGTTGCGAATCACACTCACAGTTGTCATACAATGCCCTATTCTTTGAACATTAAAACCAAAAAATGCATATGCGAAAGGGCTATAATCAAATGGTTCAGGCGATTCGTGAACTTTGTCCGAATAATCTGGTGCCCAAGAAATTTTCTGATAGTAAACAACTGATGAGTGAGATGGGTCTTCCAGTGGAGAGGATCCATTGTTGTGCAAATAACTGCATGTTATATTGGGGTGCAGACGGTGAACTTGAAAATTGTAAGTCTTGCAGTCGGCCACGGTTCAAACCTGCTAGATGTGACGTGAATGATCCATGATTTGCAATTTTTATGGAAACACGGAGTGGTAACGTATGATGTTGCTACAAAGTAAAATTTTTCGATGCGAGCTGCACTAATCTGGACCATCAGTGACTTTCCAGCCTACTCGATGTTGTCTAGATGGAGCACATCTGGGAGGCTTGCTTGTCCTCACTGTGCAGATTACACTGAGGCTTTCAGTCTGAGGCTCAGTCGCAAGCAGTCATGGTTTGACAACCATCGTAAGTTCTTAGATAGTCGCCATCCATACCGAAGGAACAAGACTGCATTAAAAAAGAATGTAGTAGTTGATGATGATCCACCTCCGATCCTTACTGGTGATCAGATCCTCCAGCAAATTGATTGGATTGGATTGATGAAAGTAACAGAGTTGGGTGCTAATGCTCACAACAAAAGTTTACAATGTGGTTGGAAGAAGAAAAGTTTTTTCTGGGATTTGCCATATTGGAGCTCCCTGTTGATCAAACACAATTTGGATGTGATGCACATCGAAAAAAATGTGTTTGATAATCTATTCTACACGGTGATGAATGTCGAAGGGAAAACAAAGGACACCCCTAAATCCAGGGATGAACTTAATGAATATTGTCGTCGACCATCGCTGTAGAAATGTCCACGTACAGGAAAGTACCCCAAAGCTTCTTATGACTTTGATAAGAAGCACAAAGATATGGTCTGCAAATGGGTAGATGAGTTGAAATTTCCCGATAACTATGTGTCCAACTTGTCTCGTCGTGTAGATTTGGAAAAAAATTGAAGATGTTTGGGATGAAGAGTCATGATTGTCACGTGTTTATGCAGAGACTACTCCCAATTGCTTTCCGTGAGATTCTGCCGTCTAAGGTTTGGCAAGCTATCACTGAAATTAGCTTATTCTTCAGGGAGTTAACATCGAAGACCATTACTGTAGAAAACATGACTCAGTTGGACAATGAGATCCCAGTGATCTTGTGCAAGTTGGAATGGATATTTCCACCCAGCTTCTTTAATTCGATGAAGCATCTACCTGCCCATCTTGCATATGAAGCAAAAATTGTTGGTCCAGTACAATATAGATGGATGTATCCATTTGAGAGGTAATATTTTAACTCATTTAACTCATTTATCTATTTAATTAGACAATGTCACTCACCCATTCAATCGAATTAGGTATCTTCATAACTTAAAGTTAAGTGTGGGTAACAAAGCGCATGTGGAAGCTTCAATTGTGAATGCTTATTTAACAAAAGAAGCATCGATGTTTTGTTCCCATTATTTTGAGGAGCATGTGCTAACGAGATGACACAATGTACCTCGCAATGTACCTCATGAAGTACCCCCATCAATGACAGGTAGTCTCTCGATATTTGTATCTTCTGGTAGTAAACTTGGAAAGAAGGGTAAAAGATCGATTGTTGACTTGGAGAAGTGAATAGCTCATACGTATGTGCTACTAAATTGCAACGAGGTGCAACCATATATTAAGTAAGTTACTTCAAAATTTACAATTGCAACAATATTAATTAATTATTGCAAGTTCTCATCGCAACAATTGTAGTCTGTTTTTCCACCAGCTACAAATTGTTCAACCGACTTTATCGAATGCTGAAAAAGATTATTGGCTTCAACAGGAATTCGCACCGTGATTTGATCTACTTGTAAGTGATCATATTAATATGATAATACGTCAATTGTATAATATAAAACATTATATACATTAATCTGATAATACGTCAATTGTATATATATATAGGTGAAGAGCAATGATATTCAGAATCAGTCTATATGCAATCTTTCGGGTGGTCCTTTTAGTAGTGTCACCACGTACCAAGGATAATAAGTGAATGGTTTCAAATTTCACACACGAGCTTTGTTGGGATTATACTGGAAAGTATGCTTTTACTTTGTATAATCAAAACTGAATTTCGAACTTATTTACTGAAATAAATTGTTTATCACCGATGCTTTAAATATCATCGAATGTTACATATATTAACTGCATAACTGTTCAATAAATAGTACGTGTTACATTGTAGTTAATTTAGTGATACCAGATCACAAAAGATTAAATTAAAAAATCCCTTGTAACTAAAAGTACACCATTCACGACCTAGATGGAAATGAACAATCCATCGTGAAAGGTCGAAGTGTAAGGCTCGGATTGACTTGTCTTGACCAAGAGATTACACTAGTGCATGACTGATGCACTGAATAGGACCTATAGGAGGACAAATTCTTCAGAACTGAACAAGAAAGAATTAGACCTCAGTGGTTCGTTATTTCTTAATCTTCGTTCCTTAAATAGGATCACGTGTGGTTGGTAACTATTGCTTTGACTTATCATGGGTAGAGAATCAACGAGATTCAATACTTTTTATCTTGGGCAATATTATTGGTCACATGTGATTGCTAAGATTTAATACGGAGAATCGTGTGCAAGTACGCTTGTTCGATTTGCCCCCTTGGGAGGTTCATAAGATTTATCATACCAAATCTTGCAAGTGGAACTAGTTTCCGATATGGATAATAATGTTGAATCGTTCCTTAACCAAGGACAAAAGATATTAATTAATGGAAAGCTATTTCAGTGGCTTGAATTAATTAATGGGCCAGATAATCTTAAACACGGGAAATAATAACCGGGAGCCATATTGACTGTAATATGGGTTAAGATGGATAGTGCAATATTAATTATGTAGTGGGATTAATTAAAATTTATGGGCTTGAATAATATTGTGGCTCAATATTGATAATTCAAGATCCATTGGAAGGTCCAATCTTAATTCTCTTAAAGGCCCCCCAAGTAGCCCAACATAAAGTCCAATAACTGAAAAAGGTGTTTAAAATAAAATAAATTTGTTGCTTATTTTTCCTCATAATTTTCGAAATTTATGGATAAAAGGGGAGAAAGATTTTCTTTGAATTTTGTTATGGAATGAAGATATGTATTCTTGGAATACAAGATTATCTCATTAAATTCAAGAAATCTCCCACTTGGTTATTCATACTTGATATTTTGAATTTTTTGATAATTAAGGGAAATAAAGATTTTCTTGATTTTCTTGAAAAAATATTATGGAAGATATGTATTTCTTGAAATACAAGAATATCTCATAAATTCAAGAAGATCCAAATCTTGGATTCTTGCCCTAAATTTTCGAAAATATTGGCCATAACTTGATAAGGTGGGATTTTTGTGGAATATTATAATTATGGGAAAAAGAATATATGAGATATATTCAAGATTTTTTGGAGATCAAAAAAAGATTTCCCTACATTGTTTTTCCCTAAAATTTCTACCACCACCCTGTCTATAAATAGGGGATGATTCTTTCATTCCCAAGTACAATTCCATGTGCTGGAAAAATTAGCAAATCCACAAAGGTGGTGCAACAAAGTTATTTCCCTTTTTGTTAATTGTTCGCAAGTGTCCTACCACCGGATTGTCGAGCAAGGATTAAGGGAATACTTGGGAAGGTTCTTTTGGTGTGTTTAATCAACGAGGTCATTACCATTCCAAGAGGTACGTTCACGTGAACTCGTAGAAATTCCACATGCGTAGGATTTACGTGAATTGATTATATGCATGATTTGTTTTTAAATTATTATTTGAATTAATATAGGATTAATTCATGCTAGTAATAATTTTTAGAATTAAATTTGTATTTAAATATTTATCCTGAATAGATCCGTGCACATTATTCCCCAACAACTGGTATCAGAGCCTCGGTTTCGGGCTCTGAATTTTTTAAATTGTAATTTAATTTGTTTTTATTAAATTTGAAATTGGATAGTAGAATTGCTAGATCTTTTTTGCAGGTATCCAATTGTCATGGAATTTAATGTGTTTATTTATGCATGCATATAAATTGTGGTTTTTAATTCGATTCGTTTGGATTCGTTTTGCCTCGTGAGAAAATCCACGAGTAGATTAGGATTTGTTTGATTTGATCAATGTAATAGACTAGTCTAGATTTAGGTTTATTTATATTTTGTAAATAAATTGTAACCGGATCGGAAACGGAGGCGGAGACGAAGAATTAAAGGATAAGATCGAAGCGGGCGTGGGCGTGCGTTGTCGCAACGTGCCAAGGAGGCTGAGGCGTGAGCAGACGAACGATCTTGGCATGCAGGCGTGGGGGGCGAGGCGAGGGCCCGAGGTCGAGAGGCGAGGGTCAATCACCATAGGACCACTGTAAAGCCGTGGCGCGAAACGGACGGGCGGACGGGCCAGCGTCTGCCGAAGGGATGCGCGGCCTTCTTGAGTCTACGAAAGCGAGGCGGCCGGCGATGTATGAGAAATCTGTAGCGCGCGATGCTTTCCAGAAGCGGTTGAAGCGGCCAGTGCCGAATCTCGAGGCGGCTTCAATGAGGCCATGCGGGCGGATCTGGCTGAATCCGCCGCCGAGCTTCTGGCAAGGCATTTGAATGGGAGACTTCGAGCAATCGTATGGGCGCCGCCGAGCTAAAAGATCCGAGACCCGAAGAAAAATCAAATGGGAATGATTAGATAATTTATTGCCCAATATGTTTATTTTAAACTGCTTGGGTATTGTGATATCTTGTGCCTTATTTAATTTGTTTAAAGTAATGTTTGCATGAAATTGCCCAAGAAAATCTACTTTTCGAGAAGATCGAGTGGGAGAAATTCAAGACGGCATTTCTTCAAAATCAAGCCAAAAAAAAATCAAACCATGACAATTGGATAATTTGTGCCCAAAAAACACTTTTGGAGAAACTCCCCACACGGGACGGTCAAAAGTTAGCTTTCACATGAATGAATTCCAAATGGATGATTGTGGATTATTACTAGTGGCGACGATGACCCTCCCCACGAGGCTCGTTCAAAGCGAAATAATAATCCTGTATTTAATCATGGTTATTACTTAGGTATAAAATTGATATGCATATACTTCCCGAAGTCCCTGTCAATTTTATATTGGTCAAGTGGGAGCCAACTATTAATCTGGATATTAAAGGTTTAATAATTGTTATTGTTTGTAACCTGCTTGAATGTGTTTAAATAATGACCCACCCCACGTGTCTTATTTAAACTATTTTGAGATGTTGGCTGATGCATGTTCATATTTTTTTTAGATTTTAATATGATGCATGTGATCGAACCTTGTGATATATTTGTGCTTATGCATATTATTATTTATTTCAGTTCATCATGTCGCAACCTTTTAATCCTTTTGTTCAATATACTTAAAGACAATTTGCTTTCTTGGTGAAAACTTCGTTGATTGGAATCGTAAACTTACTATTGTCCTCCTTTGCACAAAGCCATAACTGGGTTCTCACTACACCTAAACCAGAAAAGCCAAAAGATGAGTCAACTAAAACGGTTAAGAAAGAGTATGCTGACTGGGAGCATTCCAATGAAATGGCAAAGTGTACCATCTTGGCTTCTATGTCATATGTGTTGCAACACCAACACCAGAACGTTGAGACCGCTACAGACATCATGACTAGTCTTAAAGAGATGTTTCAACATCGTAACAAGTGTTGCTCATCGGATCACCATGAGGGACTTGCTCTCTATGAAAATGGTGGAGAACGCGCGTAGGGAAGCACGTTCTCCGGATGATGGCTCACCTTAACAAACTTGAGGTACTTGGCGCTGAATACTACATCGAGACCCAAATCGATTTCGTTCTCCACTCTCTGCCGAAAAGTTTTGAACAGTTCAGGCTAAACTACCAGATGAATAATCAGAAGTTCTAGATGCCTGATCTATTGCAAGCTTTAGTCTCGGCAGAGGTGATATTGGGGCCAAAATAGCTAAGCCTTGGTGGCAAATGGACCTTCTTCTTCTTCTAGGCCAAGGGGTGGTAAGAACAAGAAAAAGGACAAAAGCCACAAGCAAGTGAACTCAAGTGTTGCCAATGGCAAAGAAAAGGTGAAGGGAGGTAGAGGAGTGAGCAAGCCAGCTAAGGGGAAGTGCTTCAACTGCGGTGAAAAGGGACATTGGAGGTCAGCCTGTTCCAAACCCAAAAGGAATGGAAAGAAAGGTAATTCTCACGCACTAGTTGTTGAAACTTGCTTATGGGCGTATGCCTCCCATTTATGGGTAGTGAATCTGAGGTCCACCGATCATGTTTGTTTCACTTTACTGAGGGGTTCAAGCGGACGGAAACAACTTAGTGAGTGAGATCCTCATCACACCGGGCAATCTTCTGAGAGTGGCGGTGAAGCGATGGGAGAAGTGCACTGTCTTTTGAAGACAGAGTTTTAATTTTAAGAGATGTTCTTTACGTTCCAAATTTTAGAAAGAATTTAATTTTAGTTTCTAAACTTTTTCTTGATGGATATTCGATTACTTTTAATAAAGTTATTACCATTTCTCTTTTTGATAAATTTATCGTCATGGAACGTTGTCGAATAATCTCTATACAATTCTTGTGCACACCACTCACGAAATGCATCCTATAACACATCAATTTGTTTTTCGAGAAAAGAAAAACGTTTCATCGACGTGAGCAAGACACTTCTATGGCATCTAAGATTGGGACATATAAATCCAAAGAGGATCCAAAGGTTGGTGAAAGGCGGTTCTTTGGAGTTTCTCCAAGTTGAACCAATTCAACCCTGCGAATCATGTTTGGAGGGTTAAATGACCAAGAGGGCATTTGGAGCCAAGGAATAGAGCCAAAGAGTGTTAGAAATCGTTCACACGCGGATGTATGTGGTCAATGTCAACCAAATCAAGAGGAGGTTATGAGTATTTCGTCACTTTTATTGATGATTACTCAAGGTAATGCGGTTATATTTTCCTTATGAAGCATAAATCGAGACCTTTGAGAAATTCAAAGAATTTAAGGCTCAGCGAGAGAATCATAGGGAAAAACGTATCAAGTCTCTACGATCCGATCGTGGAGGCGAATACCTCAGCGATGAGTTTTTAAACTACTTATTCGATGAAGGGATTGCATCGGACTAATTGCACCGGAACCCCTCAACAAAGCGGGGTTGCAGAGCGAAAAGAAAGCAGAACTCTTTTGGAAATGGTTAGATCTATGATGAGTTATGCGGATCTTCCCAAGTCGATTCCGGGGTCATGCCTTGAAACAACGACCTACATTCGAACTTGGTGCCATCCAAATCGGTTCCCAAAACTCCCAAAGAATTGTGGCCGGTATGAAGCCCGATCCGAGACACATGAAGATTTGGGGTGTCGGCCTAAGTGTTGGACAAGGAAGCCGGTAAATTGGATCCTCGTTCAGAATTAAGGTTGTTTGTGGGATACCCCGAGGGAACAAAAGGGTGTATGCTCTATGGTCCCAAAGATCAAAAGGTGGTAATAAGCACCCACTTTATATTTTTGAAAGAAGACTATATGAACGAAAGAAGACCCGTAGTGAGATTACCTTAAATGAGCTAAGGGGCTAACCTCAATGCCAACTTGTACAAGATGACATACCAAGCGACACACTTACACAACCGAACCTCGTCAGTAGTGGGAGGGTTGTGAAACAACCGAGAGATTCATGGGAATAGGAGAGTCCTTGGACTTGATTCGGTCAAGATTTAATCGACCCATGGACATATGACGAGGCAATCCAAGACAAGGATGATTTCTTGGCAAACAAAGAATGAAAGCCAAAATGGGTTCTATGTATCATAACAGTGTGGGAGCTAGTCGAACCACTTAATGGGGTCAAACCCATTGGTTGCAAGTGGGTGTATAAGAGAAAAAGAGGACCGGACGGGAAGGTGGAAACCTTCAAGGTAAGACTCGTGGTGAAAGGTTATACTCAAAAAGAAGGGATCGATTATGAGGAAACTTTTTCGCCCGTAGCCATGCTCAAGTCCATCCGAATTCTCTTATCGATTGTTGCGCATCTCGACTTTGAAATCTCGCAAATGGATGTCAAGACAACTTTCCTTAACGGGAGTCTTGATGAAGAGATCTATATGCAACAACCCCAAGGCTTCATTGAAAAGGCCAAGAACACCTAGTTTGTAAGCTCATGAAGTCCATATATGGACTCAAACAGCATCCATCGAGCTTGGAACCAATATTTTGATCATGTTATAAAGTCTTATGGGTTTGATCAAAACGAGTTGAAAGTTGTGTGTACAAAAAAGCGTGTCGGGCTGCATTGGTATTCTTAGTACTATCGTAGACAACATTACGATCATCGGGAGCGATGTGAAGGTGTTATCGGGCGTAAGGGCATGACTTTCAAAAGCAGTTTGATATGAAGGACTTAGGGAAGCCGCGCACATCCTTGGGATCAAGATCACTTTCGAGATCGCAAAAAGGATGATAGGCTTATCGAAGCTTCATACATATAGACTTTGTCTTGAAACGATTGAAATCGCGAGATTCAAGAAAGACTTCGTACCTTTCGGACATGGAATCCATCTATCCAAGAAAATGTGCCCTAAGATACAAAAGGAGATAGATGACATGAGAGACATTCCATATAGCCGGTATGTCGGAAGCCTTATGTATGCAATGTTATGTACGAGACCAGGATATCTCGCTTTGATTGGCATGGTGGCAAGATATCAAAGTAACGGGGAAAAGAACATTGACGGTAGTTAAAAATATTACGAAGTATCGAAAAAGAACTCGGGATAGAATGTTAATTTATCGGTCGGATAGTCTAATCCCCATCGGCTACGGACTCGGATTTCCAATCGGACATAGACTCGGAAAATCTACCTCGTTAGTGTGTTTTGCATGGGGGAGGCCGTGACATGGAGAAGCGTTAGCGTAAATCGTCCACGAGATTCTACCATGAAAGCGAATATGCTAACTGCGAGGAAAAGAAAAGCGGTTTGACTCAAGAACTTCCTAGTGGACTTGAATGTAGTTAAATTTGCCCGGTAGAATCATTGTTTTATTGTGACAATGGGAGCGATTTGCAAATTCAAAGGAACCAGAGAGCCCACAAAGCCATCAAACACATTGAAAAAAATACCATCTTATACGAGATATCGTTAAGAGAGGAGATAAAGATGTGGCAAAGATAGCGTCGGAAGACAACCTGGCGAGATCCATTCACAAAGGGTGCGCCTCGAATACATTCGAGAGACATGTGGAAGGAATGGGTGTCGAGACCGTTGCCCAATCTGCTTTGAGTATAAGTGGGAGAAATTATTAGGTTCGTGTAGGTGACATTAGATGTCACGATTAGAACTACACGAGACATGTTGTAGTAGACTTAAAAGCAGACTTTGAGTATAAGTGGGAGATTGTTGGGATTATACTAAAAAGTATGCTTTTACTTTGTATAATCAAAACTGAATTTCGGACTTATTTATTTTGAAATAAATTGTTTATCTTCGATGCTTTAAATATCATCGAATGTTACATATATTTCTTTGCATAACTGTTCAATAAATAATCGTGTTACATTGTAGTTAATTTAGTGATACCGGATCACGAAGATTAAATTAACAATCTCTTGTAACTAAAAGTACACCATTCACGACCTAGATGGAAATGAACAATCCATCGTGAAAGGTTGAAGTGTAAGGGCTCGGATTGGCTTGTCTTGACCAAGAGATTACACTAGTGTATGATCGATGCCTTTGAATAGGACCTCTGAGGAGGACAAATTCTTGAACCGAACAAGGAAGAATTAGACCTCGGTGGTTTGTTATTTCTTAATCTTCGTTCCTTAAATAGGATCACGTGTGGTTGGTAACTATTGCTTTGACTTATCATGGGTAGAATCAACGAGATTCAATACTTTTTATCTTGGACAATATTATTGGTCACGTGTGATTGCTAAGATTTAATACGGAGAATCGTGTTCAAGCACGCTTTGTTCGATTTGCCCCTTGGGAGGTTCATAAGATTTATCATACCAAATCTTGCAAGTGGAACTAGTTTTTCTGTATGGATAATAATGTTGAACCGTTCTTAACCAAGGACAAAAGATATTAATTAATGGAAAGCTATTTGGTGGCTTGAATTAATTAATGGGCTAGATAATCTTAAACACGGAAATAATAGCAAGGAGCCATATTGGTGTAATATGGGTTAAGAGGATAGTGCAATATTAAATATGTAGTGAGATTAATTAATATTTATGGGCTTGAATAATATTGTGGCTCAATATTGATAATTCAAGATCCATTGGAAGGTCCAATCTTAATTCTCCTAAAGGCCCCCCAAGTAGCCCAACATAAAGTCCAATAACTGAAAAAGGTGTTTAAAATAAAATAAATTTGTTGTTTATTTTTCCTCATAATTTTCGAAATTTATGGATAAAAGGGGAGAA
This sequence comes from Stenogyne calaminthoides, assembly GCA_037126765.1. Classification (NCBI taxonomy): domain Eukaryota; kingdom Viridiplantae; phylum Streptophyta; class Magnoliopsida; order Lamiales; family Lamiaceae; genus Stenogyne; species Stenogyne calaminthoides. The sequence goes on from JBBCBC010000004.1 coordinate 16,462,626, forward strand.
AGATTTCCTTTGAATTTTGTTATGGAATGAAGATATGTATTCTTGGAATACAAGATTATCTCATTAAATTCAAGAAATTTCCCACTTGGTTATTCATACTTGATATTTCGAAATTTTTGATAATTAAGGGAAAGAAAGATTTTCTTGAAAAAATATTATGGAAGATATGTATTTCTTGAAATACAAGAATATCTCATAAATTCAAGAAGATCCAAATCTTGGATTCTTGCCCTAAATTTTCAAAAATATTGGCCATAACTTGATAAGGTGGGATTTTTGTGGAATATTATAATTATGGGAAAAAGAATATAGGAGATATATTCAAGATTTCTTGGAGATCAAGAAAAGATTTTCCCACATTGTTTTTTCCCTAAAATTTCGACCACCACCCTGTCTATAAATAGGGGATGATTCTTTCATTCCCAAGTACAATTCCATGTGCTGGAAAAATTAGCAAATCCACAAAGGTGGTCCAACAAAGTTATTTCCCTTTTTGTTAATTGTTCGCAAGTGTCCTACCACCGGATTGTCGAGCAAGGATTAAGGGAGGTTCACTGAAGGTTCTTTTGGTGTGTTTAATCAACGAGGCCATTACCATTCCAAGAGGTACGTTCACGTGAACTCGTAGAAATTCCGCATGCGTAGGATTTACGTGAATTGATTATATGCATGATTTGTTGTTAAATTATTATTTTAATTACTATAGGATTAATTCATGCTAGTAATAATTGTTAGAATTAAATTTGTATTTAAATATTTATCCCGAATAGATCCGTGCACGTTATTCCCCAACAAGCTTATGGCGCCTAAAAAACCACTATGAATAGTGGAGTTTGTATTAAGGGAACAAACTATGATTCAAATGAAAATAATTTCTACGAGATACTCGAGGAGGTTGTGGTATTGGAATATCCCGGACGAACTGAAAGAAAAGTAGTGTTGTTCAAGTGTGAGTGGTTTGATCCAACTGTGCCACGAGGAATAAGAGTACATCCTAATTATAAACCCGTGGACGTTAATCCGAGAGGACGATACGGCCATTTTGATCCATTCGTGCTAGCAAGTCAAGCCAGCCAAGTTTATTATTGCAAGTACCCCGGATCTGTGCAGGGGCGAGATTGGTGGGCTGTTTGCCCCACCAAGCCGAGATCGTAAGTGGAAATCGATAGAAATGTCGAACCAGAGCTTCCTCCATTCCAAGAGAATGACATAGCATCACACATGAATGTGCAAACAGATGATGATGTTGTCGTTTTAGTAGATTCGAATGCTGCAATAGTTGAGGAAGAAGAAGACGAAGACGAAGATGAAGATGAAGATGAAGAAGAAGAAGAAGAAGAAGAAGAAGATGATGATATCAATGATGATGATGATGATGAAGAAGATGACGAAGATGAAGAGGAAGAGGAAGAGGAAGAGGAAGAAGACGACGAAGAAGAATAAGAAGATAATTGATGAAATAATTATTATATATATATATATATATATATATCTTTGTTGTGTACGCCACTATGTTTTTATGATGAGGATGGTATATATATATGTGGTGTTGTGAAATGAGTTATTTTAATTATATGATAATGTGCACTTGTTTTAATTATACATTATTATCCATCTTAGAATGTTTAATTTATTTAACAAATGTTACAGATGGCTAGAGGTTTTAGAGGATTACGTAGAGCTATATTTGGCCCCAGCAGATCTAATTCTTCATCTCGTGAAAATGAAGAAGATGAAGAGGGTACTCGATTACCAGTACCGAATCTGGGTTCAGACGAATCTATGAATGAAGAGGCTGAGGATGATACGAGTGAATCGATGAATGAAGAGGCTGATGAGCTGGCGAATCATGCTCCACAATCCACCTGAGAACTTATCTGGACATGGGAGGGAGTGTATGTTAACTATACCATTTTGAGCCAAGTTTATTTCAATAATATTTAAACATATATATATGTAACGCTCTTTTGATTTCACATATTGATGCCCTCTAATAAAGTATCAAGAATAATCAGAAATATCATGTCCAGACTATGTGTCACTTCAATGGAGGATACTTGAAACATGACCTGTGAGTTACAAGGAGAAGCGCATAAACACATAGGGAAAATTAATATATTTTGTGTGGGTTGAATTGGATCAAACAAAATTTTCTATAAAATTCGCGTAAAGACAAAAAACAGCAGAACTTACTCTGAGATTTGTGTTACAATAAGAACAAACATTTGTTACTGTAAGTACATGTATATGTTACTGCAATGATAGATAACAAATACATGTAAGGTATTGAAAATTGTGTTATAATATGCTCAAAATGTGTTATTATGAAGAGAAAGATGTGTTACTATACGAACAAAATGATACTCCCTCTATTTTCATCCGCGTTACCCTCTGTTTTTTATATGCTTCTCCTTCTGATTTGTGACCAACTATCATAAGTAAATGCCCAAACAACCAAATTACACCATTGAATTAGTAAAAATATATTTTTTATTTCATCATCACGTAGTAACACATAATCGTCCTTACAGTAACACATACTTGCCTTTATAGTAAGACTGTCTGGGAGCGAATTTTCTGTTTACCTTTGCGCGAATTTTTAAAAAATATTCGTCAAACCCGATTCGGCCCGCGCAAGATCCGCGAATTTTCAGCTCCCCCTATTTTAAATAATACTTAACGGTGAAATATTTTACATGAAAGTCTCCCAATAATGAAATATTCTATATTATAATATAATTTTTTTTAATAAGAAATCTAAAATTAAAGGCTAAGTCTTGTATTCATTCAGGTGCACTGTGCACTCATAGTGTATTTTAGAAACATGCAACTTGCTATACTTAAATATGCAACTTGTTTACACTGAACCGTGCAACTATTAATATGGAAAAAAATAGTTGCACAGTTCAATGTAAAAAAGTTGCTTCTTTCAGTATAACAAGTTGCATGTTTCTAAAATACACTATGAGTGCACGGTTCACCTGGATGCACATGAGACCCACTCAAAATTAAAAGTACCTTATTAGAAAAGACATGATTCTTTTCAAGGGTCGTTTATCAAATTTTCTTATGGACGCAATATTTAAAATGCACAAGACTAATTTTAAGAGAGAGAATTAAAAGATGTGAAGAAAAAGATGAAGGACACAATTTAGGAAAATTGTGTACAGAATTTGGTTTGATTAATTTAAGGAAAAAAGATTGTGTGTAGATTTAATTTGAAAAATAATAAGAATCTTTTCTAGGGACGTCGTTCGTCAAATTTTCTTATGGACGCAATATGTAAGATACATAAGACTAATTTTAGTAGGAGGAGGAGGATTCATGAAGATTATGTACATATTTGATTTGACTAATTTAAGGAAAAAATATTGTGTGTAGTTTAATTTAAAAAATAATAAGATAAAAAAAAGGATTAAAAAATGAGTGGGTCTCTTGTGCACCCAAGTGCACCGTGCACTCATGCAATAGAATTACTCATTTAAAAAAATATTTAATCCATTGAATATATTAAACATGTTATGTGAATACATGGGTAGGGTTGAAGTGAGTGCACGGATCTTAAATTCGTTCGTCAATTGCACATGAGACTTTGTCTTAAAAAGATATAAAGACTGTGTACTGATTTGGAAGAAAAATATAAGGAAAAAAACAAAAGAAGGTAATTTGAGAAATAGTAAGAGAGAAAAATATGAGGAAAAAAAGAAAAAGGAAAAAATATGTAAAGTGCGATGGTGTCGATCTCGTGACCTAACAATCGGGTAGTAATTCTTAAAAGCATGGATATAGCCAACTCTTCTATCTATCAATATTCTCATACATGTCGACTTTATAAATTATAAACAATATATATACATATATATAAAGAAAAAGAAATCAGGGGCCCTCGCCGGAAAAGGGCCCTGTGCGGCGGCACTACCTGCACCGCCCAAGACCACCTCTGCCCAGTTCATGTTTCAAGGATCATTCCTTACTGTATCACATATATATTTAGAGTAACACATGTTTACCCTTATAATAATATAAATTTTGGAGCGAGTTTCACTATTATGCTTTTGCGCGAATTTTATTTAAAATTTTGTTTGACCCGGTTTACCTCGCACATGATTCGTGAATTTTTCACTCTAATTTTATGCTCTTTTCATTTTGACCCACGAGTCTTATTTTCTCTAATGCACGGATTCTTCAAAAATTAACAGTATGCGATGTCGGATTACTTTGGGGTGCGATTGGTGGGATCGGATTAACTTTTGATTAGCCACGTGGCGAATCCCAATTTTTTTTAATTTTTTATTATCGGATCGGCGTATCTCGCATTAGAGGATCCAGCGTATCGTCCGAAAGATCGGCGTATCGGATCGTATCGGGATTTTTTGTAAATTTTATTAAATTTTGGGGTTTTTGTTTTTGTAAAAAATTAAAACTTACTAATAATTTGAAGGACACACTCTAAAACTTATTAAATATTAAAATTTATTAATCTTTTATTATGATTTATGACTTGTATGGGTTAATGATATTTGATTTAATTGTTGTTTTGTTACTTATGGGATGAATTCCTTGATATTAGTACTTGTGTTTTAAATACTCTTGATATTACTACATGTGTTATATATAATTGTTGTAAATTTTTTAATATTATTACAGGTGATATATATAATTAAATTAAAAAAAAATTGGATATAAATATCCTAAAAAATTTGAAAATCTACGAATCTCACCAGACCTGGCAAGTAACATGACTTATTTTACAAACTCTTGATTAGGGGTGTGCAAAATTCGGTGATAACCGAATTAACCGACCGAAGCAAACCGAATTTTCAAGTTCGGTTCGGTTATTCGATTTTCGGTTTGGTTTCGGTTTCAAGTTTTAGGAATTTCGGTTTTCGGTTCGGTTAATTTTCGGTCAAAAACCGAAAAAACCGAAAACCGAAAATATAATTTAAATATATAAAATATTAATTATTATATAATTTTTTTTAATTAATTATTATATGATTTTTTTATGTTATCACTATGAAGTATGAACTTGATGAAGTTATTGATATTTGATAGATAACATAAAGTACATATTTAGTGTGTGATTTTTCCCATGTTTTAGGTGTCAATTAATCTTAAGAGTTTGTTTTGATCATGGTGTATTATATTTGATTAGAAATTTTATTTTTTGGTCATCAGTTTTTCAGATTAGAAAGAGGTAAACGTTCGAATTCCATGTAAATAAAAAAAAAAAAAACTTGATCGGTTGGTTAAAAACCGAACCGAAATTTATAATGCCCGGTTATTGCCCGGTTCGGTTCGATTTTAATTATAAAATTTCGGTTTTGTTCGGTTTTACTTTTTCAGTTCGGTTTGGTCATCAAACCGACCGATGCTCACCTCCTACTCTTGATCCATGAAATATTTTATATAAAAATTTGTCCTTAATGAAATAGTATGATAGTACTCGGTATTTCTTTGAAAGTGTTTCTTCTTTTGGGCCCTAAAGCCCCTATACGGTTATACCCTTCCACAAGGATAGCCATTGGCAGAACCACTATCCATGTGAATAATTCCAGCCTGGATGGAATTAATATTTTATATATATATATATATATTGATCAACAATGCATCCAATATTAAATTTTGATATATATATATATATTGATCAACAATGCATCCAATATTAAATTTTGAAATACCATTCCTTGAATCTTAAAAACGAATTAAGTTAAGTCTATGCTTACCCTTCTTAATTAAAATTTTGATTTTTCACTTTCAAAGTTGAGGATAAACGAAGACGTATTCATTCTTTAAATAGTCTCCTCTTTGTTGAGGTTGTGTTTTTTATTCTTTTTGTCTCAAATTATTGTGTCTTGTCTATCTTATTTAATTTAACCAATAATAATAACAAAAATAATAATAGTATACATTACTGTATATTGTGTCTTGTCTATCTTATTTTATATTGATTATATTTATTTCGACTATAATTTAGTTAGACAATATAAGTTTTACCGTACATGGAATTAAGATGATATAAATTAATTAATTTTAATTCGAAATATATTTTTAAATTATATGATATAAACGTATTTCTGGATATAGTTGTATAACATGAATGCTCATGCAACTCTACATTGAAAAATAAAGTTGACAACTTCCATCGACTTCCGACTAAAAATTACTAAAGAAAAGAAATTAGTTGCCAGCAATAATATTGGACTGTTTTTTCTTTAAAATTCCAATCAAAGAATTCTTGGTATCGTATGATTGATAACGGTTGAGACCCAATGCCATGAAAAATTAAGGATCCGCTTAATTGGGGTAATAAAAATTATTCTCATTAATAGTATTTGACAGCTTTTGATATACCCGTAATGGGAATAAAAGTAACTAACTGATTACCCTACTTTCATTATCTAATTTCACTCATGTAATCAATTACTAAACCCTCCTAAAATGATATCATTATTGATTTTCTAACCAAGCAATAGCAATATAATCAATAATTCATAGTGATTGACCCCTCAATGATACTCATTACCATTAATATTACCTAGTCATACCAAACCAAGCGGACCCTTAGATCAACTAGATACAGAAAAATGTATTTCATTGCTAAAGTTTAAGTTCAAATAACCTGTACAAAGAGCACGTACAAATTGGAAGGACCAAGAGATGATGGTAACGTATATAGGCCAGAGTGGAAAAATAACTTGAAATGGGTGTGGTCCCAAATCATTCGAAGCTTTATTTATTTGTATATTTATTTGTGAAAGCATCTTGGAAGAGTTGGACCCATTGGCTGCTCTATTGGGGGATGCTGCCCACTATCGCCTTGTCGCCTGGGGATTGAAAGTGTTATTAGATCTCAATTAATTACTTACTAATTATGTCTTCAGCCGATTGCCAAGTCACTCAAATCTATGTGTATATATAACTTAAGTATCTGGATTTACTAATTCTTTTTAGAAAAGTTAGGGCAGCAATTTAAGGAACTTTTTTATTGGGTTGAAGGAGTCGAGTGAGGACACTTATATTTAAGAACTACTTTAGCAACAGCGTGTTACACAGTTTCTAATTAAAAATTACAATATTTTCAATAAATATTATATTTAATAATAAAAAATATAAATATGTGCATAGATTAGGGTTGTTCACGGTACGGACCAAAACGGATATTTAAAATTATCCGTGTCCGTACCAAAGTTCGGTTATTTTAAAATTGGAGTGTCCGTGTCCGTACCAAAACTTCGGTTCGGAACGGTACGGATTTTTTATTTTTTGGTACAGTTCGAAACGGATTTTCGGTTATAACGAAATCGGATCGGAACGGATCGGATCGGATCGGACCAAAGAAACGGTTTTTTTAAACCTTTTTCTCCTTTTTTTTTTCTATCACCCCTCATTTTTCTTTTTAATCACAATTTTCTTAAAAATATTTGTGCAATCTACACAAAATGTACATGAATTCAATATCTCTTCAACCATATTCATGCATCTACCCTTCAAATTCAAACATATTTCATGATAGGATAATAGTTAATTAAAAATAATAAAATAACTCAAGACATCATCAATGGTGTATTTAAAACATGACTAATAAAGTGCACATTTAAAATTTTATTGTGAATTTTCGTCGATTCAAATTGACGAGAGGTACAGACTACAGAGCGATGAGTTGGTGCGAGAGAGTAAGGAAGCGTAATTGCAAATTAAGAATTTTATAGAATTCTCGATAATTATAAATCACAAATAAAGAATTTTATAGAATTCTCGATAATTATAAATCACAAATAAAGAAGTAAATATTTTAATATCTCGCCAAAATATTCATGTGATATATTAAATATTAAATTACATGGATATCAATAATATATAATACAATTTAATGAATACAAAATAAATTAATAATTAAATTTATTATATATTTAAATCGGTTATTCGGTTTAGTTAGTTCGGTACGGTTCGGTGCGGTTTCAATCGGTTTTTCGGTACGTTTAATTCAGTTATATCCATGTCCATATCAAAAAAAAAATCGGTTCAGTTCAGTTCGAAAAAAGTCAAAAAGTCAACGGTTATTTTCGGTTCGGTTCGGACTCGGTAATCTCCAAACTCCGTGAACAGTCCTAGCATAAATACACTAAATATGAATTAATAATTGTTTAAGGTGTATATTAGTAAATTTTTTTAAACATTGGAATAAGATTATTATGTCAAGTATTATTTATCCATTTTAATATAAAATTGAAACCTACAAATCAAAACAAAATAAATCGATTGAGAAAAGACTAATAAATTAATTAATTTATATGTAATAATGAAAAAAAAATTAAAAGTGAATGAATTATAATATAAAATATTTTTGCCACATAATATATGTTAAGATATACATAAGAGCAATTATAAAATAAAATTATTTATTAAAAAATTAATAATTGAATATAATTCACACTAAGATAAAATACATTTAGAAAATAAATATTTTATTTATCTTAAATTAAGTAAAAAAAAAATACCGAAAGAAAGATAAATGAATAACATTATATAATTAAATAAAATATAAAATAATAAATATGAATTGCACATTTTATAACATTCGCACATATTTTAAATACCTAAATAATTAAAAATTAATTATACACAAAAACTTAAGTTTTATGACACATAGGATTCTTTTATAAAAAAAATCAAATAAAAAAAAATGGCGTGTGTCTTTCAAATTTACCGTTGAATATAGCATGGTTAAATTAACATGAAGTTGACACATCATAAAAAAAAAAAAAAAAAAACTCTCAATTAATATATAGAGATTACTACTTAATTCCAATATTGGTCAGAATTATTATAACCGAATCCGGGCTAAATTGCAAGTGGTGCAATACATGTGTTCTCCTAATACAAACCAGAAAATCAACCACACAGTGGTCGAAAGAAATAAGAATTAATTACTTATTGGTACAAAATGCCTTATACTATCACTTTTAGGTTCACTCACTTTTTATAATTATTATTAAACACAAAATCTAGTACATAACACCCACAATACCCTTATATTCCAACAAACCCACAAGCCCACAAACCCCACACATCTGTCGCCTCTCTCTTCTTCTTCTCTCTCAAAACTCTCTTCTTATCATGGCACAAACCAGCGGCGCCGCCCCACCGGCCTCCACCTCCGCCGCATTCAAAAACCCTCCACGTATTTCTTTCCCAAACCCAAAAACCCCCAAAACCTCAAACACTAGTGAATCACTCTGCTCTCTGCAACATATATACCCCCACCACCATCCCCCCACCGCGGCTCACGCTCCCCCACCCAGAACCGCCACGCCGAGCCACCCCCACCGACGTCGCGGCCAACCCCCAACCCAGAAACGATTTTTAATTTTTTTTTTATTAAATCTGATGATTTATTGTTTTTTTGGGGGCGACGGATCTGGTGATATGGTGGTTGGAGGAGACATGTAATTCACCCTATATGGTGGTTGGAGATCTGGTGATATGGTGGTTGGAGGAGATATGTAGAAAGAAATAGAGTTATGATCTTGTGATATGGTGGTTGGAGATGCACATGTTCATTAATTTGATGAATTTGTGCATGATTTTGATGAACATGTGCATGTTAAATGATGATTAAAAACATGTAACTCTGAGATTAATTTTAGAAAATATATGTAAATTTTTAGATTTTAGATAGGTAAATTTATGTAATTTTTTTGATGGAATTCTATTCAGAATATACATTGAAGTTTGGAGTGCGTAACCTCATAAGAATGTTGGAAGAGAGAAAAAAATTCATCATGGACTTCACCATGTCTAACAAAGTTTGGTTCCTCCTATCGGACACACCGTTCATCTGTGGTGTTCTGGGAGGAGTCCATTGTGATTGGATCTCATGCAATTTCAGATAATCAAGGAATTTATGGCTAAGGTATTCACCTCCTTGATCTGATCGAAGAGTCTTAATACACTTTTCAAGTTATTTCTCAACTTCAGCTTTATACTTCTTAAATTTCTTAATAAAAGTGACGCAAAAAACAATAGCCCAGAGACAAAACAAATAAACAAGTATGAGGCAGTAAACAAACAAATTCGTACCCCTCAACATTAGTATACCAATCGGTGCGGTCAAAGCAAGAAAAAATTGGCCGCACCCCAATTAAAAAAATTAAATTAAACAATCAAATAAGAGTATGAATTTTGATACTACTGTTGGAATTTATAAACATGTAATACACAAAATACGCAGCGGAATAATATAATTCATCAACAACGAATTTATATTGATTGCATAATTGAAAAACAAAATACGGAAACGGAATTCTTATAGTGATTCGTAAGATAATTCCTCAACTACGGTATCCACGTAACTTTTGTCTACGAACTCACACAGATTTTCCAGCTTTTAATCTCTAGATGAACTTGCTAGGAAAATTCTATTTTAGAAATATTATGGAGAAAATTATTTCTTGTACAATATTCTGGATCCCCATGATCCATATATATAGGGGTGTCTTTGCTTTAAACCTAAGTAATTTCCAAATAGGAAATTAAAGCCCAAATCCATCTTGAATTTGACTTAATTAAATCCCATAGACTTATTACCCTATATATATAATTCCTACAATAATATATTCAATATATTATTATGGAATTTCTATTTAATTAAATCCAATTTAATTAAATAATAATAATTCTACATAATTATTATATTTTTCCATAAATTAAATATAATGATCAAATCAAATATTTAATCAACCAACTATAATTCGTAAACGAGAGTTATTTGTTGTGTGACCCATATGCCCTCATATATCAAGCGATTAGTCAAACTAATGGTCTTAATTGAACCCTAGACAATAAATCAGACATCCTCAATATATGAGGTACGTTGCGACAAATAGCAACTACCTGTAACATGTGGGTTATTGTGATAATATCATTTCATTCACGAATACTCCAATTAAGCCTAGAACATGATGAAGTGTCTATTCAAATAACTTGATCATGTTATCTCATTTCACTAATTGATCACGTATGTCACATTTGGACATTATTCCAAATGTGACTTGCATTGGTCATTGACTAACGATCCAATTAGTATGAGAAGTCGAGTATTCTCTCTAAATCTATTACGAGGAATGAATCATTTTCTTGGCTCAACTACCACGCACATGCACTTCGTGATGAACCAAATCCATGTCATATCTACCCTTGAAGGGTGCAAGCATTGGTCATGGTTAAAGTCCATCACTCCGCACACGTCGTGCGTATTGACCTCAAGTCAGAGGAATATCACATTCCTTCCACTAACTGAGACACTCGTAGACACTTAAATAGAATACATCAAACGGTTTCTCGGTGGGTATACCAATACCCTCTAAGGTATCTGTGCAACCATTATGAGATACCTAGTATCTCGTAGTTGTGAGAACCACTACACCCTCTAAAGGTATGATGCGAATGCACACCAATCTCAATTGTATCATCAATATCTCATTCTTGATGATCCTCGATTGAGGCTACTTTTAGAACCATGTCATAGTAATCTGGGATCTCATATCCTCAATGACAACATTGGTTCAAGGGAACACAAACATGAATAAATGCAAACAATCAAACATAATATTCAGAAAAGTGTAATGCCATATATTAATATTAAATAAACAATAATATTAATCCGAATATCATCAAGTATGTCCTTATAAATGATTGTCTCTAGGACATAAATACTAACAGGTCCTACCAGGTTAGTTGTATCTTTCGAAATCTAATCTGCCTTATAATTCTAATGACTTTAGAATGGCTGATTTGTCTCCCATAAACATCAACATACACGTTGACTTCTCTAGGTGCCTTAGAAGCAAGAGGTGTACGGGTGTTGGTCCTAGCATGAACATGATGCTAGTGTTAGTGTCCTAAAGACAATCCTATTGTAAGGACATAATACTAAGATAATATTCAGTATTGGTTTAATATTATTGTTTATTTAATATTAAATGTATGTCATTACACTTGTTTGAGTATTATGTTTGACTGTTTACATTTATTCTTATTTGTGTTCCCATGAGTCATTGTTGTCATTGAGATTGTGAGAACTCAGATGACTTAAGCATGACTCTCAAATAATCCCGATCAAGGATCATCAAGAATGGGATATTGATGATGCAATTGAGATTGGTGTGTGATCTGCATCATACCCTTAGAGAGTGTAGTAAGATCTCACTTACTGCGAGATACAAGGTATCTCATGATGGATGCACAGATACCTTAGAGGGTATTGGTATACCCATCCGAGAAACCGTTTGATGTAATTCCACAATATGTGTCTACGGGTGTCTCGGTTAGTGGGAGCGATGTGATACTCCTTTTACTTGAGATCAATACGCACGACGTGTGTGGAGTGAGAACTTTGACCATGACTGACGCTTGCACCCTTCCATGGGTAGATATGGCTTGGATTGAGTTCATCACAAATGCATGTGCGTGGTAGTTGAGTCGAGAATAGGATACATGCGTGGTAGTTGAGCCAGGAATATGATTCATTCCTCAATGTGGATTTAGAGAGAATACTCATCTTCTCATCATAATTGGATCTAAGTCATCGGCCGATGCACATCAACTTGAACTTTGTGGTCAAGTGTGACATAAGTGATCAATTAGTGATTAGAGGTAATATAATTAAGTTATTTGAATAGACACTTCATCATGTTCAAGATTTAATCGAGTATTCGCGAATGAAATGAAGTTATCGTAATAGCCCATGTTTTAGTTACAGGTAGTTGCACATTTTCTCGCAACGTACCTCATATATTGAGAATGCCTGATTTATTGTCTAGGGTTCAATTAAGACCGTTAGTTTGACTAATTGCTCGATAAATGAGGGCCTATGAGTCACACAACAAGTAACAGTTGTTTACTGATTATAGTTGGTTGATTAAATATTATATTGGATATTAATATTTAATTTATGGAAAATATAATGATAATTATATTTAGAATTAATTATTATTATTATTTAATTAAATTAGATTTAATTCAATAGGATTCCCAATAATAATATATGGAATATTATTGTTGGATTTGATATACATGGAAATCAAATTCGTAGAGATTTTTGTATATGTGAGTTAAATCTATGAGATTTAATTTACAAGATTAGGGATTTTATTTTCTAATCAGGTTAGCTTAAGATTTAAGCTGGGCCTCCCCTATATATATGAGCTCTTGGGAATTTATAATACAAGACTTCATATTTTCTCCATAAAATCTCTAAGTTAGAATTTTCCTAGCAAATTCATATCGGGGATTCAACGCTAGCAGATCTGTGTGAATTAGTAAACGAATGTTACGTGGATACCGTAGTTGAGGAATCCGTGTACGAATTGCTGTAAAAATTCTGTTTACGTTTACTCGTGTTTAATTATGCAATTATATGTTCGTTGTTGGTGAACTATTTAATTCTGCTGCGCATGTATTACGTGTTTACGTGCCTCCATATTCCAACACATGAGCCTTAAAATTCTTCTTTGGTTCAGGCCTTTTGTTCAGTGCCTTTGACCATGGTGCAGGAGGTCTTAATTTCTGTTGACTTGGGTTCAGATGACAATTAAGGTCCTCTAGACTGAAAACTGGGCTTTTCAGTACTTTTGGGACTTGGTCTCTTCAACTGAGAATATCTCAGCTGAGTGTTTCTCTACTGAAGATTCCTCTGCATATTCAGTTCAGATTTCTTCAGGTGAGTATTTCTAGCCTGAGGCTTTGAAGTACTAGCCTAAGAATTTCCAGTTATCTGTCCATTGTTTCTAGCCTTTTCCATAGGTTTTGGCTTTCCACTTTGACTAGTCAGTTTTCCTAAATCAATAGGTCTCTTACCCTTGTCTAAAACTTATGGTTTCTCTTCAATGTGAAGAACAGTACAAACCATAGGTTTCACAAAAATTGTCTTAGTACTACTAGAAGAAGCAATATTAAGAAGACCAAGTGAAGTTCCCCCTGGACTATAGCCTAATCCAGATTTTACAGATGCAGGTCTCTGATAGCTCTGAATTTCATCTATTGCATTAGATGTTGAAATCAATGAAGTTAACTTCCTCTGCAAGTTGTCTTCACATTTCTTTAGAGTTTCATGTTTCTCAAAGAGGTCATTGAATGAATTTTTGAACAACTGATTTTCTTTAGTTAATTTCTCTAACTTTCCATTCAGGGTCACTATCAACTTCTCTTTCTCAGAGATCTGTACTTTCAGAACATCAAGTTCATTAGTCAGTCCCATCAATTGAGAGGTTGCTTTAGATTTGTTAGAATATTTTTACTTCGGAATTTCAACATTCAGTCCTTTGTTTTGCTCCCAAATTTCAACAAAAGCTTTTTGGAGATCAAAATAATCTTTCATCAGATTCTCAAGAGAATCAATCAGATCGAAACTACTATTTATAGAAGAAAATGAAAATTCTTGTACAGGTGTAAGAGGACACATAGAGAGAAGATTGTACCTCTATTTCCTCAATGGCTACAAGACAGATGTCTTCATCACTCTCAGAGAACATTTCTTCAGAGGAACTGGACTCCTCTTCTTCAACATTATTGTCCTCAGTGAGCATGACCTTTTTGTTGGAGTATTTCTTATCTCTTTTGGCCGGTCTCTCTTTCCTCTCTTTGGAACTCAGATCAAGGCAGTCATACTAAAAGTGTCCTTTTTTTTTTTTGCAGTTGTATCATCTGGTTGAGTCATCATATCATCCTTGGATTTTGAGTCCTTTATGGATGATGGTCCTTCAGTCTTGTTGTACTCTTTCTTCCCTTCAGACTTTTCAGTAGACTTGTCCTCCATCAGTCTGGTACTTGTTCATGTACCTGTTATCCTTATAATACTTCTTGTACTTTCCAAATCTTTTATTCAGTCTTTCAAACCTTCTTACCATCAGCACTAACTTATCCTCAAGTTCATTCTGATTTTTGGTAAGTGGGTTTTCAGAGTCTTTGTTCTTACAGACTTTCTCTTTAGCTTTGAAAGCTATATTTTTGCTAGATGAATTATCATCTTTGTTCTCAGATTTCTTTGCTTTCTTATCAAGCACAAACTCATAAGCTTTCAATTCAGATAAAACTTGTTGATAGGGTATAGATACAATATCCTTTGTGCTTTCAATCACTACAACATGTATGTCCCATTTCTTAGTAAGTCCTCTCAAGATTTTCAGGGTCATTTCCCTTTTGGGATATTTCTTCCCAAGAGCATTCAAATAATTCATGATACTAGTGACTCTGACTTCAAGTCTTTCAATAGATTCACCTTCTTCCATTACAAAGCTATCAAACTTTGCAATAACAACAGAAAGTTTATTTTCTTTGATATGATCAGGGGGCCCTGACACATTATAGCAAGTGTATCCCATATTTCTTTAGCAGTTTCACAATGAGAAATCATTCCCATCACACTGTCATCAATGGTACTGTAGAGAGTATCTTTAGCAATATAGACTAACTTGACTAGTTTCCTCTCTTCAGGAGTGAGTTGGTCATCAGACTTAGGAAATTCATCCCTTGGATCATCTTTCTTATTATCAGTGTTTCTGGGATTCACAACAATGTATTCAAATGGTCCCTGAGACACAACTCTCCACATTCTTTCCGTTAGTGTTAATGTCCTAGAGACAATCCTTTGTAAGGACATAATGCTAAGATAATATTCAATATTGGTTTAATATTATTGTTTATTTAATATTAAATGTATGGCGTTACACTTGTTTGAATATTATGTTTGATTGTTTGCATTTGTTCTTACCTGTGTTCCCATGAATCACTGTTGTCATTGAGATTGTGAGAACTCATATGACTTAAGCATGATTCTCAAATAGCCCCGATCAAGGATCATCAAGAATGGGATAATGATGATGCAATTGAGATTGGTGTGTGATTTGCATCATACTCTTAGAGAGTGTAGTAAGATCTCACTTACTACGAGATACTAGGTATCTCATGATGGATGCACATATACCTTAAAGGAATTGGTATACCCATCCGAGAAACCGTTTGATGTAGTTCCACTATATGTGTCTACAGGTGTCTCGGTTAGTGGGAGCGATGTGATACTTCTTTGACTTGACACTACAAAAAACGTGCGTTTTACCGATGGAAATTAGCAACGGTTACAAAAAACCGTTGCAAATAGCGACGGTTTTTACAACGTTTACAGTCAAATGGTCAAAGTTAACAATTTTAGCGACGGTCTAGAGAACAGTCGCAAATAGCGGCGATTTTAGCTACGATTTTAGCGACATTTTGGACTAATCCCTTTAGTAACGGTATTAGCGACGGTTTTTGCATCGGATTTTTAGCAACGATTTTAGCTACTGATTAGCGTTTGTTTTTTTTAAAAAAATTTAATTTTTTTTAAATATTAATTATGTATTTATTTTTTTAATGTTTCAGGATTATACAAAATTTTTTAATTGTTGTTAATGCACTCATCAGTATATTTAATTTATAGTCACTTGGAGAAGAGTTCCAATTTAATCGTAGTCAGATCTATTTCGAGAAGTTTACGGTATAAAATTTAATTCATAGTATATTTAAATATATATATTGACTAAAAGTAGTACTTCTTTAAATAGAAAAATAGTACTTATTTAAATGAAAGTATTACTTGTTAAATGAAAAAAATATTACTTAAGTTTAAATAGAAAAGTAGTACTTGTTTAAATAGAAAAGTAGTACTTGTTTAAATGAAAAGTAGTACTTGTTTAAATAGAAAAACATTAGTTGTTTAAATAGAAAAGTAGTAGTTGTTTAAATAGAAAAGTAGTACTCGGTTAAATGAAAAGTATTACTTGTTCAAATTAAAAGTATTGTTTAAATAATAGAAAGTATTACTTGTTTAAATGAAATGTATTACTTGTTTAAATGAAAAGTATTACTTGTTTAAATAAAAAGGTAGTAGTTGTTTAAATAGAAAAGTAGTACTTGTTTAAATGAAAAGTAGTACTTGTTTAAATGAAAAGTATTACTTGTTTAAATAGAAAAGTATTACTTGTTTAAATAGAAAAGTAGCACTTGTTTAAATGAAAAGTAGTACTTGTTTAAATGAAAAGTATTATTTGTTTAAATGAAAGGTATTACTTGTTTAAATGAAAAGTAGTACTTGTTAAAATGAAAAGTAGTACTTGTTTAAATGAAAAGTAATACTTGTTTAAATTAAAAGTATTACTTATTTAAATAATAGAAAATATTACTTGTTTAAATGAAAGGTATTACTTGTTTAAATGAAAAATATTACTTGTTAAATGAAAAGTAGTACTTGTTTAAATGAAAAGTATTACTTGTTTAAATAGAAAAGTATTATTTGTTTAAATAGAAAAGTAGTACTTGGTTAAATGAAAAGTAGTACTTGGTTAAATTAAAAGTATTGTTTAAATAATAGAAAGTATTACTTGTTTAAATGAAAGGTATTACTTTTTTTAATGAAAAGTATTACTTGTGAAATAAAAAGTATTACTTGTTTAAATAGAAAAGTAGTAGTTGTTTAAATAGAAAAGTAGTACTTGTTTAAATAGAAAAGTATTACTTGTTTAAATAGAAAAGTAGTACTTATTTAAATAGAAAAGTATTACTTGTTTAAATGAAAAGTAGTACTTGTTTAAATAGAAAGTAATATTTTTTTAAATAGAAAAGTAGTACTTGTTTAAATGAAAAGTATTACTTGTTAAATTAAAAGTATTACTTGTTTAAATAAAAAAGTAGTACTTGTTTAAATAGAAAAGTAGTACTTGTTTAAATGGAAAGTAATACTTGTTTAAATAGAAAAGTAGTACTTGTTTAAATGAAAAGTATTACTTGTTAAATTAAAAGTATTACTTGTTTAAATAGAAAAGTAGTACTTGTTTGAATAGAAAAGTATTACTTGTTTAAATAGAAAGTAATACTTTTTAAATAGAAAAGTAGTACTTGTTTAAATGAAAAGTATTACTTGTTAAATTAAAAGTATTACTTGTTTAAATAGAAAAGTAGTACTTGTTTAAATGAAAAGTAATACTTGTTTAAATGAAAGATATTATATATTTAAATGAAAGGTATTACTTGTTTAAATGAGAAGTAGTACTTGTTAAAATGAAAAGTAATACTTGTTTAAATGAAAAGTAGTACTTGTTTAAATAGAAAGTATCACTTGTTTAAATGAAAAGTAGTAGTTGTTTAAATAGAAAAGTAGTACTTGTTTAAATGAAAAGTAGTACTTGTTTAAATAGAAAAATATTACTTGTTTAAATAGAAAAGTAGTACTTGTTTAAATAGAAAAGTAGTATTTGGTTAAATGAAAAACATTATTTGTTTAAATTAAAAGTATTACTTGTTTAAATAGAAAGTATTGCTTGTTTAAATGAAAAGTAGTACTTGTTTAAATAGAAAGTATTACTTGTTTAAATAGAAAGTAGTACTTTTTTAAATAGATAGTAGTATTTGTTTAAAAAAAATGAATATTTAGGACATATACAATTTTAAAAGAATATAATCATTTATTTATAATATAAAAAATATATATAATTAGTATTTTAAAGATTATTAGATAGTTAAATTAAATAAATGAAATAAAAAAATTAAAAAAAGCGTAAAAAAATGAATTAAAAATAAATAAATTAATATATTTTAAATAATACAATTTAATTTAAATTTATAAATAAATAAAAAATAAAAATTATTATATTAAAATGTGGTTAAATCATTAAATTAGATAATTGAAATAAATGATTTTAAAAAAAAATTGAAAAAAAAATGATTTTTAGGACATATAGAATTAATTTCATCAAGTAAACGCAAGAAAGCAAGTGCCCGAGCGGTTTGATCCCCGCTCAGGCGCCCACAGGTCCCGTGTTCGGTCCCCCTTGGGAGCGAAAATTTGTCTCATTTAATTGGGAGGCTTGGTGGCTTATATATGATATGCTTGGTGGTTGTCACTAATCAGCGACGGTCACAAAAAACCGCCGCTACGGTTAGCGACCCTTGATTCAACGTCGGATTTTTTTCCGTCGCTAATGTCGTTAGTGACGGTTTTTTCCGTCGCTAAAACCGTTGTTAAACCCCGTCTTTTTTTGTAGTGTGAGGTTAATACGCACGACATGTGTGGAGTGGTGAACTTTGACCATGACCGACGCTTGCACCCTTCCATGGGTAGATATGGTTTGGATTGGGTTCATGACGAAGTGCGTGGTAGTTGAGCCAAGAATATGATTCATTCCTCAAAGTGGATTTAGAGAGAATACTCATCTTCTCATCATAATTGGATCAAAGTCATTGGTCAATGCACGTCAAGTTGGACTTTGTGGCCAAGTGTGACATAAGTGATCAATTAGTGATTAGAGATAATATGATTAAGTTATTTGAATAGACACTTCATCATGTTCAAGACTAATCGAGTATTCGTGAATGAAGGAAGATATCGCAATAGCCCATATTATAGTTACAGGTAGTTGCACGTTTCTCGCAACGTACCTTATATATTGAGAATGTCTGGTTTATTGTCTAGGGTTTAATTAAGACCGTTAGTTTGACTAATCGCTCGATATATGAGGGCCTATGGGTCACACAACAAGTAATTCTCTTTTACGGATTATAGTTGGTTGATTAGGTATTAAACTGGATTTAATATTTAATTTATGGAGAATTAATTAATAATATTAATTTGGAATTAATTATTATTACTGTTTAATTAAATTTAATTTAATTAAATAGGAATCTCAAAATAGTATATGGAATATTATTGTAGGAAAATAGATATGATTTGCAGGATTAGGAAATATCTTCTTAATAAAGATTGCTTAATCTTTAAGCTGAGCTTCCCCTATATATAGGACATCCTAGGGATTCATTAATCACTACAAGAAAACCTAATTTCTCCATAAAATCTAGAGTAGGAATTTTCCTAGCAAAATCTGTCTCAGATTCAAACGCTGGCAAATCTGTGCAAGTCCGTACGAGGGGATTACGTGGATACCGTAGTAGAGGAAACTGCATACAAATTACTGTAAGATTCCTTGTTGTGTTTATTCGTACTCGTTTATGCAATTAACTGTTCGTTGTTGCTGAACTATTAATTTCCGCTGCGCATGTATTACGTGTTTACGTGCTAGTATATTCCAACACTTTCATTCTTGGAATACAAGTGTTCTTGCATCCCGAGTCTCCATAGATCATAGTTTTCCACAGAGAACAGGGGTAGCTTATGACTTTTCGAAGACATGATGAAAATAAAATTTTCAGCAGTAAGAACTATTTAGTAGACCACCAAAATCTTTTAGAAAGCAAGACAATGGTTACCAAAGCAAGTGGTCTGATGAACCACTGCTCTGATACCACTTATTGGTCCCAAGGTAAACGAGTATCACACGTGTATGGGGGCGGTGGGGGGGTGCGGAATACATGTGTACAATTTTTCAAAAACTTTTCTTAAACCTTATGTGATTAGTGAGCCAGACTATTGAGGAATAAGCACTGAGGAGTAACTACCTTGAGTTCAAATCTACTGAGATTTGAACCCTGATTTTAGAGTGCAAGTGTTCTGAATATCTTTGCACATAAAACTATCTTGCTGAATGCTTTAGTGAGTTGTTCAGTTTGATAGTTATTTACACTAGCTATTTGAGGTGCGAAAAGTGTAGGCCCTAAGTTTATACTCGTTTTACTTGCTGAAAACTATTTTACTTAGTTCATAAAATTGTGGTTAAGGTTGTGATTCAGTTCATGCAGATTTCAGTGGTTTGGTTCCAAGCTGAAATATAAAAAGCCTTTTATATGCCTTCAGTGAAAATATGCAGTATGTGTTGAGGTTATACGTGAAAGTATGCTTTTACTTTGTATAACCTATGTATTAAACACTTATTTACTTAAATAAAATATTTACCACTGTTGCTTTTAATAAGATTGAATGTTATATATATTTATTGTAAACCATTCATAGCACGTGTTACACTATAGTTAACGTGGTGATATCAGATCACAGAAGATCACGTTAACAGACTTTTGTAAACAAGTGCGTCTTTCACAATTTAGATAGATCCGAACAATCTATTGGTACAAGTTGATGTGTAAGGCTCAGATTGACTTGTCTTGACCAAGAGATTACACTAGTGCATTTGATGCACTGAAGCGAACCTACAGAGAGGATAAACTCATTCGCACTAACTTATGGGATGAAGAGTTAGACCTCAGTGGTTGTTGATTTCTTAATCTCTATCACTAAATAAGGACTGTGTGTGATTAGTAGTTATTGCTTTGACTTATAAATGGGAAGAGAATCACTGCGACTTCGATACCTTATATCTTGGACAATAATATTAATTACATGACAGTTGCGAGATTAATACAGAGAATCGTGTGCTTGCAATGTCTTGCATGATTGGTCCCCTTGGTGGGCTTGGAACCTTTATCATACTAAATCTTGTAAGTGGAATTAATTTTCCGGTATGGATAATAAAGTTGAGTTGTCCTTACTCCAAGGATAAAGATATTAATTAATATAAAACTTTTCTGTGGCTTAATTAATTAATGGACTAAAAATCTTAAACACGGGAAATAATAACCGGGAGTCATATTACCGTAATATGGGTTGAGATGGATAGTGCAATATTAAGTATATAGTGGAATTAATTAATATTAATGGGCTGAATTATACTTTCACTCAATATTAGAATTCAGAAGCCCATTGGGAGGTCTATCTTAATTCTCCTAAAGGCCCCTCAAGTAGCCCAATTAAAGTCCATTAATAAAAGATGCTTAAAATAAATTAAATATTTGTTGCATTATTTTTCCTTATTTTTTGAAATTAATTAAAGAAAAGAGGGAGAAGGATTTTCTTGAAAAGATTTTATGGAAAGGAGATAAGTATTCTTGCAATACAAGATCATCCCATAAATTCAAGAAATCTCCCACTTGGCATCTTTAATGGGTAATTTTCGAAATTATTAGAGAATAAAATGGAAGAAAGATTTTCTTGAAAAGATTTTATGGAAAATATATGTATTCTTGGAATACAAGAATATCTCATAAAATCAAGAAAGATCCAATCTTGAATTTCTCCCTATTATTTTCGAAAATCAGGCCTAAATAAGGGTGTGAGATTTTTGTGAAAAAAATATACATGGAAAGAAGAATATATGGGATATATTCAAGATTTATTGGAGATCAAGAAAAGATCTTTCCTAACCCTAATTTGAGCCAAATTTTCGTCCACCCCCTCTAATATAAATAGGGGATGAATTTTTCATCCCCAACACAATTTCCATGAGTTGGAAAAATTAGAAATCCACAAAGGTGGTGCAACAATTATTTATTTTTCCTTTGTTTTATAAATTGTTCATTGGAGAACCTTCCACTGGGTTATTAAACGAGGACTTGGGAATACTTGAGAATGACTTTTGGTTGGTAGTCAGTTACTTGATCCTGTCCGTCTCAACGGTTGTCTCTTCAACGGGTATGTTTACATAAACTCCTAGAAATTCTGCATGCTGGGATCATTTACGTGAAATATTGTTTGCATGTTGTTGTTGGATTAATTATTATTTGAATTCACTTAGGTTGATTCATGCTAGTAATAATTGTTAATTTAAATTTGTGTTTATAAGTTCATCCCGATAGATCCTGGCATATAGCATCCCAACAGTATGATATGCAATACAAAAAGCAAATAGCACAACATGTTATAGTGGTTCGGAGACTTAAGCTCATACGTCCACATTCCCTGATTCAGCAGGGGAATTCCTTCAACACTGGAATCCTCTTGTTTTATAGTACCAAGGTGTACTGAACAAATCAACCTATCTCTTAGGTGATCTGTTTCCTAAGAACTACTTCTTGAGTCCTAGTATTCAGAACTACAACAACAACAACAACTTTCAGACTGAACACACTCAAATTACTCACTTCAACTCGCAAACTCAAACTACTCAACATTCCTAACACTTCGGGTTTTGGGTTTGGTTGGGTTCCAACTGGGGTTGAGATATCCTTTACAATAAGATCACTAACAAGGGTAGAATGTCTCAGACTAAGCTTAGAATGTATGCAAAATACTTGGCTTAGTGAAATACAGATGAGCTTTCTTCAATGAAGAAACACTAGGAAAATCATGAGGGTTCGAGTGTTTCAAAGGTTGCTTGAATATGCTTGAGCTCGTGGAATTGCTTGATTTCCCGTAACCTTGTTTGTAACCAAGGTCTTATGTATTTATAGGTAACAGTTAGAAAACTATTTGTTGGAAAGATAGTCTCTAGAGTTTCCTCTTTTGGTTGGTGTAAAACGACTATTTTGAACTCCCATCAAGCTCTTGCATGCTTTGGGCAATATGTACAAAAAGTAGTCTTACATTTGATCTGTAGACTGTTTGAAATGCAGGGTTGACCTTTTTCAGTGAGTTGTCCCTTTCAGTGTCAGTGATCGTACAATGCTGGCGGCAGCTTGTGATTGGCTCTGATCTTCAATTGTGCAGAGACAAACAAACGACCTTAGATCAACTTTACTGAGTGAAAGACAACCTTAGTAAGATCAAATGAATAGATTTAGGGTCTTCATTCTCTTTGTCTGCATGATCTTCAAGCAACATTTATTTTCTTAATAAATGTTCAGGACTCTTGGATTTAGTCCTTTGATCCTTCAGGTGTTCTTCATCACTGAGTTCCCTCAAGGTGTGCTTATCCTTCAGATGACTTGTTCAAGACTTAGAAAACAGACCTACCAAAAATCTAACCTAATCTAAATATGCTGACTATACATTTTGCAGATTCCAATGAATTACAAAATCCAGACATAGAAACCTGAATGTATCGATCAAGATATTCTAATAACATCTTACTCAGGGGTTTTGGGATCTAATCAAAATAATCATATTAAATTCATTTCCCAATAAGTTTCTCTAGTGATTCTCACTGCACGAATTTTTTCAGCAACTTCATCTAACACCACCTTACCTTTTTCTTTTTTCGTCTTGTCTCTACCTATAGGACATAGAATAGTTGAATTGTTGTTGCCTGAAGTTTCTGGATTAGTGGGGGGTTTGAATACTGTCCTTCTTCACTGGTCCTTGATCTCTTTGAGCTACCACCACTTTCTTCAGTATCCTCTTCATCTTCAGCATGGGTGGTAAGTAGGAAATTATGCATATTTTTAATATATTATAGTGCAATTTATTGGACTTGTTTGTATTAAGATGACATGATTAATTACTTATGTGTGTTTTGATGACATTATTCCAAGTTTGATCTATTCTTGTATTTTTTATTTTTTTTTTTTTGTATTTAGTTGTCTTTTATGGAGTATTGATGGATCAGATTTGTGTTGCAAAAGTCCACACTTAATTACTCAGTGTAGGCCCAATTTTAGAAGAATTAAGGAAAAAAAAAAAAAGCCCAAGAAAAATTTATATAAAAGAAAGAGTAACACTCATGTGAATCAGGTCTATGCATGAACTTTATCACTGTTATGAGTAAAAACTATCACTGTTATGCATAAAAACTTTCACTATTTAAAAATATAAAGTATTTTCTAAACAGTGATTATTTTTATGCATAACAGTGATAGTTTTTATGTATAACAATGAGAGTTTTTGTACATAACAGTGATACTAAAAAAACCGAGTTCACGGTGAACTCAGGTTTACTCAAGTTTTTGTCTTAAAAAAAAAGGATGTTTCCTAATATATGTATATATGTTGTTTGAAAGATATTTTCCATATCTTTAACAAATGTGTAGTATATATTTTGTTAGATTTAGAATGGGTCGGTGGTTTTCTTTGCTTGGAGAATAAGAAAGGCGGGGATGCACCTTATATATATATTCAGGAGATTTGGCAGCAACACAGGTTTTTGGGAGAAGAAATATAGCACGGCAGTTTGGAGAGCATGGATGTCTGCAACTGTGTTTAGTTAGTATTTTTATTTTAATTTTAAGGATTTTTAAACTCGTATTTTGATATTTGTTAATTGATTTGAGATGTTTACAAAATTTATTTTAGAATTATTTATTTAATCTATTTTAACTTTCAACATACTTGCATATTTAATTTAGATTGATCACATAGGTTAGATAATTCTTGTATGTCTGCTAGTTTATAAATTTGTAATCCGTAATTGTTACAGATTTATGGCAATTTGTAGCAACTAGTAATTTTGCTAGGGTGATTTCAATCGAGTTCTTTCGAATCGAGCTTGCGTATTCGGGAATTTGTTTGTCCTTTATCCTAGTGCCTAATGCTTTTGCTCTCTGTTTTAAAAATCGGGTCCGACCGGCCGGTCCGACCGGTGAACTGCCCCCAAGCGGCCCAATAGAGGTGTAAAGAACCGCTATTGGGCCGTCCCCTCAAAACCGAAAAAATCGGGTGAAAATCGGTGAAAACCGGGAACCGATGAACTGCCGATTTCCACCGGTTTTCACCATAAAATCCCCTTTCCAGTCCCCTTCCAAAACATAAAAATTCAGTTGTAAGTTTTGGGCCAGATGGATGTTTTGGGCCTGGGCTTTATTAATTTAATTGGATGTATGGTTTTTGTCTTTTAGCATCTATATTTTGATTTTTTTTTTTAAATCATGCATACTATACATATATAATATTTATTATGACGTCACACCGGCTCAATCCGGCTCAATCCGGTCCAACCGATCCGACCGATCCGACCCCGGTCCAACCTTTTTTTGGGGTCGTCCGGTTCAACTTCCGGTTCCGGTTTTTAAAACATAGCTTTTGCTGGATTAAATTTAGATTGTATCTAGACTGTTCAGTTAAAAAGAATCATTGAAGAGCTTGTTTCAATAGAATATAATTAAGGGATAAAACCGGTAGCCAGAGCTTGTTGACTACTTAGGGGCATTAATCCTATAGTTAAATAGAGTAAACGTTACAGTTAGTTAACAACATTAAAGTCGAGAGATGAATGAACTGTGAATTGGAATGTCTTTTTATTATTGAATTTCTTTATTTAATTAATTATTAGTTTCGTAGTTATTTATTGTTTTAAGTTTTAGTTATAGAATTTCAATCCAAACCCCCCTTTGTGTTACGTATTGTCCCTATAAATTCGTACAATTGACACATTAATTATTTTCACGTTCCATGTGGACCGATCCCTTACTTACCACTACTACGAGTTAGTAGAGTAGACGAGGGTATTTATTTTTGTCGCATCTCGACAGTGCAGTCAAATT
Source organism: Stenogyne calaminthoides (assembly GCA_037126765.1). Classification (NCBI taxonomy): domain Eukaryota; kingdom Viridiplantae; phylum Streptophyta; class Magnoliopsida; order Lamiales; family Lamiaceae; genus Stenogyne; species Stenogyne calaminthoides. The sequence continues at coordinate 16,488,795 of JBBCBC010000004.1, forward strand.
TTGGCGCCGTTGTCGGGGAACTGTGATAATTAATATTGTGTTTTTTGTGTGTGATTTGTGGGGGCTTATTTTTCTATTTATTTTTTTGAGTATTTTGGTGTCTTAGTTGTTAATTTTTCACCCCCCGTAATCCCCCGTTATTTCATGTGTCGCTGCAAGTTTTCTGCAATTTTGACACTAGGTGGTAGTGAAATTTCTGCAACCCGTATTTTTTTTTTTTTTCTTTTTTCTCCTTTTTGTTTGTCTTCTTTGTGTGTCTTTCTCAATTTTTTTGCAGGTTCTAGTGCTTGAAGTGATTAAGAATTGTGGATTACTTGTAGCTTCTACACTCTCCAGTTTATCTGGTGATACTCTTCATTTTCTTGTCTTTTCTTCCTTATGCATATTTATTTTTGTTGCTTGTGGACAAGCAACATATTAAGTGTGGGGGGAGAGACATTGATATATATTTTTGGTTGTGCATGGAGAAGTTAAGTCACAATGATGAGTCGAGCATTTTTTTTTAAATGATGTGATATTATTGTTTTGTGGCAAATTATGAAGTTTCTGGTTAAATTTGTTTTGTTTGATGCTAACGGAGTTTGTGAGTCGATGAAAGTTTTCATGAGGGTCCTTTTGAGTTTGTGATAGTAAATTGGTGAATTGATGAGTTATGGTCCTAAGTTGTGCTTTGATTCCGTATAATAGAGTAGTCTAATTAGGTTGCTTTGATAAATGATGCATTCGTGGTGTACCCCTTAAGGTTGGAAAAAAATGATGTGGTTAGGAGAAAAGGGAGTTTAGTTGAAGAATTGTGTAACAACCAAAAAGCCGGTATACATGCCAAAAACTGGATACGACAACGGGGAAACGACAACGGGTATTGTCTCTGCCCGTTGTCATAAGTCAAAACCTCGTTGTCGTAGTTAAACCTTGTTTGTATCACTACTCCGATTTAGTGAAGATTTCATCATGAGGCACGTATAGACTGAATTAAGTCTATACAAATTTTGAATATCGTTCGTAAAGTATTTTTAAGTCTTTCGATGTTACATGTTGTCATATATGTTGGAATTTACAAGCACATAATACAAATAAAACATGCGCAGCGGAATAAACAATTCACCAACAACGAATTATAGATTTCATAATTAAATGACGGAATACGTAAACGGAATTCTTATAGTGTTTCGTAAGCAATCTCCTCAACTACGGTATCCACTTAATTCCCATTCACAAACTTGCACAGATCTGCCAGCTTTGAATCCCCGTATGAAATTGTTAACAAAATTATATACTAGAGATTTTATGGAGAAATATAACTCTTGTGTGTTTAATGAATTTTCAAGTACTCATATATATGAGAGGCCCAACTTAAATCTTAAGTCATCTCTGTTAGGAAATAAAATCTCTAATCCAACAAATAAAATTCTATAGATTTGATTTCCACATATATATTTCCTACAATAATATTCCATATATTATTTTGGGATTCCTATTTAATTAAATCCTATTTAATTAAATCCAATTAATTAAATAGTAATAATAATTAATTCCAAATATAGTTATTATTAATTCTCCATAAATTAAATATTAAATTTAATTTAATATTTAATCAACCAACTATAATCTGTAAATGAGAATTACTTGTTGTGTGACTCATAGACCCTTATTATTCGAATATACATACTTTAAATACTTTATTGATGGGTATCTCGAGACGAAGATTACATCCATCAAGACAAACTTTTTTTTTTTTTTTTTTTGTGTAAAAAAAATCTCAAAATTACATGATAAAGAGATTAATTAAGAAGAAGAAATAAAGTAAACTATGTACTAAAATCTTGGAATGAGATGATGAAGAGAGTAGATGTGGTGCTGAACTCCTCTTCTTTACATTAAAAAATCACAATTAATGAAAAATAAAAGGACAGGTTGATAAGTTGACTGGTATTTCAGTCTTTTTATATTAAAATTGGGAAAGTCTCACTTTCTTATAAAATTAAATTATAGTTTGATTTTTTTTTATTTTTTTTTCTTATTTATATGATTTGCTTAATTAGGATTATAGATATGATTATTTTCTTTCACACGAGAGTTTAGAATATCAAATTTTTATCTTGTTGATTGTACATAATTAAAATGAACGAACGAAAGAATACATTTTCGAATTAGTATTTTCCAACGTAAATTTGCTGATGACTAGAACAACTTGAGATTAATTCTTGAGTTACTAGGATATTAGGATAATTCAAAGGTTATTCCTTGGGTTGTTGGGTTACCTTGTGAGAGGTTTCATCATAAAATGGGTAAAAAAAAATGGTTGTGGATATTTGATAAAAAGACCTAGTTTCTTTTGTCTCAACTTATGACTCGAAACTATCACCGTTTACACATGCCTTGCAATAAAAATAAAACCGAATCTTTAATTGAGGAAAAATACAACTCTCACTTAAAATATTTATAAAAATAAAACGTACATTGAGACCTAACTAGAAGATTTGACCACATATGAAATTATTCATTGAAAATACTAGTTTTCTGTTTGTGCGATGCACGGGCCAGTTTTAAATATTCACTTAAGTGCATTTGAACTATGTTTCTTCATTATTATTTTAAAATTAACCTTGAATTGCATAAATTATTGAAAATGTGTATGAACTCATTGAATGATGGAGGTGAATGAACTATTATGAAAAACTATAGAGAACAAATAAAACCATCATTAGCCAATTTCAAGAGTTTCTACCTAATAAATTTTAACTATTTAATACTAATACCTTGCTGATCAGTTGATAAGAACATTTTTCATTTTTTTACAATTAAATGGACTACATACTCTCTGATATCGATTTTAAAGTGCAAGTAACTACATAAACATTAAGCAACCTTTGAATTTCTAATTGAAGCATGAAATTAGTTGTTAAGTATAATATGAGTCTCCGCCAAAAACATTGGGTACACTCTCAAAAGAAACAAAGAAGAATTAAAATATCTTTCTTACTTAAAGTACATCTAAACCCCTTTAAGAGACCAAAAAATGATGAAGGAGAAGAAAACTATACTTAACTGGAAATTAAATATTGCATTGATAATAAATTAAAAAGTTAAAAAAAAAAGAAAGAAAGATGAGAACCTGGTTACCAGTGATACTAAGATGGTATTTTAGAACACAAATGGACACAAGAAGCACTTTATTTTTAAATAGAGAATCTTATATATTTGTCCATCTTGAAACTTGAAAACTGGAAAGACAATGTAACTATATAATATGTTGATCCCCCGTTCTATACTTAATGGAACAGTCAATTACTGTTTTTTCAACCTCCTGCTCCTACATCTTTCATTGAGTTAATCTTGTCTTGGAACACCTACCAGAAGTGTCATTCACGATGATTGATACATCCAAATAAAATTCAGATCAAGTTTAACTTGAAGAAACATTACATGAGCAGGGGGAAACTTTCATTTACTACAAATTGAGTATTCGAATTAGGGACGCTGTAAACTTATCTCCATTAAGGAATCTTTCTATTTCTACATTAAAAAAAAGTATAAAATTTGAAAAGAAAACACCTCATGCCCCAGTCATGTCATCTACATGGAATTCCAACCTGACATCGTGCATCATCTGCTACGGATATCTCGAATGCTTCTTAGCACCCACAACAAATGTAACTGATTCCCTGAGAAACAAAAAAGAGACAGGACACCATTATAAAACTAAATGCATCTTTGAAAACGTGTGGAGGCAGAATTTTTGTTCCATAATCAATTCCATGGACAACCTTGATTTCCAGTAAAACAGTTGTCCCAATAAGGTTGTTGTCTTAGTACATCAACGGTTTCTGCACACCTTTCTCAATTGCTTTTAATCCCCGCATAATTAATACCATTACCAAACCTGCATAAAGTATAATGGAAAGCAAATATTGTGGTGTCCACAACATTCATTGATTTCTTTTGATTTTGATTTTGTTATATGCAAAACTACACACGTACTTACAAAAATTGATATATAGAATAATCACAAAGATGAATATACATGCCCTAACAATTTAAAGTGGAGTGCTTGAAAACTGAAACAAATCGACTATTCGGATCAAGAAGAGGGAAATTGGACATAATCGAAGAAGGGAACATTTAGAAAATTTTGCAAGAAAGGCGAATCAAACACGTTATAAAGGTCCTTCACTCATCCCCTACCTTGGCATATAACTCTGAACATTTTATTGGAAGACTTCTGGTATTCTCTCGATGACGACAATCGAAGAACACACATAGATCTCGATAATCACCGACGACATAACCTGCATGGAAGCAGATAAGCCCTCACTCCCCAAAAGATACGGGCAAGATAAGAAACAATTTTATTTAAAAAAAGAAAAATAAGAGAAAGAAAGCGAGTAGGGGATTGAGAGACCTTAACATGGAATTAAAGGATATTTCAGTCAACATACAAATGCGATGATGATCCTTTTCACCAATATCAGAGTCGCTGCTGGAATTGTCATCTCTTAAGAAAGCTCATCGTACCTGCCAGTTTCCAACCCGACCTCAGACTCTTTCTTCCCGACCTATTTGACTCTTTGGCACCAGTTATGTAGGTGGTATTCCGAGATTGGCAAGACCCAAAACAACAGAGCGAAAAAGAACAAAGTCAAACTAATACGAAAGATAGAGTTTCGTTTCCAGAGTCGATTTTGCCTCATAATGGCGCGGTATGCTCTTCTTTTGTCCTGTCTTATTCAAAGGCTGGAGAGTAGCCGCCTAACTGTCCACTAGCCCTCTTCAGATTGATGGGGTTTCCTTTTTCGCTTCTCCCCATAAATTCACACTGATGTAGCCGCCTAACTGTCCACTCGCCCTCTTCAGATTGATGGGGTTTCCTTTTTCGCTTCTCCCCATGTTCGCTTTTGGCCTTCCTTCGTAGATCTCCGGATTTCACTCTCAAGTATTTCACCTCTTGAGGCCGTAGACAACCAAGTAAAGTCATTTTCTTCATCTCTAGTAGGTGGTTTAAAAACACCCGAAAACATTACTTTGGAGCTTGACCTCAATCCTATTCTTCAATCCTGACTTCTTCTTTTTTCTGTAAGATTTCAGGAAAAGTCTCTGCTTGGGAGAAGATAGAACTCAAACAAATGCACATAATGAAATAATGAAGCATATGTGGTGAACAACACATATAATTTTAAGTTCCTTAATTCACAAAGAATTAATTAAATTTCCAAAATAATATATTCAGTCAAGAAAGAAAAGATCTTCAAACACATACATGCACAAAGAAAGCATAATCTACCAAAGTGATAACACAATTGAAGCTATTAACTAACCGAATTCCTCGGCAAAGGCATATCTTTAGGGCAAACATTTAATCACATACAATAATTAAAGAACTATAACAACAGAAATTAAGAAGAACATGAGATTACATCATAATTGCTTTCAACAGTTTCATCTTTATCACCATTGTCCAACTATGACTTCAAGTTGTTAACTTTGTAATTCAAGTTCGTATTCTCAATTTCTTCAACCTATTTGTGATATCAATAAGATTTCTCACTTTAATCCATGAATGTGAAAAATGTGAAAGAACATTACTACAGTACTCAGCAGCAACTCTGATCAAAGGGCTCCTGCATCCTCTGAATTGATACCTAATGAGTGACTAATAAGAAAAGCATCATACGACATGAACGAAAAACATCAAGAAAAACAACAATCCGAACATTTACTGATTTAACATATTGAAGTGCATTACTTGTCAAGATTAAGTTGCAGCTAAAGAGATACATTTAAAACAACATTGTTTTTTTAATTCTTGAGGGGAAGAGACACCAAACTGATCATAGTTGCCTCTGCATAATTTCTGAAATCGATGGAAGCTTCTCCAAGTACTCCAGCTAATTTAGATGTCCCATATGTAACATAAAAGAAGTGTTAGGTTCAGAACATCGCTTGGAGACAAAGAGAAGAGTAAAGATCCAACTCCGTAACATCTCATACCATCACTAAAACAAAGTAGTATATCCTCTCATGAATCTATCCCGATTTTGGGTCTCGCTTGAGCTTTACGGATTCAAAGATAGGATTATCGCAGATGCAACTCCCATTTCGAACTGATGTCTTGTTGAATTTTACAGTGGGCTTTCCAACATTGGCATGCAGGAACTACATATATCATCATTGCATCTCCTCCAAAGTGTGGCACCTGATTATTCAGAAAGGCTGATCAATCAGTTCAATCTCTTGTGTAATTTTAGACATTTTGAATCATATTTACACTTTGCCTAAAAAGAGAACTCTAAAAGAGAAGTTCCAAAACCAGAAGCCCTGATCTTCTCTGCTCTTGTTTTTGGAGATCGACTGATTAGACCACGATATTTATCCCAATTAATCATTAGTTCAATTGCCATTGGAAAGTGTAGAGAAAAGTCCGGTACAAAAAATTAAGAACACCTTAATCATCTCAAAATTGATCGTTGCTTCTTCTACATGCAAGATAAAAAATAGATACTTTGAAAGAGAGAGAGAAATAAAGCGAGAAGGGAAAATTGAGATACCTTAATAGAAGGATCATCTTGTGAAGAGCAGTAATCCTCAATTGTTTCAAAGCAGGGTCCTCCATCCTTTTTGTGAAATTCTTGAAGCGAAACCTAAATCTCACAATTAGGCATCGCGAATCCACGTCTCCTTAGCATTCCAGCAACGTTTCCGAAGCCAAATAGTATTTGTGGATCTCAATGCTAGGATCATCCATAAAACTGCTCAAAATTCACGTATTTCTTTTCAGCGTCTTCAGCGACTACTGTTTCTCCTTCATAAAGAATGTTCCTATATCATAAATCCAAAAAATAAAGAAATCCAGATCGAACGTGGTGGCGGACGTCTACGCTCTACGTAGACATCGTCGATTACCTATCTAACCATTCAATTCTTTTGTGGAGACGGAGCGACGACCACTGGGCAATAATATACAGACAGAGAACTGAAGCGTTAGAAGAGAAAACCAGGTGGCTTAGCCATGTTACGGAGTTGGATCTTTACTCATTCTCTTTGTCTCCGTAACATCGATTCAAAGCCAATAAACCAGGTGGCTTAGCCCACCTGTCCACTGAACTCCTCAATTGAGTGGGAGACCCATGTTCGATTCTCTTTGGGAACGAATTGGAGTATGGAAGTTATAAGGTGATTTGGTGAATTTATGAAGTGTTTGGGTGCATGGTGTACTAATTACTAACAACTAACTTTGTCCAATAAAAAAAAAAAAAAAAAAAGAGAAAATAATTTTGTTCGAAGAGTAAGAGGCGGTTTACACGTGACATACCACTATGTCTTATGTTGACACATGGCTAAAGGAGAAAAAGACTGAAATTAACACATGACACAAGGAGAGAAGATTGAGATTGACATGTGGCAGCAGTTGGCGTCAGGGGCGGATGAAGGAAATTTTTTCAAGTAAAGCACAAATTAAAATTTGAACAATAAAATATTACTAAGCTCCTAAGCATAAATATTCCTTCTGCCAATAAATATAGATTGCACAGCAGCATATGCCAATCCATCATATAAGCATAAGTTCTTATTAACATACTAACCATTTAAGTATTTAACCCACATGGGCATTGCCATTATTATATTATACTTCTTCCCGTCCCGAGATAACGTGCACCCCTATTCGGGCACAAAAATTAAGAAAATTTATTTTATTGGTATTATTTAAATCAATTATAATGATATTGTGAGGGTGTAAGTTTTGAGTGTTTTGTCATGTTAGGAAATGTACACGTTATTGCGGGACGGACCAAAAAGGAAATTGTGCACGTTATTGTGGGAAGGGGGTAGTATATAATATGAATAATTAATTAATTGTCAAATTGATTCGTTGAATCATTGTCATTGAGCACTATATTAATAATGGGCCAGACGCAGCCCATTAATGGGCCCCCAAAGAAAACTAGGTATTTATATTGGCTTTGAATCGCCATCTATTATGAAATACCTAGAGCCTATGATAGGGGATCAATTTACGGCCCGATTTGCTGATTGCACATTTGATGAAGATCATTTCCCGGCATTAGGAGAAGACAAGAATCTAAAATTAAATTAATGTCGAGAAATTTCATGGTATATGCACGACATTATATACACACAACCACACACTTGCAGGCGCAGTAGTAGGAGAAACGAAAACAGAGCACTGATATTGCTTAAAAAAATTGAGTCTTCTTCGCCATTAATCACCACTAAACTAAGAAAATTTTGGAGAAATCCCCAAACAAATTTACTTTGAAAAGACGAAAACGAGCACGAGAAATCTCTACAAACCTCTTACCTCTCTTAGTTCATAACAGAGTCACCGAACCGACACCGTGCCCTTCTTTCTCAATTGTCGTTCACGCCGCAGAGGGTTTGCTTGTTTCGGGAATTGGGGAAAAATGAATAGCAACGCGTCAATTTAATTTTAATAAAAATATTTTTAATTTTTTTTCAAGGGTATATATGGTATTTCATTTCAAAATTTGAGGTGGGACACTTGCCCTGTCTGGACCAAGCGTGCGTCCGCCCCTGGCTGGCGTAAAACATTCTCCTATTATATAATAAGATTATTTTTTGAGTATTTCTCTAGTGCATCAGTGTCCCGTGCAGTTTAAATGTATTTTTAAAATATATAATTTATTTTCATTAAAATGTTAGTACTTTTAAGTTAAATAATTTGTACTATCTCCGTCCCAAGATAACGTGCTCGCTATCTTTATTATCGAGTTTTAGTGAGCGAGTTGTTTATTAGTATGTGAAATGATAAATTGTCGTTTAAGGAGGGGTATGATAGATCTACCTCTCATCTATTATATGTCTCTTTAAAAAATATTTTATCATTTCAAATACTAATAAAAAACTCGCTCACTAGAACACGAGAAAACAGTAAATGTGTACGTTATCCCAGGACAGATGGAGTATGTTTTATTAAAAAACAAATTATGTATTTAGTTAATCATTTGGGTTGCACGACGCACATCTCCTATATACTAACGTAAAAACTTGTATGCAATATTGCATACAAGTCATATGTGCAATTACAAGTTAATTGGGTTTTTTTTTTCGCGGGTCTTCAACGCCGGGTCGGGCAGGGCTTCTTCTTCCTCGCGTCGCAACAAACACAATTTAGATCTCAGTTTTGGTTTTCACGGTGCTGCTTCTTCAGGTTTTTCATTATCTTCTCTTGTTCTTCTTTTTCTTTTTCTTTTTTTCTTTCATATTCTTCTCAATTTCTTCAGTTTTCTCTACTCACAAATTTACAGGTCCTTCTGCACTCTTCTCACACTATTATTTAAATATGTAATCTTGAATTGAGGATTATTTTTCGCGATTGTACTGGTTTTTGTTCATATAGTAACACTGCTTGTTAATAGCGTAACACTCTTTTATTCATGTAGTAACACATCAAGTTGTTCTTTAAATCTGTAATTTTGGACTGAGGATTTCTTTTCGCGATTGTACTGATTTTGTTCATATGGTAACACTTTTTTCTTCATAGGGTAACACTTTTTTGTTTATGTAGTAATACTTATTTTTTTAGTAATATATAACACTGTATACATGTCATAATATTATGTGAATACTCATGTGTTACCATATGAACAACAATGTGTTACATTATATTTTAATATGTGTTACGTAATATATGAAGTTATTTCAATATAACAATGTAGTAACACTTACACATAGATGTAGTAACACACAAAAAATTGACAAAAAAAAATTTAAAAATTATGTGCTCAATAAGAATAGAACTTGTGACCAAATACATTAACAATAAACTTGAACCACTAGACTACAACACATATTTGATAAACATATCATTCTATAAATATATATCCGCTCATCCAACTGAACCTCATAGTCTTTGCCCGCCCGTGCCCGATCCGCTGTTGACCCGCGAAATTTTTTTAAATTTGCCTTAATTATGGTGTATTGCACATATTACTATTGTGCAATATTCCACAAGAGTCCTACTCATATACTAAAGGCGAATCACCCCCAATTCATATGTTGGCTTTATTTCTAATCTCTGCATTTCTGTGAGAATCTATTTATAGTATTATTATTAGTTTTTTTATTTTTTATTTTAAGTTATTCATTATTTAATTTTGATACTTACCTTCCATTTATTTGTTGTTGGGAGAAATCCTAGCAGTCTCCTGCCTTTAAGGTCAGTTGCGGCCCAAGACCCCTCGTTCACTCGATTAAAGGCATAGTTGTGTGCCGCCCGTAACGCCTGCAACTAGATATTGGTTAAGGGAATTAAAGTAGCACCTCACTACAAGTCCGGACTTTTAGTCTAGTGGCAAGCGCTTGATCCTACTGTTGGGAAATAAGGGGTGTCCGGATCTATTCGAGGTGAATTTAAATACATATTTAAATTAATCAATTAATTACTAACATGAATTAATCCTAAATCAATTCAACATAATAATTAAATAAATAAATAAGCAACATGCGTACACGTAATCCACGTAAATCCTAAGCATGCGGAATCTAGGAGTTACGAGATTACATACCTCTTGTAGAGACAACCGTTGAGACGATGGATCAACCCAAAGTGCCTTCTCAAATATATCTCACGTCCACGAACGTAATCCGGTGGAAGGATTCTCAACGAACGATTTTAATTTAAAGGAGAAAATAAAATATTTGTCACCACCTTTGTGGATTTCTAATTTTTCCAACACATGAAATTACACACTCATAATTGAAGTTTTTCGAGAAAACACAATCTGTCGACATTTCAAAATATTTGATATTTTATCGACGCTGATATTTTTCCGAAAAAATCAATTTCTGTGTTATCTTGGAGATGAAAAATTCATCTCCTATTTATAATAGGGGGGGGAACAAAAATTTAGGTCAATTGGGGCATTGAGAAATTTTCTTGCTTCTTCTCCAAGAAACAATCTTGAATATATCCAATATATTCTATTTCCCAAAATATCTCCCAACAAAATCTTCTTCTCCTTATTGTTATGGAATTTTCGAAAATTTACTTAATAAATAACCAAGTGGGAGATTTCTTGAATTTAATGAGATAATCTTGTATTCCAAGAATACTTATCTTCATTCCATAACAAAATTCAAAGAAAATCTTTCTCCCATTTTATTTACTAATTTCGAAAATTAATTGAAAAATTAGGCAATAATATTTTCTTCTCATTTTCATTAATTGGACTTTAATTTGGGCTATTTGAGGGGCCTTTAGGAGCTCCAATGGGTTAAACTTTAATATTTAGCCAAAATATTATTCAAGCCCATTAATATTAATTTATTCCACTATAAAATTAATATTGAACTATCCATCTTAACCCATATTACGACTTCACAATAATATTGCTCCCGATCATTATTTCCCGTGTTTAAGATTATCTTAGTCCATTAATTAATTAAGTCACTAAACAGACTTTATATTAATTAGTATCTTTGTCCTTGGAGTAAAGACAACTCAATATTATTATCCATACCGGAAATAAATTTCCACTTGCAAGATTTGGTATGATAAAGATTCTGAGCCCACCATGGGGACAAATCAAGCAAGACGTGTTTGCACACGATTCTCCGTATTAAATCTTAGCAATCCTCTTGTAATCAATAATATTGCCCAAGATACAATGTATCAAATCGCATTGATTCTCTTCCCATCATAAGTCAAAGCAATAGTTATTAATTTCACACGATCCTATTTAAGGAACAGAGATTAAGAAATAACGAACCACCGAGGTCTAATTCTTGTATATTTAGTACTGAAGAATTTATCCTCCTGTAGGTCCTATTCAGCGCATCATGATGCACTAGTGTAATCTCTTGGTCAAGACAAGCCAATCTGAGCCTTACACTTCAACCTTTCATGATGGATTGTTCATTTCCATCTGGGTTGTGAATTTGTACTTAATCACGAGAGACTGTTAATTTGATCTTCTGTGATCGGGTATCACCAAATTAACTTCAACGTGATACGTACTTTCTTATCGAAAAGGTTTGCAATAAATATATATAACATTCATTCATATTTAGTGCAACAGTGATAAATAATTTATTTCAGTAAATAAACAAGAAATTCAGTTTGGTTATACAAAGTAAAAAACATATTTTTTAGTATAACCCCAACACCTACAATTGGTATTAGAGCACATGTCACGGGTTCGAGTCCCACATGACGCAAATAGTGGTATGTTTGGCGAAAGTCAGACTACTGCTAGGGGGGGGGGGGGTTGTTGGGAGAAATCCTAGTAGTCTCTTGCCTTTAAGGTCAGTTGCGGCCCAAGATCCCTCGTTCACTCGATTAAAGACATAGTTGCGTGCCGCCCGTGGTGCCTGCAGCTAGATATTGGTTAAGGGAATTAAAGTAACACCTCACTACAAGTTCGAACTTTTAGTCTAGTGGCAAGCGCTTGATCATACATCTATTATCTATTAATTATGAATCACCTCCTATTTATGTGGTTGTTATACTTCATCTTCAAAACATATACATTAATTTATATTAAATACATCTATAATATCTATAATGCAAAACCTCTATAAGATGATGTGACAATGATGTGGCAATGTCATATTCTTCTATTTCTAATCCCTTTAATCTCATTCATTTAGAAGTGTTGTTTTAATCTTAGCCGTTGATTTTGTCTTATTTTTCCTATAAATTGAGACCTCTCTCATTCATTTTTTTCCCATTCTCATTTACATGTGATTTCTCTTCATTTCCTCTCATTCATCTGCTCTGCATATGGTATCCTCTCTAATCTCTAATCTTATTTTTTTTATTGATCGGATCTTTTATTATTTCAATCAATAAATTGTTCTTATATCATTCTTATATCATTTTTTTCAGGCAACTGATTGGTTTCATTATACGTTTTGTTGTTGTTTTTATTTCATTCATTTTTTTTCTTATTCATTATGTATTTTATTGTTATTATTCGGTTTCTTCTCACAATATTTCTTGATCAATAGATTTTTTTTTTCATAATATTTCATGATTTCTTATTTATCTTAAATTACCAATCTTATTTTATTTTTATATATACTTTTTGCAAGTTGAATAAAAATAGAGAATATTACATGTCAATAAGGATAGGGTTATATGAAGATTATGTTTTTCTACTGAGAAGATGAAGACAAGATTATATTTATATCGATCTGATGCAAAGATTATTGTAAAAGTTTCATAAATTATTGTTACATTTCGTTACATCTAATGTTAGATTGTAGATTCTTCTATTATAAGGATGTTGATACTTCAACCATTGTATATTCGAAAATATTTAATAAAATATTTTAATTATTTCGCTGAGAATATTGAATATATAAATTAGTATAATTAATTTTGGTATAAAAATTACAAAATTTATTGGCAATGTACGATTAATAAATGTAAAAGCTGCGTGATTAAAAAATTCAGATATTTATGCTTAATTAAGAGATATAAACCACCTATTTAAATAAGAGATATGCAAAATTACAACTAATATTATTTACAAATATATGTTTAAAATTTATGATTTTAAAAATTAATTTACATTAAAATTAAATTTATTTTGGTACCCACATCTCCGGCTCCTGCAGAGATGGCCATCATTCATTTGATGCCAGCTGCTTTGTTAATGTATTAATAATTTTTTATTCGGTGTTAAATAATTATGTTTTTTTTCTTTTAAATATAATTTACATAGTAAATTAACATATTTTTTTTGTATTTTACATATATAAAATATTAAAGGGTTAATTCTAAATAAATACACGACCTTTAAGCCAAATGTCAATTTAATCACGACCTTTAGAATTATTGTATAAAAGCACCATCCTTTAATGTTGTTGCAAATCAATACACATTTTTTTCTCCGGGCGTGAAGAGATGATATGGCTCGCCAAAACTATTTTTTTTGCCATGTAAGTTGCCACGCCAGTCTACGATCGAGTAGGATGAAATGTCCAAATCATAAATATGAAAATATAAAAAAGGTGAATTAAAAAAAAAAATAAAATAAAGAATCTAAAAAAACAAAATAAAACATTTAAATCTAAATTCCAAAACTTTGGGGATTTTGGAATTTTTGTGTAAAACTAAATTATGGGGACTCACAGAACTCAATTTTGGGGATGGGGGTATGTGGTTTTGCGGTTATGAGAGTTTTGTATAATCAATCAACTTTTTGATGAAGATGCGGCAATGGAAGGATGAAGGTATGATAAAGATGAACTGGTTGGTTTTTTTTTTAATGTACATTTTAATTGTTTCGCACGTTTGTTTAGATTTTACTTCTTTTAGTTTTTGTTTTGTGTTTTAATTTATTTCAAATGTTAATGATAGAGGATGTATAATATGATGTGGAATTATTTTAAGAAAAATATTTAATATGTGTCATCGTAATCGGCGAGTATACACCATGTTATCCCTTTTTTCAGGCCGAAGAAAATAAAAGGTGTATCTATTTGCAACAATATCAAAGGTTGAGATTTAATACAATAATCTTGAAGGTCGTGATTAAATTGACATTTGGCATAAAGATCGTGTATTTATTTGGAATTAACCCAATATTAAAAATGTAACTATTGAATAAATTAATTTAAGCTAAATAAATTTTGAAGTATTTGATCTAAGTAATAAAGTCGAATGAAGTTTCAATATGGAGCTAATGCGGAGTTGATTTCTATTGATTTTTTCTATTAAGTGCTCAGTACTACCAAACCATTGTTTCATTTTGAAGGAAGGAGTGTCTGTAATGCTTCTCAGGAATATTGACCAAAAGTCAGGTTTATGCAATAACACGAGGTTGATTGTCACAAAGCTAGGAAATCATAATTTTTAAAGCACAAATAATTTCAAGAAAGAATATTGGGAATAAGGTGTTCATCCCAAAAATTATACTACCTCTGTCCCGAATTCGAAGTCACATTTACTTTTCATACGTGTTTTTGCAAGCGAGTTTTGTATTAGTAATTGAAATGATAAATTAATTTTTAAGGAGGGGTATGATAGATGAGTCGCTCACAAAAATGCGTGCAAACAGTAAACCCGCCTTCAAATTCGAGACGAAGGGAGTATTAAGTAATTCAGATCAAACAACGTCAGTAAAGTTTAAGAGGAAACAATTTTCAATCATATTATGTTTTTGCGATGACAATAAATAAAACAATCAATTTTCAAATGTAGATTTTATCTTTTAAGATTTTACAAATACAATTATATCTTTTAGATCTCTCGAGCTAAAAACAAAAGAAGATTACAAATTTCGTGTCTCGGTTCGGATGGGAAACCTTGCAAGTATACAAAAAATGTTGTTTATAAATAATTTTTTCGAAATTTATAATTTATAGTGTGTGTGTGTGTATATATATATATTAAATCTAAATTTATGGATTCATTTATTTTTTATAGAGTCATCAAATATAATAACACATAAAACCATAATTTTCATATTTGAATTATATTTTCATTTTAGTACTTTGTGAAATACGAATTATTTAATCATAAAAAATACTTAATAACAAAAAAATATTAAAATATTATTGATTATTTTACATAAAAAAATTCTTTCATTCTGCGAAGTTCGCGGAGCTAACACCAGTACTCCATAATTTATAAATTTATACTTCCTCTTATTCTTTTTAAATATCAGTCTCATGTAACCCGACATACTACGTCGACAAGAGATTGAAAATAATTTTTATATCATTAATTTTAAATTAAATACTTTAAATATTTAATTAATTTGATTAATTTAATTATAGACGTAATTTTTTTTTCTAATATTGTATGTGCATATTTTCATTCATTTCTTATTCTAAATTACTCCCTCCCATTCTTTTTAGTATTTTAGAATATTTATATAATAAATGTTGTTCTGATATTTTCTCCTCTCATTATATCATGTAAACATTAACCTTAATTTTTTATAATTAAATATTTATAACAATAAATACTATTGGCTGGAAAAATTATTTACACACCATATTTATAGAAAAATTTAAAATTTTAATAACTATGAAAAGTAATCATTAAAGATATATATAAGATAATAATTAATGAAAATGTCAAAACGATATGTATTATGCAATTAATATATAAGATTGATATGTGTATGACATCTAATTTTATTTATATATTTGGAAAGTGGAAAGCCCGGACAAAATAGTACTACCTCCGTCCCCCAAAAGTATGCTCACAGGGTTAAAACATATTTTACGAAAACTTAAATTAAGTCAATTTATAAATAACATAATTGATTGTGAGTAAAATATAATGATAACTTGAGTAATTAAGTGATTGTTGGATGATGAAAATAAAAAAAATTATGCCCATAAATATATTTAATCTACATTTTCGTAAAATATGAAAATATATTTCAAATTAATTGAAAGATCTTTTGGGGAATGAAAAAGACCGATTTTTCTCTCTTTATCTTTTTAGCGTAATAATTGGACACAATAAAAAGGAGCACCATCAGAAATTCCCACAACCGAACACAAAAAATCTAATTTTGTTAGCGTAAACTCTCCGACAGCAGAGAGAAGCAAAGAAAGAAAGCTCGCTGATTCAATCCCATGGCGAACAGCAATTTACCGCGGAGAATCATCAAGGTAATCCTACGATCTTCCGTTTGCGTTCTCGATCCCTCTTTCATTTCGTCTCTAAACCCTAGATTTTGATTGTATTTGTTCGAATTGTTCGATTTTGGTATTTGTATTATGTAGCTTATAATCTTTTCTTTTGTCTTTTTCATGTAATAGGAGACCCAGCGTCTTCTTAGCGAACCAGGTAAAAGACCTTCAATTTCCACACTTGCTTGCACTGAAAGTGAATTCTGTGTTTGCACATAGAAATGGACGAGCAATTTTTTTTAAAGCTCATATGTACTTATAAAACCCTAATTGGCTAATGAAGCTGTTTTTTGTATTTATTACCCTCTATTGCCTTGTAAGTTGTAACGTATCAAAAAGGTTGAATGCTATGCAGGAACTGAATGAAATGCTGAGATAATTGTTTAGTAATATAGCAGCGTAGTGATTGTATGTTCATTCAATGGGGTCACACTTCTTGCTTGATTATCTGATGTATAGTAATTAGAACTGAAGAGCAGGAGTGGGATAGTATTATTCAGCTGATTTTTTTGAAGTAAAACAATTTGTAGAGAAGTGGTCAAGTGGGTTTTGTTTTGATTCTAATTAGCATTGATCAATATATGTACAATCATAGACAATTGTGTATAAATCTTGCTCACACATTTAATGTAAATGCTAGACAAAACATAATCATGTGTAGGCCCTCTTTTCTTAAGTATATAAATTTAGGTCTTTGTTATAAATAATAATAAAAACTATGTAACAGTAAACAAAGAAGATGATGAGAGTGACGGATTGCTACTATGAGTTCTGAGATGTAGCTGATGTTAAATGTTGATTGAAGTGAAAGAAAGAGTTGAAGGAGATGATAGATGCATGTGATACATCTCTTTAGTCTTTTTTAACACTATTTAAAAAAAAAAAATTGTTGTGTGTCTATATATATGTGCGCTTGCTTGTTTGACTGTGTGTCTTTTGATGTATTGACTCATGAGAGTGATCAGACCCATGATGGAGGGAAGGGAGGAAGTGACTAACACATGTACATTTGCTAAATTTTGAAGCATGTATGTGAAAATGTACTTGGAATTCCTTATTTATCCTTGCCCCGTACATTCATGCCAATGTATAACGTTACCTCTTTTTCCTGCAAATAAATTGAAAATATTTCGGAACATTTATGGGATATGACATGATCTTGTACTTCTTCTCTTGACTATTCGATTGGTCATATTTAGAATATATCTTTTGTTACATGAATACAGCACCAGGAATAAGTGCATCTCCTTCAGAAGACAATATGCGGTACTTCAATGTAATGATTCTTGGGCCTTCACAATCACCTTATGAAGGTAACCCGAACTCGCATTTCTTATTCACTGAATTAGTGTCCTTTCAATGGTGCTATTTACAGTTTATGCTCTTTCTTTCAACTTTCAATGCTCTTTTTCTGTAATCTTATCTGGACTATTTCCCCTAGTTTATTCTGTATGAAGGTCTTTAGGTTCTTGTTATACTCGCTGTTCTTTTTCCTCTTGCCGTGTAGTTTTTGTTTTAGGGTCATTTTTTTTTCTTGAGATACTTAAGCCAGTAAAATATTATTGTTGTTGGATGAACAGGTATGATCTTAGTTATTTTTTGTCATTGATTATGTTAGGATTGTATATATTCTACCCCTCTCTCACTCTATTTCTGGAAATAAGCACCCCGTTACTCTAGCTTTGTTCATGAATGTGATTCTATCTCTTTAAGGGGGACAATCAAAGTTTATAGTGGAACTCTTTCCTCTCTCGCTTTCCCTCTTTCTTGTGATGCATCTAGACCCATTTAGCTATATTACACCAATATATTGCGCTAAATTTGGATTTTTTCTTCCTATTTAGTGGAGAAAATGTTTATGATTCTATCTAAAGTTTCTTAATTCTTCCAAATATTTATATTATGTAGGAGGTGTTTTTAAGCTGGAGTTATTTTTACCTGAAGAATACCCAATGGCTGCCCCCAAGGTACTTTATAATGGCTCCAATGGTTGAGATGGCAACTATTGCTTTGTGGTTTTTCCTAAAAACATTTATTGGTAGCTGTAGGATCAATGTGTATAAGCCTCAGGGCTATTACTTTACATTTGCCGTATTTTCCTTTGTTTGCACAGTTACAGCTCATTGTCCCCTGGGGCTTGAAACTATTCCTTATAATTAGAGCTCAGAGAATCCCTTTTACCTTAATTGAATTTGAACTATGCGTTTGCTAATGCTCAATTGCCTTTCTATCTACCTTGCAATTTTCAAATGTTCCTCAGAGTTTAATGCAATCTAATAAGAGTGTCCTTCAGGGAAGAGAGCATCATAACCATTCATCATGCGTGGCTTTTTTTGTCAGTAGTGCTCCTATACTATTTCTTGTTTTATGAATGGGCCTTTTCAGTTTGGTGCTTATGCTCTTCAAAAAAGAATAATAATCAACAACTCTCGGAATGCCTATCTCCTTTTTCAAATTAAAGGATCTCATTGCTCAGTTTGAATAGATTTTATTCAGTAAATCATTGTCTATTCATGTGATGTTATAATTGATATTGTATAGTTGATACCATTTATTTCCACCCTTTTCTTGTATGAGAGTGTCTTGTGAGCTTTTCCCTAGGTAATACAAATTAAGAATGTTAAAATGGAAAAATAATTTATTGCATTATGCTGTCACATGTTGGAAAGGATCTCTCAGAGCCCCTTCCACCAGTAGGATTTCATATTGTGGTTGCATTATATATTTATCTTTAACCTGTCTTTGTGTTAATGATGGTTGGTAATTGTTAACAGATGTTCTCATTTCACTGGGTCTGTAGAATACAATGTATTATAAATTTGAACGAGTCAGAAATAGCATTACTTTATTTTATTGATTTGAGTCTGGATGTTGCAATTCTTGCACAGAATTATGTGAAGTTGTGTTAATATATTCTCAACTGCAAATATTGCGCTGTTGAAACTTTATGGTCGGTTTGATTTGTGTTTTGAAAACCGGATTTGGGATTTTGAAATCTAAATCCGGTTCTGCTTTGGAATTTTATAATCTGATTTTTAGAGACCTAATACATCCACCCTACAAATACCTATAAACCTTGTAAATAACATTTATTTTCTACACCACTCTATCCATATGATTTTTTTATTCCCAATATTATTTTATTTGTCACTTTTCATACCTCTTATTCTCACTTTTGCAGCTTCAATAAAACACATTATTTATTACACAATCATTCAATCATTAAAATTGCAATCAACATCAACAATATACATTACAACATCACACACTATTACTCATCAATTTGACATAAAGTTAAATTCTAACCTATCAAAATCTCAAAATAAACACACACTACTACTATTTATTAAGTTTTTGAAATCCACTAAATTTTGAAACCCTTTAAATCCCAAATCAAACATACCCTTCTATTTTGTATGGACTTGTTACATGAATATAATGATTAGCCTTTTCTATGACTGTTCTGTTACTAACACTTAATCGATGTCCAGTTAATAAGATTATTTGTAGCTTTGTTTGGAGCATGCCTAATTATTAACATCTCCTCTCAGGTTCGCTTCCTAACAAAAATTTACCATCCAAACATTGATAAGGTTTGTTTAGTTTGATTTTCTTGATTCAATTAGTTCACCGAGTATACATTCCGATGAATTAATGAAATTTCAATGCAGCTTGGAAGGATATGCCTTGATATTCTTAAGGACAAATGGAGTCCGGCACTTCAGATTAGAACTGTACTTTTGAGGTATGAAATATTGCAACATTCTCATACCATGCAGAAGGCTTCCTCTTCTTTATGAACTGTCAGCTGCTAAAACAATGGATGTAAACGAACCGAATCAAGACGAATATTAGAATATTCGATTCGATTCAATAAAATATTTGAATATTCGTATTTGAATTGGTTAAAAATTTCGAATATTAAATCTGATTCGTTATTCGATTGTGAAGTGGTATTCAAATTGTTTGATAGTATACGAGTATTCGATTCTAAATTTAAATTTTATTATTTTTCTTATAAAAATTACACCCTTGTTTTAGAAATTTAATTTCTAAAATTTAAAATATTATTCATCAATTATTCTGAAGTAATAAAATAGTATTAATAATTTTTTCATTAATTCATATTATATACCATTAATTATTCATTAAATTAATAATATATATTAATAATTATTATTAAATTATATAAATATAATAATTGAATATACACAAATAACGAATTGAATATAGTGGTGCTCATATTCATATTTGAATTATCTTTCGAATCATAAAATTCATTTGTATCCTAATTCAACTTCCAATATTTTGAATTCGAATCGTAATATTCGAGTACAAATACCGATTAGCACCATAATTATCTGATTATTTTATATCCCTAGACCCTAACTAAAATTGGTGGTAAACATAAGAAAGATGTGCATCTTTTGTTCTTGTATTAATTTCTAAATGTTATAGATCTGTGAAGTTCTTTCTCCTTATTAAACTCTACCATTGTCTTTTATTTATTATTTGTCTCATTGCTTTTGTTGCTTATGTTCAGTATTCAAGCACTTTTGAGTGCTCCAAATCCAGATGACCCACTCTCTGAAAACATTGCTAAGCATTGGAAAACTAATGAGGTGGAAGCTGTTGAAACAGGTGCGCTTGAATTGTGCATCTGCACACAGATTCTAAAAGTTTTCTTTCTTTGTTTTTCTTTGGTTAATTTTTTCAGCGTTTTGTTTCTAATGTTGCAGCTAAAGAATGGACACGTTCATATGCGGTTAATGGTTGAAGTGAAACCGGAACCCAGAATTGAATTTCCAAAAGAATAACTTTTAATGTATGTTATTGACCATCAAATTACAAGGAAAATTTGGACAATGGATAATGCTTAAAACTGTTGTTTCCCTGCAAGAGATTGGCATTTTGCTACTTGTTTCAAATGTATAATTAGTTACTTTTGGTATATATATTATGATCCGTTGGTCTATTGAACAGGTAAATCAAGTCCTAACTTTTATTTTTGTGAAAGTTACTTTGTTTGTGTACTAGTTTTATCTGGCGTAAGTTTAGTAGGAGAGCGCAATGAATATTGTACTGTCATATTACGTGTATTAAACGCTTGTTTAGAATATGATTAATTGACATGAATCTTGGCTTGTGGGGAAAATCTTGATACATGTCTTAACTTGTCCATTTTAGCGTGAGAGTCGGATGGTGCAATATCAGGTGGGGTGTGATGCAGATTCAAATTCAATATATTCTGTTCACTTGTCTGCTTTTATATTAACTAAGTTTGATATTTTCTTCGGAGTAATTGATGATTTTTTTCTCCGTATAATGGGGGTGTTTGCAAAAAAATTATTAGTGATTATAGTCACCTTTGGAGTGTCTTATTTCTCTTTTATTAGATTGTCTATTTGCAAATTCTATTGTCAAACTTTTAAAATAAGTGTTTCTCATTTATTTTTAAGAGTTTGCAAACAAGCTCTAAAAAGTTATAAGTTAAAGAGATAATGATTCTAAAGACAAAAAAATAGAGACAAGTATTTCTTTAAAGAAAAAAAATTGAAGAAAGTGACTTCTAGGTCACAAAATGAGTACATTTTTACCCTTACTTTAAATTTTTATTACATTTGTGCCATGCTACTCAATTGGGCTCACAACTCAAAAAAAAAGAAACCTTAATTTAAACCACAAATTACGCTCAACAACTCTGTTGGGAGATGAATTTAATATAAACAGAAAAGATTTAGATTAGATCTCAAAACCCCTGAGTATGACAAGTTCAGAATGATCTAAGGTAGATTAGAATACAAGTTTCAGTATAGTTAGTTCAGGAAATATCTGCAAAATGTATAGTCAGCAGATATCTCTGAAATTTATAGGTAAGACACACACCGAGGGGGAACTCAGTGAGATGACTAAAGCATCTGAAGACTCTGAAGACTTTGGAAGACTCAGAAAAACCTGAATTTCCAGATCGTCCTGAAGACTCAGATCAACCTGAAGACCTGAAGATTATCTACCTGAGGACAAACAGTCTGAGGAAGTTTTACACAGTTATGAAGAATAAATGTTGTCCAAGTATTTGATTGTAGACAAAAGGAAGTAGAACTAAGTGTCTTTTAAGGTTGTCTCATTCAGAGAGATTGACCTAAAAGAGCCGTTTTGTTTGTCTCTTTTCACTGAAGTCAAGAACCAATCAGAGAGAGACAACACTGTACTTCACTGACAAAGAAAGCGACGTGTCACTGAGAAGTCAGAAGTACTGAGTTCCAGACTGCAAAAACTTAGTGATTGACTGCATTGATCATATATTACCCAAATCATGCAAGGGCACGTTCAAACCCTAAAATAGACGTTTATCACTAACCAAATAAGGAAACTCTTGATGCTATCTCCTCCAACGGATAGTTTTTCAAGAGTGACCTTGGAGAGTTGCCTATAAATACCAATGATCTTCACCATTGCAAGGTTACGGAAAATCAAGCAACTCAAGAGCTCATTCGTATTCAAGTTTACACTGTGAAGCACTCGAAACCCTTAGAATTTCCCAAGTGTTTCATCTTTGAAGAGAGATCATTTACTAAACCTAGATTCAAGCAAATATCCAAAGCTTAGTTAGAGATATCCTAGCCTTTTACCTTGTGTTCTAAACTGTAAAAGGATATCTCACCTTAGTTGGAAACCAACCAACCCAAACCCTATTGTTTAGGTAGTTTGAATGTGTGATTGTTGGAAAGTGAGAGTTGTAAAGAGTTAGTAAGCTGCAGTTGAGTTCAGACTGAAAACTCTAGAGAAGAAGTTAGTAAGCTGCTTGTGACAGTCTGAAAGCTTGTGTGTGTTTGAGTTAGTAAGCTGCAGTGTAGTTCAGCCTGAAAACTCATAGAGGAAGTTAGTATGTTGCTGAGTTCAGTCTGAAAGTTTGAGGTAGTAGTAGTAGTGAGTTAAGGAATTTCTCTGAGGATCAGAGAGAGTGGACGTAGGAGCTTGATTCTCTGAACCACTATAATTTGCTGTGTTGTTTTGCTTTCTGCTTTGCATTTGTTTGTGTTGCATATTTTCACTGAAAGCATACCGAGTTTTCTGATAGTCAGTTGGAATCAATCCACTAGTTTGCATTGAACTGATCACAGCCTTAACCACTAATTTACTAAGTGATAAAGATTTTCAGCAAGATAAAAACGAGTATAAACTTAGGGCCTACACATTCCGCACACTAGATAAACTAGTATAGATAGTTGTCAAACTGATCAAACTCATTTGAGTAGTCAGTAAGATAGTTATCTACTCCAAGCTTATTTAGACTTTGTTTTAAAATCTCGAGATCGGGTAAATTTTAAATTCTACCGAAGTTTTCGGTGTTATTGTCTCTGTAGACTTTAGAGATGGCAAAATGGGCCCCGATAAATGGTTGGCCTGCAAATGAGAAATGGGCGGAAATTTGGCTCGATTTTGGTGGCGAAAAAGAATCGGGCTTTTTTTTGCCCGACAGGCCGACGGGACGACCGAGCCTAACCCGATTTGGCCGTGGTTTTTACGGTGAAAGTGGCAGATTAGTGTCTTTTTATTTTATTTTTTTATATTGGCCCAATTGAAGTTAAAGTAACACAAGTGCTTTCTTCAGTAGATAAATATGTTTTGGAAACTTGAAATGCATTAATTTGTATAGATAATGTGGACTTGTGGTGAATTTGAAGAAGAAATGAAAAGGTGAAGACAAAAACTTGTGGTAAAAAAAATGTTGGGCAACTGCTATACTCTATAGCTCCTTTATTAATTGACTAATATTATAAATTCTATTTAAATGAGTTTTTAGTTACACTTGTTTTTGAGATCCACCTATTAAAATGTTCACCCCTCTCAAAGTGTTCAAACGTCAATGTCCAAATTATCCTCCGTCTCACCGTGAGACGGTTTCATGTAAGTATTCCTCATAATGTATTATATAATGTCTTTTGGAGATATAAAAAAAAAGGGTACCATATTTTTATAAAATTATGCAATTAATATTTAAAAAAATATTTAAAAAATGGTCATTTTGGCCGGCGTGGCTCAGCCTGGCCTGGGCCGGGTTTGGCTTAAGTAAATGGAGGCCCGTTAAAAATTAGGCCTGGCCCGGCCCAAAACTTACGGTTGGCTCGGTGGGCCAGGCCGACCGATCATTTTGCCACCTCTAGTAGACTTTGACTCAGAGCAATTTGTACTTCTCAATGTTATTTTTCAGGACAACCTGACTCACTGATCTTAGTTTGGTAATTTTTTTTAAAAATCACTTAACACATGTATTCCCCATCCTCCCCCATACACGTGTGAGACTCATTTATCCGGGACCAACAAGTGGTATCAGAGCAGTGGTTCAACTGACCACTTGCTTTGGTAGCCATAAGTCTTGTTTACTGAGAGACTTTGGTGGTCTACTGAATAAATCTTACTGCTGATATCTTACAAGGCTCTTTCATCATGCCTTCTAAGAAACTACCTATGTTCTCTGTTGAGAACTATGATCTATGGAAGATTGAGAATGCAGACACATCTGTACTCTAAACATAAAAGAATGTGGAGAGTTGTCTCTCAAGGACCATTTGAGTATACTGTTGTGAATCCCAGAAATACTGATGCTGAAAAAGATGATCTCAGAGATGAACTTCCTAAGTCTGATGACCAACTTACTCCTGAGGAGAGAAAGTTAGTTAACTTAGACTATATTGCTAAAGATACTCTATACAACACTATTGATGATGGTGTTATGAGAATGATTTCTCACTGTGAAACTGCTAAAGAAATTTGGGATACACTTGCTATCATGTGTCAAGGCACATATCACATCAAAGAGAACAAACTATCTGTTGCCATTGCAAAGTTTGACAGCTTTGAAATGGGAGATGATGAGTCTGTTGATAAATTGGAAGTTAGATTCACTAGTATCATGAATGATCTGAATGCTCTTGGGAAAAGATACCCAAAAAGAGAAGTTGCACTGAAAATTCTTAGAGGACTATCTAAGAAATGGGATATACATGTTGTGGTGATTGAAAATACCAAAGATATTGCATCTATGCCATATCAACAGGTTTCTCTGAGTTAAAAGCCTATGAGTTTGTGATTGATAAGAAAACCAAAAAGTCTGATAGCAAAGATGATACTTCATATAGCAAAAATGTGGCTTTTAAAGCCCAAGGAACCTGAATTATCATCCAATAAAAATCAAGATGAAAAAGATGAGAAAATTGCCCTCATGGCAAGAAGGTTTGAGAAACTTCATAGCAGATATGGAAAGTAATAAAGGTATTACAAAGATACTAGATACAGGGACAAGAACAACTCAGAAGCTGAGGACAAGTCTGCTGAAAAGAAGAAGGACCACAAAGCTGAAGGGTCTTTATCCAGAAAGAAGGATACAAAATCCAAAGAAGAGAGTGATCAGGATGATGACACCAACAAATGCTACAATTGCAAAAAGAAGGGTCACTTCCAGTATGATTGTCTTGACCTGAGTTTCAAGGAAAGAAAGGAAAGACAAGTCAAAAGAGAAAAGAAGTACTCAAGCAAGAAGGCTATGGTTGCTGAAGAAGAACATACTGAAGAAGGTTCCAGCTCTTTAGAAGAAATGTTCTCAGATAGTGATAGTGATGATGTCTGCCTTGTTGCTATTGAGGAGGTAAATTCTTCTATCTTTGTTGCTACTCCTACACAAGCACCTGAGTTGTCAAGTTCTTCTGTAACCAGTAATTTTGACCTGATGGGTTCTTTTGAGAATCTGATGAAGGACTATTTTGTATTACAAGAACTGTTCATTGAAACTCAAGAGCAGAATGAGGAACTGACTGCTGAAAATCTTAAGTGAAAAAACTCTAATGCTGCTGAGATTACTTCTCAATTGATGGGAGTTACTGATGAACTTGATGTTCTAAAAGTACAACTCTCAGAAAAAGAGAGAGTGATAGAGGCCCTGAAGGGAAAGTTAGAGGAATCCACTGAAGAGAATCAGTTTATCAGGACTGAATTCAATGACCTCTTTGAGAAACATGAAATTCTAAAGAAAAGTGAGGATATCTTGCGGAGAAAGGTAGCTCTATTGAAGTCTGCATCTAAAGCAATAAATGAAATTCAGAGTGATCAAAGACCTGCAACTATAAAGACTGGATTGAGATATAATCCAGGGGGAACCTCACAAGGTCATCTGAATGCTGCTTCTTCTAGTGGCACTAAGACTGTCTTTGTTAAGCCGGTGGTTCGTACTGATCTTCTTATTGAAGAACAACCCCGTGTTTTGGACAAGGGTAAAGGACCTATGGTCTCAGAGAACCTGAAGGTTCAGGAAGGAAAGCCCAAACCTCAGGTAAAGGCTAGAAAACCTGAACACTCAATAGGAAATCCTCAGGCCAGTACTTTGAAGCCTCAGACTAAGAATACCAACCTGAAGAAATCTGCACTGAACCATCAGAGGAATCCTCAGAAGAGAAACACTCAGCCTAGAAATTCTCAACTGAAGAGACCAAGTCCTACGTATACTGAAAGACCCCAATTTCAGTACAGGCAACCTAAACCCCACTTGCCTAAGGGTAAAGGTTCCCTGAACCCAAGTCAGCAGAGACATAGACCAGCTGCACTAAGGCCAAGTCATTGGAACAAAAGGCCTGAACCCAAGAAGAACTCTAAGGCTCATGTCCATGCTAAGGCTGTCACTCATACACAGGATACTACCAAGGCACCTAGAGTGGTGAATGTGTATGTAGATGTTTATGGAAGACAAATCAGCCACTCTAAAGTGATTAGAGTTGTGAGGAAGATTTGAGTTCCAAAAGGTAAAGCTAACCTGGTAGGACCCTACACCAAATGGGTACCTAAGGCGTGATTTTGTTTCAGGTGAAGGAGAAGGACACCGAGCTGAATGAAGACAACATAGCCCTGATGAGTGGAAGTGAAATGACACCTACTGCATAGTACTTGGACAGTGGATGCTCAAGACATATGACAGGATATAAATATTTTCTCACTGACTATTTTGAACAGAAAGACCCTCAAATAACTTTTGGAGACAATTCCAAAGGTTAAACAGAAGGATATGGAACACTTAAAGTTGATACTGTTCATATCCATGGTGTATCATATGTGTCTGGTTTAAAGCATAATTTGCTTTCTATCATTCAATTCTGTGAAAAAGGACTCAGTGTTGAATTCTCAAAGAACTTATGCTGTGTAAAAAATAATGTTTCACAACAAGTATTACTAACTAACACTAGAAAAGAAAATGTGTATCTTGCTGATTGGAGACTAACTCATATGGATACATGTTTAGTTGCTAAGAAAGCTACTGAAACCAGTTGGTTATGACACAAAAGACTAAATCACTTGAACTTCAAAACCCTGAATAAACTTGCAAGATTAGCACTTGTGAGGGGGTTACCCAATGAAGTATTTAGTAAAGATCATATGTGTGATGCTTGTCAAAAGGGAAAACAAATCAGAGCATCATTCAAAATCAAAGTAGAAGTGTCTACTGATAGAATACTTCAATTGTTACATATGGATCTATTTGGTCCAGTAACACATGTGAGCACTAATGACAGAAAATATACACTTGTAGTAGTTGATGACTACTCTAGATACACTTGGGTCATATTCTTACTCAGTAAGAAAGAAACTCAAACAAAACTGCCAGAATTACTGAAAAAACTCAGTAATGAAAAGAATTTGAGTGTGGTCAAAATCAGATCAGACAAAGGCACTGAGTTTATCAACCATATTATATCTGATTATTGTGCAGCCAATGGAATAACTCATGAAACATCAGCTGCAAGGACCTCACAACAAAATGGTGTTGCTGAAAGAAGAAATAGGACACTGAAAGAAGCTGCAAGAACTATGATTGTTGAAGCTGACATTCCTAAGAGATTTTGGGCTGAGGCAGTCAACACTGCATGCTACTCTCAGAACAAATCCAGGCTGACAAAGAATCAAGGAAAAAACACCTTATGAACTATGGAATGAAAGGAAGCCTCTTGTCTCTTTCTTTCGTGTGTTTGGTTGTAAGTGTTTCATACACAATAATGGTAAAGATCAGTTGAAAACCTTTGATAGCAAAGCTGATGAAGGAATATTCTTAGGATATTCTGAAGTCAGTAAAGCCTTCAGAGTTTACAACTGTAGGACCCTTATTGTGGAAGAAACACCTCATGTTGTTTTTGATGAATCTACTTGTGTTCAGAAGAAACAGGTACATGACTCAGGAGACTTGACAAAGTGGATCACCAGACTTAGACTGAAGAAAAATGCCAAATCATCCTCTGAGCCTGAAAAGAAGAAGCCAATCATATTTTATGAATGGAGCGAGTCAGACTCAGATAAAGAAACTCAGGATGAAGATTATCAGGCTGGTGAAACTCAGGATGATAGTTCTCCACTGAAGGAAAGTCAACATACTGAAGCTGACCCTTCTGAACAAACCCCAGTTCAGACTCAGGTATGTAATGCCGATGAAGATGTGGTCACAGCTGAGGCAAATTCTGAATCTATCAACCAAGGGGGAACAAATGTCCCTGATAATGTTCTAAATGAAAACTCCCCTGAGGAAGATGATTCCCTTTCTCCTTTTCTGTTGTTCCCTGAGTTTAATGATATACCTGAACCTAACATTTCTGATGTTGAGGATACTACTGAAGGGGGAACATCCAGAAGAACATGGTTAGATAGTCATCCCTCAAGTCGGATTGTGGGTGATCTATCTAAAGGTGTTAAAACAAGAAGGTTCCATGGTGAAAGTGCTTTATTCTGCTGCTTCCTATCTGAGAAGGAACCTACTAAAATTGAAAAAGCTCTTAAAGATCCTTTCTGGATTACTGCTATGCAAGAAGAGTTAAATCAGTTCACAAGGAATGAAGTTTGAGAGTTAGAAGACAGACCAAATAAGCACAATGTGATTGCAACTAAATGAGTGTTCAAGAACAAGAGAGATGAAAACAACAACATTGTAAGAAACAAGGCAAGGCTAGTTGAACAAGATTATTCCCAAGAAGAAGGCTTGGACTATGATGAAACCTTTGCACCTGTTGCAAGACTAGAAGCCATCAAATTATTTCTTGCATATGCTACTCATATGAAATTCACAGTCTATCAAATGGATGTGAAAAGTGCATTTCTGAATGGTGTGCTTAAGGAAGAGGTTTATGTGGAACAACCTCCTGGTTTTTATCAGAATGACTAAGTTTACAGGCTCAGGAAAGCCCTGTATGGTCTAAAGCAAGCACCAGAGCATGGTATGATACACTTTCTCAATTTCTTACTTACCATGGTTTTACTAAAGGAACTGTTGATAGAACCTTGTTCAGGATAGAAGATGGGAAAGATATCTTACTAGTTCAGATTATGTGGATGACATCATATTTGGATCTCCTAATCATCAGATCTGTGAGAAGTTTTCTGCCCTGATGAAAGGAAAGTTTGAGATGTCAATGATGGGGGAGATGAATTTCTTTCTAGGACTTCAGGTGAAACAATCTAAGGAAGGAATATTCATCAATCAGGCAAAGTACACTAGAGATCTGATTGCTAAGTATGATGTACATGATTGCAATGCAGTTAGAATTCCTATGAATACTAACTATAAAATGGATCCTGATCCTGAAGGCAAGTCAGTTAACCATACCGATTATAGAGGGATCATTGGATCATTGCTCTATCTCACAACAAGTAGGCCTGATATTACTTTTGCTATTGTGATATGTGCAAGATACCAAGCTAATCCTAAGGCTAGTCACATGGAAGCTGCCAAAAAGATCCTGAGATATCTTAAAGGCACAGTGAATAGAGGATTATGGTATCCAGTTGATGATAACCTAGAATTTACTGGTTATTCAGATGCTGATTATGGTGGTTGTAGAATTGACAGGAAGTCCACTACAAGAACTTGTCAATTTCTTGGAAGTAAACTGATATCATGGTTTTCAAAGAAACAAACCTCAGTAGCTACCAGTACTACTGAAGCTGAATACATGGCTGCTGGAAGTTGTTGTGCTCAGATACTTTGGCTCAGACAACAATTGAGGAATTATAAGATTATAGCCAATGAAGTACCCATATTTTGTGATAATAATAGTGCAATTGCTATTTCACAAAATCCTGTATTGCACACCAGATGTAAGCATGTGGACATCAGACATCACTTCATCAGAGACCATGTAGAGAAGAAAGATATCAGAATGGAGAAAATTCATACTGATAAACAGAGAGCTGATATTTTGACTAAACCTTTGGCTGAGTTAAGATTTCAGGAACTATCAGTTGAATTAGGAATGTTGGATCCAGGTGAATTATCATCTGAAAAATTGAAGGTTTTCAGATGCATGAAGTTTTTCAGGTCACACTGAACAACTCGGATAAAAATAAGGTTTTTCCTCACTGAGTCTTGGGAAAACTCAGTAACCTTAGTTCAATTATGTCAAAAATACACTAATTTTTTTTATCAAGGTCAGAACTCTGTAAGACTGATATTACAAATTAGTCTGAAGTAGTTAATGACTCATGTACTACATTTATTGCCTAACTGATTGCTCAGAAATCATTTGGCATAAATGATAAAACACCTGAGGAAATAAATGGGCGGGACGTTTGAAATTCTCGGGAAAGTCAACAGTCTGCAGAAAAGATGGTTGAACACTGTGCATAATCACCAAAGTGGATAAAATTGCGGCTATTTTCCTATCTCTGTCCTTTCATCGACCCATTTTTAGTCAAATATAATCGTGGTTAAATTCTAACCGTCGATTAACTACTTCTAATCTCATCCCTAGAGATCAGAATTTCCAACATATAAATACCCTTCCCTTGCATTTGAAGACATCATTTTTGCTTCATATCTTCAAACATTGGTCTTCAAGAAATTCTCCAGAAATACCCTGCTTTTCTAAATTCTTCCAAACACTAAAATGGCTGTTTCAATCTTTGCCAAGCTTGCAGAAACCAACAAACCGTATTATGAGCATGTTATCTCGTTCGAAGGGACAACCAATGCTTCACACGAAGAGGAAGCTCTTCATATGCTCCGCCCAGCCAAATTAACTTATTTGGTAGGAAACCGTCCAGAGGGTGAATACGCACAAGAGGTAATTGAGTTTGTTGCAAATATGAAACTAGATGATGATAATTGCATAGACTCAAGGATTACTGTGTCTCAATACACTAAAGGACACAAACAAATTGAGGTTGTACGAGAACTTTATAATATTCGAATAATTTAAATATTGTTTATGAGTTATGCAACAAGGGCGAGGATCCTACTGTGTATATGATGGGTAGGGAACATGAGTTTTTGGATAAAATTGTTGTAAACCCTATTAAATTTGAGGCTACTCTGAACAAGAAGCATTTAAAACCAAAATATCGAGTGCTTCTTGATACTGTTAGCAAATGCTTTATGAGTGGATCAGGGAGTCATGAGCAAGTGAGCAAGCCTAAACTGCGATTGATGGCTGCAATAGAAGATTCACCTTCAAAGGATTTCAATTGGTTACAATACTTGATCAATGTTGTGAGTGATCAAGCCAAACATCTTAAAAAGGAACATGGTGCTTTGGTAACCAAATGGAGGATTCAACATGCAACCAAAACCTACATTTTGGAAACTAGCATTGAAGAGGAAGATTCCTTTGCCAAATCAAATGCTTTTCCAAGGACCAGAATTTTGTTCAGACAGAAGTCTCAGAAAGCCTTAAAGAAGTAGAAAGAAAAGTCTCTCCGAGTCTCAGGAGGAAACTGCAAAAGAAGAAACTAAGGAAGATGTTCCTTGTCCTGAACCAGCTCAGACAAGAAGGACAAGTCAGGCTAGAAAGAAAGCCACTGAGTCCAGCTCAGAAGAAAAAAAGCAAGAAAAAGGAAGAACCCTTCTAAAGGTGAAGCGGGAAGCTGGTGAGAAAATGAAGAAAAAAACCTTAGCTCCTCAAAAGAGAAAAAAAGCTACACACAATTGCGGAGAAAGAAACAGATGAAGCTGAGTCCGAGGAAACTCAACTGAGGCTCAGGTTGGAATGAAATCACCCCTACAGGTCTTGGCTCAAGTGGTGAAGAATATCGGTGAACAGGAATCTGCTGAGGAGGAGTATGTATTCTCAGAAGTGATGGAAACCTCACTTGGGACTGATAAGATTTCTCAAGAAATCTTCAAAGGATCTCAGAAATCTACTGAAGAGAGCCAACCTCAGATCCAACCTGTTCAAACCTCAGAACCACAGGAAACTCAGGAATCTCTGAACCTTGATGTTCTTCTGAATGAACCTTTCCTTGATCCTTCAGATCTTCAGATTGTTCAATCTGACTTATCCTTCACTGAACAACCAAGTCCTCCTCCTCTTAAGAAAGGAGAAGCAGAGGAGACTGAATGGAGAAGCAAGGAGGAACAATTTGTTCTTGATAAGTACCCTGAACTTGCAGCATATCCTGACCTTCAGGATATGGTCATAAGAATCAGGACCACTGTATACATCCTGAATCAAACACTCCCAGACATGCTGAACATTGCCTCCTTCAGAGGAGAAGAATGGTGGAGTGCAGAGACAGCTGCTCTGGCTGAATTCTCAGGATTCAGAAAGACAAAGCTCAGAATCAAAGTTGCTGAATTTGATGAGCTGGTCAAACAGAAGATTGCTGAGAGAAGAACTGCTGAGGCTGGTGAGCCTAGTTCTAAAATGGCGATGAAAGAGGTGAAGGAGGAGAAAAAGGTGATAAAGCAGAGAAAGAAGCTGAGAAAGAGAAAGAGAAAGAGCCTGAACAAGAAAAGGAAGTTGAACCAGAACAAGCTACTAATACTTAGAATCCTCTGTTGGGATAACATATGCCAGGATCTATCGGGATGACCTCATAAATACAAATTTAAATTAACAATTATTACTAGCATGAATTAACCTAAGTGAATTCAAATAATAATTAATCTAATAACGACATGAAAATAATTTTTAATGTAAAAGATCCTAGCATGCAGAATTTCTAGGAGTTTACGTAAACGTACCCGTTGGAGAGACAGTCTGAGATAGATAGGATCAAGTATCTGGATACCCACCAAAAGTCCTTCTCAAGTATTCCCAAGTCCTCGCTCAATAACCCCGGTGGAAGGATGTGACCCGCTTCTCCTAAATCTTTCATATCAAACTGATTTGACAGCCACACCCTCACGTCTGACAACACCTTTACATAATTTCCGATGAGCAGAATGTTGTCTACGTATAGTACTAAGAATACCAAGACAGTTTCGACACACTTTTTGTATACACAACTCTCGAACTCGTTTTGATCAAAATCGTAGGATTTTATAACTTGATCAAAACATTAGTTCCAAGCACGGGATGCTTGCTTTAGTCCGTAAATAGACTTCTTAAGCTTGCAAATGAGATGCTCTTGTCTTTTCGTGATGAAGCCTTCGGGTTGGGGCATATAGATTTCTTCTTCAAGACTTCCATTTAGGAAAGCTGTCTTGACATCCATTTGCCAGATCCCAAAATCTAGATGTGCAGCTATCGACAAGAGAATACAAATAGACTTAAGCATAGCTACAGGCAAAAAGGTTTTCTCATAATCGATCCCTTCTTTCTGGGTATATCCTTTTGCCACAAGTCTATCCTTGAAGGTCTCAACTGTTGGGAAATTTATAGTTTTGATGAAAGTTCCAAAACAGTTGTAATAGGACCAGTCGAACCTGTTAGTCGACTGATAATTTGATAGGAAACCAGCTGAACATGTTAGACAACTGATGATTTAGACTAGGTCACATTTTGAGGGGGAACTCAAAATGCATAAGTTAGGTCAAGATCAGCAGCGAAGATCAGCAGCAAAGATCAGTAGCGGGAATCAGAAGAAATGATCTGAAGACGCAGCAGACCAGAAGACCTATTCTACAAAGACATCAACAGAGTTGATTGGTTGAAGCTAAGACAACCATATCAGAAGACTCAAGGCGACTGATCAGTAAAGTATTGATCAGTTCAAGCTTAGTCAGAAAAGTGATAAGCATAACTACTTATCCAAGGCGTACGATGTAAATCAGACCAGAAGAATGTCAACATAATTGGCTTTACAAAGACGACAAATAAGTGTCCTTGTTAGCCAATAAGGGATCGACACGTATGTACGAATCTGACGTTGTAGGATATGGCGTATTAGGGCAACGACTACAAAGGATAAATATGCATGAAGACGGCATGGCCTTCCTCCGCACGTCAAATCAAGCCTGCAAGCTACCAAAAATAGCCTAAAATTCAAATTTCTCTCCAACGGCTCTTTGATTTCATGGTCTATAAATATGGGATCATCCTTCATAGTGAAGACACGGAAATTATCATCAAGCTCAAGCTACAACAATTTCCTCACGAAGAACACAAAATTAAGAAAATTTCTAAGTGTTCATCCCATTGTTCTTAGCATAGAAATATTATCCTTTAGCTTTAGGCTACACAAATACTAGGATAGATTTCCAGTTAGAACACTACAAATCTTATACCCAAACTCAAAAGTTAGGTTAATTTTCTTTTGCAAGATTTCAGACTAGTGTTTCTAGTTTCTGATTTCTGGGATTGGTTGAGTGAGAACTCTTTAAACATCTGTTGTATTGTGTTGGACTAACACATTAAACTAAGTCCAATTGGTTAAGTTGGTGCCCCTGCTGATAGGGAAGAGTGGACGTAGGACTGGTTGTCCGAACCACTATAAAAATCTTGTGTGCTTTATCTGATTTACTGCTTTTACACTATAGCACACTACCTAATTTGATATTGCATACATATTATGAGTCTGGATCAGTTTTGCATCAAGAAACTGATCTGATCAGCTTGACACTTTGTCGTCTGATTGAAAACAGATAAGTAGAAATGTGATTCTACAAAACTGTTTTTTCACACGGGTTAAAACTTAGCTTCCACACATCAGTTAAACTGATAGACACCGAACTGATCTGCCCTCAAGCGATCGGTAAGTTGGATATCAGTCCAAACTGATCCACACGCACTCTAATCAGACATACTTGCTATCACACCTGATCTTGCACAAAAAGTTTTCAGAAGTCTATTCACCCCTCCCCTCTAGACTTCTGCCCTCACAAAAACCCGTTCGGGACCTACAAGTGGTATCAGAGCAGTTGTTCTATGGACCACTGACTTTGAGTATCATCGGTTCTTGAGGAAGAACCATTGTGGTCACTTGAACAGATCTTGAAAAACCTATTTTTAAATTCATCTATTTTCAAAACTCATAATCAGCATGGATAATACCTCTAGTATGTATCATGATCTGCCTAAATTTTCTATTGATGAGTATGCTGACTGGACCATACTCATGAGCAACCATCTGGGAGCAATAAGCAGTAGAATGATGGAAGTTCTTGAGCAAGGACCCATCATCATTTACTACAACAACCCAGCTAAAGGAGGTGATCCAGAATTTCCAGTTGGAGCTCGAATCAGAAAGAGTCCTTCTCTGATGGATGCCGAGGAAAGAAAATTATCCAATCTGGATACTATGGCCAGACATATCATTATGAAGACGATGGACAAGATAACTAGAGAAAAGATCAAGTATCTCAAGACAGCCAAACAAATGTGGGATACGCTTGCTGAGATGTGCGAAGGAAATGATTTGATTAAGGACAACAGATTGCAAGCCGAACTGGTTAAGTTTGAGAAACTCAAGATGTTGCCAAATGAAACCATAAATCAGCTCGATGGAAGAATCACCATGTCAGTCAACAAGCTAGGGGAACTGGGATGTGAAATGTCGACAAAGACATCAACTATAAGATCTTGAGATCTCTGACAAAGAAATGGGATATGAAAGTAATAGTGATCAAGGATTGTCAAGATATCGCAAAGATGAAGCCAAGCAACCTGTTTATGAGCCTTAAAGCCCATGAGTTTGATCTGATTGAAAGAGGGCAAGAAGAAGATGATGAGTCGCCTCGTCGGTTACACCAAACCACATCAAAAAGCAAATTGCGTTCAAAGCGGTGCAAAAACAACTCAAAGTCTCATCGAACCTATTGGAAATATCATAAGTCGATTAAAACATATTGCTTTTTGTCGACGTAAAGCTTGAAAGACCCAACATTCAACTGGGAAATTATCGAAATTTTATAAAGACTATCAGAACAACAGAGAAAGAGATAGGAGATCTACTGACAGATCATCAGAAAGGAATCGATCTGGTGATAGAAGAGATGATTATAGGGAGGATCGCAGAGAGGATAAGAAAAGAGATGATCGTTCGGATGATAGAAGAGACAACAAATCAAAAAGGAGAAATTCAGATTACAGGCAAGCTGGGAAGTCACCTGACAGATTCTACAGAAGGAATGACTCACCTGGCAGAAGAAATTCCGTGGAACTTGGAGCATGTTTCAATTGTCAGAAACCAGGTCACTACAGTACTGATTGCCCTGACCTGACTCCAAAAGAAAGAGAAGACAAGCGGAACAGAAGAGAGCAAAGATATAGAGACAGAAAAACCATAGTTGCTGATATGTCTGGGATAGATGACTCTTATCTGCCTTCAGAAGTTTCTGGTTACTCATCTGTAGAAGACTTCTGCCTAATGACTAATGCTGATGATTTCAACGACTTCGAAGATCTGATGTTCTCATCTGATGACGACATCTGCCTCATGGCTAAGGATGCTGATAATTATGAGGTATCTTCTAAACCTTCTGTGTTTTCAATTTCCACACCTGTTGTGCTGAGCACACCTGCTGGAGAGATTGACCTGCAGCTCTATAATGAGCAATTGCTTGATGATCTCTCTAATGCAGTAGACACTTACACTATAGTGGAAGCTGAGAACGATAAGCTGAGGTCAGAGAACAAGCAGCTTGTTAAAGAAAATGCTATAAGCAAAGCTGCTGAACTGAAAT
The DNA here is from genome assembly GCA_037126765.1 of Stenogyne calaminthoides. NCBI lineage: Eukaryota > Viridiplantae > Streptophyta > Magnoliopsida > Lamiales > Lamiaceae > Stenogyne > Stenogyne calaminthoides. Next base: position 16,526,302 of record JBBCBC010000004.1, read on the forward strand.
CAGTTGAGACTGTTCAGAAGATGACTGTAGAACTGGAGTTTCTTAAGGTCAGCTCTTCTGATCAGGGTAAACTGGTTAAGAAACAGCAAGCTATTAACAAGCAGCAAGCTGATGATTTCAAAATCCTCCAAGCTAAGTTTGATGAACTCTTCCGACTGCATGAGAGTCTAAAACAAAGTGAGGTCAGTTTGAGAAAAAAAGTAGAGATTTTTGGAAAAGCTTCTAAAAATGTTGATGAAATAACAAGATACTTTCGAAAGCCAACTGATAAGAAGGGTATTGGGTATGATAGCCCTCCTGGATCCTCATATGTCCAACCTGGTTCACAATTCAAAAGTGAATTTACGAAGATTTCTGGACAAGATACACGAAAAGCTAACTCTGTATCAAAGAAGGGAAACAAACTTGCTGAACAGGTAAGACAAATGTCTGATCAGAAAGGGAACATAAATGGACCTCAACTGATCAAGCATCAGCCGAGGAATCAACAGAAGAACTCTGTTCTTCTGAAGAAACCTCAACCTGATCAGCAGATTAGGAATAAGAAAAGACAACCTCTCAAGGGAAAATCTGATCTGAAACCTAATCAGGTCAAGCTGCCTAATCAGCAAGCTAGGGGTAAACTGTAGAAACCATATGTGCAAAAGAGATATGAATCTTTTGATGGTAGCAGTTGTACCTATCCCTTCAACCAGAAATCCAGGACATCTGCACCTGAACCACACTAGATTAAGAGAAGACAAACCAATCAAAAAAAATCAAAAGTCTTCTGATTCATTCAAGGTTCACACTCATAATCATACTGACCGGAAAGCACATGAAGAGATGTATGATTATGTAGATGCTTATGGGAGTCAAATCAGGCCTTCTGATCTTAATGATTACCATAGAAGTGCCCTGTTTGTTTGGATCCCGAAAGGTAACACTAACCCCTCAGGACCCAATCCTACTGGGGTACCTAAAGCCTGATCTGATTGCAGGTTCGCGTGGGCTTGGCCAATAAATGAGGTGTACAAGCAACTATCTGGTACATCGATAGTGGATGCTCAAGGCACATGACTGGAAACAAACATCTCCTCAGCTCATACACAGAACAAGAATGCCCACGTGTCCTCTTTGGTGATGATAACTTTGGATTTACCAGAGGATTCAGAACCTTAGAGATTGATGATGTACATGTTACTAGAGTCTCGTATGTCGATGGATTAAAGCACAACTTGTTATCGGTTTCACAATTCTGCGATAACGGATTCAGTATTGAGTTCTCGACTGATCAGTGCACTATCAAGAATCGAGCTACTCAACAAATTTTGTTAACTGGTTCAAGGAAGGAACGATCTACACTGCAGATTGGAATAGCTGTCTAAGAAATGCATGCCTGATTATTAAGAGTTCCAAAAGCAGCAGTTGGCTCTGGCACAAGAGAATGAGCCATTAAACTTTAAGACTCTTAACAAGATAGCAAGGATGTCCCTGGTTGAGGGTCTCCCGAATGAGGTATTCTCTAAGGATCAGACATGTGTCGCATGTCCAGAAGGGAAAACAGGTTAAAACCTCATTCAAGGGGATCCCAGGACCAACATCCAACACATATGGATTTGTTTGGACCAGTTACACCACTTAGTCTCAGCGGACGCAAATACACTCTGGTAATCGTGGATGATTATTCCAAGTTTACCTGGGTTGTATTCTTGTATAAGAAGAATAAGACTACAACAAAGATACCTGAGCTGCTCAAGAAATTGCAAAATGAGAAGGGTGTCAGTATTGTAAAAATTAGATCGGATAAAGGTACAAAATTTTTGAACTCTTTTATTATTGACTTTTGCACTAAGTTTGGTATATAACATGAAACATCAGCTGCAAGAACACCACAACAGAATGGAGTAGCAGAACGGAGAAACAGAACACTCAAAGAAGCTGCTCGCACAATGTTAGATGAACATGCAACTCCAAACCATTTCTGGGCAGAAGCTATCAATATAACATGTCACACTCAGAACAGATGTTCTCTGACTAAGATTCACTTCAAAACACCTTATAAACTGTGGAAGGGTAGAAAACTCGTGTTTCTTACTTCCATGTTTTTGGGTGCAAGTGTTTCATACAAAACAAAGGGAAAAGTCAGTTGAAAACCTTTGAAACCAAATCAGATGAGGGTATATTCTTAGGATATTCCTCAACCAGCAAAGCTTTCAGGGTGTTCAACAGGCGAACCCTAGTTGTGGAAGAAACACTCCATGTGGTCTTTGATGAGACATCTTCTGAACAAGAGAATCCTGCTCAGAACAAGTAGTACCAGATCAACCGGTACCTGATGCTCAGAAAATGGATCAGTTAAGTATCAAAGAAAAAGCATCAGATCACGTAACAGTGTATGTTCCAAAACTTGATCTAACTGACTCACCAGGTCAATCAGACCCACATGTACGTACAACTGCCAATGAAGAAGCTAGTACAGTTGAGACAATAACAACTGAACCATCTGGTTCAGGGGGAACACCTAATGTTCCTGCGAACAGACATCAACACATGATGATTCCAACATCAGCTGAGACTTGTCCATACCAAGTGGATCCTATTATTGCACTACTCCCAACCACTAGTGACTCAATATCAGATGAGGATGATGATATCTAAACTGATATACATCAGAAAAGAAGGACTTGGTTGAATGACCATCCTATTGATCTGATAATTGGCAATCCGAATGCCCGAGTCCAAACTAGACATCAGGTTGGTGAAAGTTCCATGTATTGTTGCTATCTGTCTTTGAAGGAACCAACCACCCTAGAAGAAGCTCTTCAAGATGCCAGCTGGATTCTAGCCATGCAAGAAGAATTAGAGCAGTTTGAGAGGAATCAAGTTTGGAAACTGGTAGACAGACCAACTCATCAAGATGTGATAGTCACCAAGTGGGTATTCAAGAACAAGAGAGATGAGAACAATGTCATAACCATAAATAAGGCAAGACATGTTGCTAAGGGGTATTTAGAATCAGAAGAAATTGATTATGATGAGACCTTTGCACCAGTCACTCGCCTGGAAGCCATTCGGTTGTTTCTGGCATATGCTGCCCACAGAAGGTTTATTGTGTATCAAATGGATGTAAAGAGTGCATTCTTAAATGGGGTACTAGCTGAGGAAGTTTATGTTGAACAACCTCCGGCTTTGAAAAAGGCAACCAGGTGTACCGGTTAAGAAAAGCTCTTTATGGCCTGAAACAAGCTCCTCGAGCTTGGTATGATACACTATCTCAGTTCTTGATAGACAGTGGATTCACTAAAGGAGTAATAGATAGAACCTTATTCAGAATAGAAAATGGTGAAGATATTCTGATGGTTCAGATCTATGTGGACGATATCATCTTCGGATCTCCCAACAAGAGCTTATGTGACAGATTCAGCAAACTAATGCAAGGGAAGTTCGAGATGTCCATGATGGTTCAGTTGAATTACTTTCTGGGTCTTCAAGTTAAGCAAAGTACAGAAGGGATATTCATCTGTCAGGCAAAATACACTATGAATTTGTTGGCTAAGTTTGGAATTCAGAACAGTAAGGAAGCCAAAATTCCTATGATGACTGGATTTAAGATGGATCCAGATGAGAATGGTCAGAAAACTAATCAGAAAGAATATAGGGCTCTCATTGGATCGTTACTATACCCGACTGCCAGCAGACTAGATATAACTTTTGCAGTAGGTGTATGTGCCAGATTTGGCAAATCCAATGCAAAGCCACCTGGAAGCAGCTAAGCGGATTCTTAAGTATCTGAAGGGGACAGTAAACCTTGGTTTATTCTACCCATCAGATGATAATCTAGAGCTTAGTGGTTATTCTGATTCTGATTATGGAGGTTGCAGAATAGACAGAAAATCAACCCCAGGAACATGTCAGTCCTTAGGAAGCAAACTGATCTCTTGGTTTTCAAAGAAGCAGACATCTGTTGCCACATCTACCACTGAAGCAGAATATATGGATGCAGGAAGCTGTTGTTCCCAACTGCTCTGGCTTAGTCAGTAGCCGAGGGAATATAACATTGTAGCTACGAATGTGCCTATATTCTGTGACAGTAATAGTGCTATTGCAATCACTTAGAATCCAGTATTACATACAAGATGCAAGCATGTGGATGTCAAACATCACTTTATAAGAGATCACGTGGAAAAGAAAAATATCAGAATGGAAAAGATCCATACTGATAAGCAGAGAGCTGATATCTTAACCAAGCCACTAGCTGAAGTCAGATTCAGAGAACTCTGTAATGAGCTAGGACTTCTGGACCTGGGAGAGAGTGCACCAGAAATCTTTGGTGGACTGGTCTCCAGGACCAGTTGGTTAAGAGATTGACCAGATAAGGAGGATCAGTTGAGAAATGGGACCTCAACCGATCAGAAAGGATCAGTCAGGGATTGATCAGAAAAGGGATAACAGTTGAAGGGGGAACTTCAACTAATCATATAAGATCAGAAGGAACATGATCAGATAAGTGGGACATTGTTGGGAAACACTAAGGTTTAGGCAAAAACTAAGATCAACAGAAATCAGTCAGACTTCAAGTGGTATTGACTGATTACAATATCAGTCAACCAAATACGCATTTATGTTCTTTTGTCTTACTGATTACTTATATGAAATTATCTGAGCTTTATTTACTTTTACTGTTCACATAATTTTATGACGCAAGACCTGCAAAATATTTAATGCGGACGCAAGGAATATATGTATTAAATACATTAATTACGTGTTTTTAAATCCAAAAAGCTGCGACCTATTATTTTCCTAACCGCACGATCCCCATTTGTTTAAAACAACTTAATCTGGACCATTGAACTAGATTACACGATGTTTGGGGTTCCGATTCGAAAATCATTGATCTTTCCCTCCCCTTTCTAAAACCCTCATTCATCATTTGCACACTTCACAAACTCACATACTCTCTGCAAATTTTCTTTCACGCAAAGCTCAAATATTTTCTGCATTTCATCGATTTTACGCCGTTTAAATTCGCATCTCTTACGCGTTTAAAATTGGTAAATGTACTAGGGTTTATATTTATGATTTAATTTCCAAATTTGTGGTTAATATATACAAATTTCTTGATTTTAATCACTCCTAATTTTTGCAGAAATGGCACCTAAAGTACGTCAAGTTGCAGAGACTGCTCACTCCTCTTCCCACGCCTCTCAAACCTGAAAATCCAATCTTTTGGAAATTTGAGGATGAAATTATTGAAGAAAGATGTGTAGACTTCAGGACAACCACTGATCCAGAGTCTCTTGAGATTTTGAAGATGCTTAAAGACTGTGGATTGAAAATGTACTGTTCTGCAAGTGCGGATTCAATCTTGTTGGATGGTGCTCTCGAATTCCTTTACAATTTGAGAGACCATGAAGGGGTGCTGTACTCGGAGGTCCAGGGAGAGCATCTAGAGATTACGGACGATGATTTGTACATGATATTTTGGCTTCCGGCTCCGGCAGATGGTATTATGCTCGACGAATACCTCGCCACAGAGGAGAGTGCGGTTATAAAACACCTTATACGCCCCGCGAATGCACATCACTCCAAGGGCTTCAAGAAACCAATGTTGAAACGGGAATATCGGCTATTGCTTGATATTGTCCAAAAGGTCATAGTGGGAATTACCTACAGCCTGGATGCAGTCACTCAAGAAAAGACTCGGATCATGACTGCCATCATCCACAATGTTAAAATAAACTGGCTGGAGTTCTTGAAAAGGAGGTTGCTGGAGGAGTCAGCCAAGTTTGTGGTGGAAGAAGGGAAAGTCGTTCTCTTTGCCAAGACCACCTTGCTGCACAAGGTCTCTCTCATTCTGATTGATCTTATGAGGGACAGAGAGTGGAGCGAGGATGAAATGATCCCCTACAAGTTCACTCACAAGAAGATGCTGATTGTCAACAGACTGCTGCCTGGCCCAGCTGATGATATTGCAGAAGCAGCTGTTAAACCAGCCACTGAAGTCCGCAGGGCTGGGAAAGGTGGTCAGAAGAGGAAGGCAACTGGCAGGAAACCAGAGAAGGGAGTTGTCTTCAAAGAGCCAACCATCAAAAAGGCAAAATCAGCACCAGTAACAGAGGTTGGTGGTAAAGGCAAGCATAAAAGGCAGACCATACTGGTGGATGAGTCTTCTGACTCTGATGATGATCACATTCCGATCAGCAGGTTGCCAAAAGGTCTGGGACAAGCTTCAAAAGGCCCTGCTCAAATGGAGCCATTGCCCACGACCCTGCAGGTTCTCTCGGACAAACCTGCCTCTACTGATTCTGCTCATCTGGAGGCCTTTTCACCTGATCCAGAGGCTCCAGAATATGCTGTGCCAGTACAAGCCGTGCCATAATCCATTGTGTGTTCTCCTCCACACCCATCATCTTCTCCACAGGCAGAAACTTCCTATACTGAAAAGATCATCAGACGACGATTGGAGAAGATGATCGAGGAAAGATATCCTGAGCTTGCCCTCAAGCTTGATGCCAAAGCTACCGTTCTGGATGTGCTTACCTGGAGGGATATCAGGTTGAAGAAATTTGAGGATTTTGGGGCAGTGCTTGAACAGAAAGGTGGAATCCATCCTTTCCTGGACTATGAGCTACAGATGCGCAAGATTGCGGGTGTTGAGACTGCTCCTGGTCTCCTATCAGATGATGTAGGGCATGCCAGATACCCCAATCCATAGGGAGATGACCCACAAGATGGTCAAGTACAGTCGGGCAATGCGGAACATGCATGATTCTAATGATGACAAGGAGGTTGGTGATGGGGGTCCAATAATCATTGAAGAAATTTTTGAACAAATGGCTGACACTGAGAGGACAACTAAACAGATAAGGATCATTAAGGAGCAGGAAGAAAGATTTCTTGCCGATGAAGCAACGATGTGGGAGATGCAATGACCACCGATCCCCATCAACTGAGGCACAATCAGCTGAGCACATAATAGACCTGACTGCTGGAGCAAGTCAAGCTGAAGAAATAGAGGTCGAAGGCCCATCGACATCAGTAATTCAGATTCTCCAAACTTCTCCATCATTCGAAGAGAATCTTATGAAGTATATCAAGAACTCGTTCAGAGCGAACATGACGCATATGTTCAGAGATGATGAAAGTTTCTTCGTTCCCCATCAGATTGAGAATGCCATCCGAACTGAGAGAGAACATGTATCCTCTCACTGCATGCGAATATCTGAAGAGATGAGAGATACTACTGCTGATAAGATGGTTGAAGTGAACGAGCGCCTGGCAAAGATTGAAGAAACCAGGAATCAACAATTCACTCTGATGATGAATGAGAAGATGACCCAGCTGACCAGAATGCAAAATGACCTTACTGATGCCACCAAGCGGGTCAACTCTTCTGCTGATAAGCTCGAAACTCTATTCTACAAGGTCAGCAATGTGGTAGATACTGCTCAAACGTCTATGCTGGCAGTTGTTGACCAAGTCAAAGCTGATACTGGATTTGAGTCTCCTACTCTGAAGGCAATGCAACAATCTCTTGTTCAAACTATTGGTAACCTCAGCTCCGAATTGAAGACACTTTTTGAGGGAACCAAAAAGGGGGAAGAAGAGAAAGATGCTGAAGTCCAAGACAGACTCAACCAGGTCAAAAATTTTGTGGCTGGCATCCAGAGAAAGCTGGACAAGAAAAAACTTCAGAAGGATGCTCAAACAGCTGTAGATTTGGAAGAAACAGAAGGCATCTCTTCCTCAACGGAATCTGACAAGAAAGCAAGATCAGCAAAGAAGGGAAAAAAAGTTGCTACTGAAGAGAAGAAGAAGAAATTGCTGGATTTTGCTGAGAAAAGAAAAGCTGAAGAATTGAGGAAAGCAGATATGGATAGAAAGAAGAGGGTGGAAGAAGCATCGAGTCTGGATAAAGAATACAAACAGAAGAAGAAGAAGAAAGGACTCGTTGCTGAAGCTGGTGAAGGATCACATTTTGTTGAGCCTATTCTGGACGGAGATGTGGATGTGATTGTTAAGCCGGATAGGAACATGGTTGCTGAATGGAAGAAAATCAAAGGGGAATGGTATATCTCGGCTTACATCAATCAGGTTATTCCAACCAATGTTGAAATCAATGAAATCTTCAGAGATTGGTTGAGTAACAAACATCCGGTATTCTATGAAAACATCATGAGGTAGGCCAAGAAGCTAAGCTGCATACCAGTTGCTCCTGAGGTCGAGATCATGGAATATAAGAAGACTCCGGATGGGAAGCTGGACAAGATTGCCTTCAATGCTACTCTAAACATGTGCTTGGCACAAGATGATATTTTTGAAGAAAGCAAAGTGGCAGAAATTAAGGCAAGGCTTTTTGAAATGTGTGTTGTTCCGGTGGAAGAGAGATATTAAAGGAATCAGAAGACTAATTTATGTAAGATCAGAATAAGATTTGCTTATTTTGTACTTGTAATGCTGATATTATTAATGAGAATCCTATTTTTCTGATCTTAAGACAAACTCTCTTTGTCTTCTAATTTACTGTCTCTTTTTTACTTTAATTTTTAACTTTGTTCAGCATACTTTCTGGTAAATGTTTTGGTTCCATCAAAAAGGGGGAAATTGTTGGAAAATTTATAGTTTTGATGGAAGTTCCAAAACAGTTGTAATAGGACCATCGAACACGTTAGTTAGTAGATCGATGATTTGATAGGAAACCAATTTGAAACATGTTAGGCGGTGATGATTTAGACTAGGTCACATTTTGAGGGGGAACTCAAAATGCATAAGTTAGGTCAAGATCAAAATAAGATCACAAAAGAACGAAGATCAACAACAAAGATCGATGGCGGAATCGTAAGAAGAAATGATCTCGAAGACGCAGAGAGACGTAAGGCCTATTCTACGAAGACATCAAAAAGAGAGTTGATTGGTTGAAGCTAAACAACCAACCATATCGGAAGACTCAAGAAATAATCGATCAAGAAAGTATTGATCAGTTCAAGCTTAGTCAGAAAAGTGATAAGCATAACTACTTATCCAAGGCATACGATGTAAATCAGACTAGAAGAATGTCAACATAGCTGGCTTTACAAATACGCCGAATAAGTGTCCTTGTTAGCCAATAAGGGATCGACATGTATGTACGAATCTGACGTTGCATGATATGGCGTATCAGGGCAACGACTACAAAGGATAAATATGTATGAAGACGGCATGACCTTCCTGAGCACGTCAAATCAAGCCTGCAAGCTACCAAAAATAGCCTGAAATTCAAATTGCTCTCCAACGGCTCTTTGATTTCATGGTCTATAAATATGGGATCATCCTTCATAGTGAAGACACGAAAATTATCATCAAACTCAAGCTACAACAATTTCCGCACGAAAAACACAAAATCAAGAAAATTTCTAAGTGTTCATCCCATTGTTCTTAGCATATAAATCTTATCCTTTAGCTTTAGGCTACACAAATACTAGGACAGATTTCTAGTTGGAACATTACAAATCTTATACCCAAACTCAAAAGTTAGGTTAAGTTTGTTTTGCAAGATTTTAGACTAGGGTTTCTAGTTTCTGATTTCTGGGATTGGTTGAGTGAGAACTCTTTAAACATCTGTTGTACTGTGTTGGACTAATCCATAAAACTAAGTCCCATTGGTTAAGTTGGTGCCCCTGCTGATAGGGAAGAGTGGACGTAGGACTGGTTGTCCGAACCACTATAAAAATCTCGTGTGCTTTATCTGATTTACCTGCTTTACAATATAACACACTACCTGATTTGATATTGCATACATATTCTGAGTCTGGATCAATTTTGCATCAAGCAACTGATCTGATCAGCTTGACACTTTGTCATCTGATTGAAAACAGATAAGTAGAAATGTGATTCTACAAAACTGGTTTTTCACACGGGTTAAAACTTAGCTTCCGCACATCAGTTAATTGATAGACACCGAACTGATATGCCCTCAGGCGATCAGTAAGTTGGATATCAATCCAAACTGATCCATACACACTCTGATCAGGAATACTTGCTATCACACCTGATCTTGCACAAAAAGTTTTCAAAAGTCTATTCACCCCTCCCCTCTAGACTTCTGCCCTCACAAAAACCCGTTTGGGACCTACATCAACCTTCCCGTCCGATCCTCTTTTTCTCTTGTATACCCACTTGCATCTAATGGGTTTTACCCCATTGGGTGGTTCGATTAGCTCCCACACTTGATTGTGATCCATAGAACCCATCTTAGCTTCCATCGCTGTTTGCCAATAATCTGCATCCTTGTCTTGGATCACCTTGTTGTAAGACCATGGGTCTGATTCTTCTCCTGAGATCAAGTCCGAAGACTCTCCAATCCCTAAGAATCGCTCGGATTGTCTAACAATCCTCCCACTGCGACGAGATTCCAGTTGTGTAGGTGTGATGCTTGGTATATCGACTTGTACAGTTGGTGTTGGAGTTGGCCCTCTTAATTCATTTAAGGTAATCTCACTGTTGGGCTTTCTATTTTTCATATAGTCTTCTTTCAAGAATCTAAAGTGTGTACTTATTACAACTCTTTGATAATTGGTACCATAGAACATACACCCTTTCGTTCCCTCAGGATACCCTATACACAGCCTTAATTCCGAACGTGGGTCCAACTTACCAGCTTTTTTGTCCAACACGTAAGCTAGGCAACCCCAAATTCTCATGTGTCTTAGACTGGGCTTACGCCCGATCCACAGTTCTTTTGGGGTTTTAGGAACCGATTTGGATGGTACCATGTTTAGAATGTAAGCTGCTGTTTCCAAGGCATGCCCCCAAAACGATTTGGGAAGATCTAAATAAATCATCATTGATCTTACCATTACTAAAAGAGTTATGTTTCTTCATTCTGCTACCCCGTTTTGTTAAGGGATACCGGGAGTAGTCAACTGGGATACAATCCCTTCGTCTGATAAGTAGTTTAGAAAATCATCGCTGAGGTATTCACCTCCACGATCAGATCGTAGAAACTTGATACTCTTTTCCCTATGTTTTTCTGCTTCGGCCTTGAACGCTTTGAACTTATCAAAGGTCTCAGACTTATGCTTCATAAGGAAAATGTATCCATATCTTGAGTAATCATCGATAAACGTAACGAAATACTCATAACCTCCCCTTGCTTTGATTGACATAGGACCACATACGTCAGTATGAACAATTTCTAACACTTCAATGGCTCTATTCCCCTTGACTCTAAATGCCCTCTTGGTTATTTTACCCTCTAAACAAGATTCACAAGTCGGAAACGGTTCAACCTAGACACACTCCAATGATCCATCTTGTACCAACTGTTGAATCCTTTTTAGATTAATATGACCGAGTGTTAGATGCCAAAGCAGTGTTTCATTTATATCTGAAGAACGCTTTCTTTTATTCAAAACATTCGATGTGTTATAAGATGCATTTTGCGTGTGGTGTGCACTATTAATAGTATAGAGATTGTTCATCAATATCCCATAACATATAAACTCATCATTTTGAGAAATGATAACATTCTTATTAAAAGAAACTGATTATCCAAAAAAATAAATTAGAAACTTGAAAGTGAATTCTTTCTAAAACTGGGAACATAAAGAACGTCTCTTAAAACTAAAATTATATCACTAAAAGATAGGTGCACTTCTCCCACTGCAATAACCGCTACTTTTGTAGCATTGCCCAAGGTGATAGTGATCTCAGCATTCACTAAATTGTCGGATTATCTAGAATCCTTGAAATATTAAAACAAACGTGATTAGTGGTTCCTGCATCCATTACCCACGAATGGGAAGTATGCGCCGCTAAACGAGTTTTAATAACTAGTGTGTGAGAATTACCTTACGTACCAACCTTCTTAGGCTTAGCACAGGCTGACCTCCGATGTCCTTTCATACCGCATTTAAAACACTTCCCCTTAGTAGTCTTCTTGACACCTCCCCCTTAGTTCACCTTCTCTTTGCCCTTGGCAACACTTGAGTTGACTTGGTTTTGGCCTTTTGCCTTCTTCTTCTTCTTCTTGCCTCCACTTGGCCTAGAAGAAGTGGAAGGTCCGGTTGCCACCAAAACTTGATTCTGGCGCCAAGAACCTCAAGTTTGTTAAGGTGAGCCATTATCTGGAGAACGTGCTCCCTTACAAGCATTCCCTCCATCATTTTCTGCGATAACATATCTAGCATGGTGATATGTCTAGTCATACGGTTCTGATGTTGAAACATCGCTTTAAGACTTTACATAAATTCCGCAACAGTTCAAAAGTTTTGGTGTTGGTGCTGCAGCCTATCTGACATAGAAGCCAAGATGGTACACTTAGCCATTTCATTGGAACGATCCCAATCATTATACTCTTTCTTATCCGTTTTGCTAGAGTCATCAGTAGGCTTTTCGGGTTTAGGTACATCAAGAACCCACTTGTGTTGTTGTGCAATTAGGACAATAAATAAGTGTTTTCCAATCAATATAGTCTCCTACTTTATTTTATTAACTTTAAGTATGCTAAATAGTGGGTAAAAGAAAATGACATCGCTGAACTGAAGATAAACATACATTTTGTGTTAATATCCAGATTAATCACATAAATTATCACAAAGTTCGATCACATGAATCATATTAAAATCTCAAAAAAATATGAACATGCATCAGATTTCTCCAAAAGATTTCACAAATAAATAAATTATTCATGTGATGACTATCTTTTGACCGTTCCGTTGGGAGGGTCATTGTCGCCACTAATAATAATTCACAATCATCCCTTAGGAATTTATTCATGTGATGACTATCTTTTGACCGCCGTTGGGAAAATTTCTCCAAAAGATTTCACAAATAAATAAATTATGGAGGTCCAAATTAATTTGATTTAAAAAAAAATTATTTAAAACATACTTAGTAATTTTTAAGTTGAGATTTTCATAGAAATTTCTCATGCAAACACATTAAAAAAATTAAACAGAAGCACAAGAAAAAAAAATCAACACAATAACAAAAATTAAACATGTTGGGCACAAAATATCCAACTGTCATGGTTTAATTTTCTTGTCTTGATCTTGAGAAATCCCCCGTCTTGAAGTTCCTCCATTTGTTCGTCTCGAAAATATAATTTTGTCACGACACGTCACTCCACGTCACGCGACCGAATCGGAACAAAGACATCGGTTACCCGCCCCGCGGCGCAATCAAGATCACACAAAGACCGGCGTTCGTGGACCATAAGACGTTAGAAGGCACAACGATCGGCGAGTAAGACGATGTGAACATTTTCACATCCATTTGACGACTGTGACCAGCGAGCAAAGAAGACGTGTTCCGCAAGTAACGTAACCGCCCACCTCATTGGCAACAGGTCCTTCGCTTTGTTTCCCACTGGAGTGCTTTCGCGTTTGCCTGGCGGTAACTCATGCCCGATCCTTTCGCCGATTCATCGTTCTTTTCGGCTTCCAAAAAGACGTGCATGGGGCCTTCAACCCCCGCGGCGTCGTCGTCGCTTTATGTCCGCGCCAGGCGACTGGGAAAAAGATCATCGCGTCGTGCACATGCCTCCCTTTGGCACGCGTTTAGACGACGACGACGCCGCTTACTCCCCGGATCTGGATTCGTCTTCAATTTTCCATCTCCGTATTCGATTTGGTTATAATTTATTTAACAGAAAATAAATAAACCTTAAATCTAGACTAGTCTATTACATTGAACAAAAAAAAAAAAATCCTAATCTACTAGTGGATTTTCTCACGAGAAAAATGAATTCGAACGAGTCGAATTAAAAACCATTCATACGCATGAAATAAATAAAACATTAAATACCATGACAATTGGATACCTAAAAAAAATATCTAGCAATTCTACTATCCAATTTCAAATTTAATGAACACACGTAAATTCCTACACATGCGGAATCTAGGAGTTTACGGATATCGTACCTCTTGGAGTGACAACCTTTGAGACGATGGATCAACCTAAGTTCCTTCTAAAGTATGTCCCAAGTCCTTGCCCGTAATCCGGTGGAGGATTCAAACGAACAATTATAACAAAGGAGAAAAAGAAAAATATTGCACAACCTTTGTGGATTTCTAATTTTTCCAAGATTGAAATTGTAACGAAATTTTGTTGTGATTTGGAATCATGGGAAGTTTCCTTGTATCTTCTCCAAGATACAATCTTGAATATATCTCATATATTCTATTTTCCATAAATAATCACAAAAGATCTTTTCCTCCCCATCTTATGATATTTTTGAATTTAACAAGAAAAGAAACAAGATTTGAGATTTCTTGAATTTATGGGATAATCTTGTATTCCAAGAATACTTATCTTTTTCCATAAAATCTTTTCAAGAAAATCAAGAAAATCTTTCTTTTCCTTTTCTATATATTTTCGAAAATTTAGGGAAAAATTAGGCAATAATGATTTCTTTTATTTTAATCACCTTTTCATTAATTGGACTTATATTGGGTTACTTGAGGGGCCTTTAGGAGAATTAAGATTGGACCTCCAATGGGCTCTGAATTCTAATATTGAGCCACAATATCATTCAGCCCATCAATATTAATTTACTCCACTATAAAATTAATATTGCACTATCCATCTTAATCCATATTACGATAATATGGCTCCCGGTTATTATTTTCCGTGTTTAAGATTATTTAGTCCATTAATTAATTAAGCCACTTAAAAGTTTTATATTAATTAATATCTTTTTCCTTGGAGTAAAGACAACTCAACATTATTATCCATACCGGAACTTAACCCACTTGCAAGATTTGTATGATGAAACTTCTGAGCCTACCAAGGGGACAAATCAGACAAGACCTTCCTTGCACACGTTGCTCTGTATTAAATCTTAGCAATTGTCATGTAATTAATAATATTGCCCAAAATACAAAGTATAGAATCGCTCTCTGATTCTAAACCCAACGTAGATCAAAGCAATAAATACTAATTACACACAATCCTATTTAAGTGACAGAGGTTAAGAAATCAACAACCACTGAGGTCTAATTCTTCATCCCATAAGTCAGTACAGAAGAATTTATCGTCTCTGTAGGTCCGCTTCAGCGCATCACAATGCGCTAGTGCAATCTCTTGGTCAAGACAAACCAATCTGAGCTTTGCACTTCAACCTCTACCAATGGAGTGTTCAATTCCATCTAGGCTGTGAAGATGTACTTATTTACAAAGAACTGTTAATGTGGTCTTCTATGATCGGGTATCACCACATTAGCTACAATGCAATATGTACTAATATTGAACGGTTTGAATAAATAAATAACATTCATTTATATTTAAAGCAACAGTGATAAAAGATTTATATTCAGTAAATAAGAGTACATTAGTCTGCTATATAACGTAAAAACATATTTTCACGTATAATCCCAACACATTTTAGAAAAATGAACAAAATGATAAAATGGAATTAGATAGTGACATCGAGAAAAAGAAAGATTTAATGGAAGATACCTACCCTTGGCCGATCAACCAAGCGAAGTCGAGAGAGTGAAGATAAGAGTCCAACGGAAGAAGGTCAATCCTTAGAGAGTCTTCCCGATTTAGAATCGCATCTCGGTTTCAAGCCTATGGAAGAAGACCCCGCCAGTCGAGGTTTGGTTTGTGATCCAAGGATCAGAGAGCGATCAAAGGGCTATGCCCATAGAAGAACTCGAAACAATTTTGGTCGATCCAGTTCGCCCAGAATTAAATGTCACCATCAGAGTGAAAATCCCAGGCGACATGGAAAGTGAAGTGATAGATTTTCTTAAACAAAATCTAGATTTCTTCGCATGGTCGCATGAAGATATGGTAGGAATCGACCCCCGAGATCGCCTGCCATAAGCCGAACATCGATCTATCGAGGAAGCTAGTCTTGCAGAAGAGACGAAAGTTAGGTCTCGAGAAATACGCCGCATTGACTGAGGAAGTGAAGAGACTGCTTGATAATATGCTAATCGAGCAAGCCAACCACCCATACTGGGTGGCAAACACGGTACTTGTTAAAAAGGCGAACAACTCCTGGAGATTATGCATTGACTTCACCGACTGAATGATGCCTGACCGAAGGATTACTTTCTAATGCCACACATCCACCACTTGATCAACAGTGCAACCAACCACAAAATGATGACTTTTATGATTGCTTTCGCCGGGTATCATCAGATCGCCATGGACAAAGACTATCAACAACATACGTCCTTCCTGACTGAGAAGAACGTGTACTATTGGGAGAGGATGCCCTTCGGGCTCAAAAACGTGGGGGCAACCTATTAGCTTTGGTGATATACCGATCAGATAGGGAAAACCATGGAAGTGTATATCGACGATATTTTGGTCGAAAGCGAGAAAAGGGAAGACCATCTGACCCACCTCGCCAAAACCTTTGAAATTTTGAGAAAGTATAGCATGAAGTTGAGCCTGAAGAAGTGAAGTTTCGGAGTTGGTTCTGGCAAATTTTTGGGTCATATCACCAGTCAACGTGGCATCGAGGCAAATCCATCAAAAATCAAAGTGGATTCTAGACATGAAGGCACCTCGCAACGTAAAGGAGGTGCGGAGATTAACTGGATGTTTGGTGGCCTTGAACATATTCATCTCTCGAATGGGGGATAAAATGCAAGTCTTTCTTCGATACAATGAAAAAAGGCAAGTTTTCTTGGAAGCCACGGAGCCAGCTCGCCTTCGAGCAGTTTAAGGAATATTTTTCATCTCCCCATATTTTGTCAAAGCCAATCCTGGGGAATTTTTTTTTCTATATTTGGCGGCTTCGGAATCTGCATTTAGTGCAGTTTTGGTCTGAGCTTAGGATTTGCCGATATACTTTGTCAGTCAGATGCTCAATGACGCCGATCTTCGATACCCACCGCTGGAGAAACTCGCATACGCTTTGGTGATGAGCGTGCGAAAACTTTGCCAATATTTTTTCGACCATCAGATCGAGGTCCTCACAACTATGCCACTTCGACAGATTCTACATCGGTTTGATACCGCAGGTCGACTCTTGAAATGGTCTATCGAGATCGGCCAGTTCGATGTTACTTTTACACCTCGGACGACAATCAAAGCTAAGGTACTCGCTGATTTTTTGGTCGAACTAACTTTTCCTGTAAAGAATGATATTTCGACCAATACTCCTTGGGAGTTATACGTTGATGGATCCTCGACGAGTTCATGAGCAAGGGGAGAAATAGTTCTTCTAAGTCCCGATTAACAATCCTTTACGACAACCATCAGATTTGATTTTTCACGCTACAAATAAAGAGGCAGAATACGAGTCCCTGATTAATGGTTTAGAAATAGCAATGACCATACGAGTTTGAAGATTAAAAGTTTTTTGCGACTCATAGTTGGTCGCATGCCAGATGACCAGGGAATATGAAGCTAGGGGGAAGCAGATGATAAAATATCAGCAGACCGCCAAGGGTCTTTTGGATAAATTTGAGCAGATCTATATCGAGCAGATCCCGAGAGCAGAAAACATGCAAGCTGACGCACTGGCCCGACTCGCCACTTCAGAAGGGACGGTGAGCATGGACAACATCTCGATTACTAAGTTTAATGCCCTGTCTGGTAGCCGAACTACTATCGATTTAAACGAGGTAGTATGGACGAGGCAGACAGGACCATCGGGAGATCAACTCCTAATTTACCAAATTGAAGTACCAGAGGAAACTTGGATGACTCCCATCATCAAGTACATCGAGAATGAAGTTCTACTTGAAGACAAGATACTAGCTCGCTGGTTACAACTAAGGACAGTGAGGTACATCATAATCGATAATCAATTATATAAGACGAGTTTCTCGCTGCCTCTTCTTAAGTGTAATACGCCGAAAGAAGGAAATAAGATTTTAAAGGACATCCATGAAGGATCTTGCGGAAATCACACTGGGGGCAATCACTCGTTTATGAGATGATCAAACAAGGTGCATTTGCTAAATCCTATCACAAATGCCAGGTGTTCGCCCCGACAATCAAGCGAGCTCTAGAATAATTAACGCCGATCTATAGCCCAGGACCATTTGCAAGGTGGGGCATTGACCTAATTGACCTCTGCCAACGGTCTCGGGCATAGTGAAATATGCGGTCGTCACCGTCGATTATTTCACCAAGTGGGTGGAAGCAGAATCATTAGGAAGAACTGACCAAAAAAAATCATTAGGTTCATATGGAAGAATAACATATGTCACTTCGAACTCCCTCAAGCGATTGTTTTGGATAATGGGAAGCAGTTCGATGGATTCGAGATCGACATTTTCTTTGCAAAGTGGAAGATCAAAAAGTTGTTCTCCACACGTATCATCCTCAGTTAAATGGTCAAGTGGAGGCGGTCAACAAGATAATCAAACACACTCTCAAAGCTCAGCTCATCGGCTCTAAGGGATTGTGGGCTCTCAAACTCCCTGACATACGCTGGTCATATCAAACAACCTTTCAAAATTCAACGGGCGAAACACCTTTTGCACACACTTTTGGAATGGAGGCATTAATACCAATCAAGGTCTTGTTTCAGAACAAAATAACCTCACAAACAATCACGAATGAGAATGATCAACCTCTTGCAATCGAGCTCGATTTGCTTGAGGAAATGAGGTTAACTTCCGACCTGCGAAACACGACCTATAAGCAAAAATCTGAGAAACACCACCACTCAAAGATCAATATCAGGAAATTCAAAATCGGCGACCTTGTTTTGAGATAAAACCCGGGAGTTCATTAAGGGCGTTGTCGGACCAAACTGGGAAGGTCCTTTGAGAATTTCAAAATGCTTGTCAAATGCAGCATACGAGCTCGAGGAAACCAATGATGTTCCAACTCAAAACCCCTAGTATTCGACATACCTTAAGAAGTATTATCAATGATGTAATAGTTTGTAATCTGGAAAGTTATATCTTGTAACGGTTGATCGTGGCTTGTTGCATAATTGTCCAATTTCTCTTGCATTTTAGGTTACATTTAAAATTTATATTTAAGTACTTAGGGGCTGGTTGATGACCTCTAAAGAGATCATTTTCCAAGTAAGTGTAAGGTCCTCAAATAAAAATGCTAAGGCAATGAGGTCGCAAACAAATAAGACGACCTGAACACAATCAATCTTTGAATTCAAGAACAAGGGGCAGGTAGTCGACCTCCAAGGAGGTCGCACCCCGAGGTTTATGTTCAGAAATTTAAAGATTACCAAGACACTAAGGTCGCAAGCAAATAAAACGACCAAGTCACAATTCTTAAGTTCAAGAACAAGGGGCAGACAATCGACCTCTAACGAGGTCGCACCCCAAGTTTTATGTTCAGAAACTTAAAAATTACAAAAGACACTAAGGTCGCAAATAAATAAGACGATCAAGTCAAACAAGGGGCAGGTAGTCGAGAATATTACTAATGCAATGAACTCGTAGAGAGGTAAAAACAACATTGTAGTAATTTCATTAATAAAGCCTAAAAGGCGAGGTACAAAAGGCTCAGAAGGGGCAAGTCACAAAAGCTATAAGGGGAACCTTTTTGGTGGGGGTTAAATGGTAAAATTTCTTACATTTGTGTAAATAAATGAGATAAAGTTGACTTTGGTGTTGGAAAAGTAATGACATTGGGTGTGATATTGAGATGTTTGAGTGATATAGATAAAAGAGAAAAAAATATTATATTACCATTTATAGAAATATTCAATTTAGTTTGAGATAGGCCTTTATGACAAATGTTTAATTGAATTAGGGACGGAGGAAGTAGTGTAAAAATAAATACATGCACTTTGATAGTATATAAAATACATGATGAACTAATCATGTACCTAAGAGGTTGAATGATATAGTCACAAACAATAAAATTAAGATGTTGTCATAAATTAACCATAGATAAATATTTTAAGTCATCTTAATTATTGTAATCATATATTTTTTAATAAATAATGTCTATTTATTCTTATATGGAGGCACAAATTCTTAAAACGGGATCGAAATAAATAATAACTTATTATAATGTAAAATTTATTCCTAAATATAATTAACTAATCCAAACTTGGGACTGCTATATAGAGTTTATTCATGTATATAGTATTCATATTGGGAGTTTTTACCGTATATGATTCATGAGTTTATAAAACTTTAATTTAATTATATTATAAATGAGATTATGACACAAGTACTTAAGTTGGGCATTATTTTATATATGGGACCATCTCAAACAATAATCTTTATTTTCTTTTTGTTTTTTATTTTTATAAATTGCAGCAAAAATTAGACTTTTACTTCAATTGTAAATTTAATCAAACTTTTGGATATTGACGAAATAATTGCAACTCAATACAAAACAGACTATAAATGTACACAAATAACCCCAACTATAAATTATAAGTTCTAAAAAAAAATCACATTTCTAAATTACCAAACACATTTTTCAAGACAAAAGAGCTCCCTTTCCTTAAATTTTTTTTCATCATTGTTGGCTGACATTTCTTTCTTAAAAAGATACAAAGTTTCATCGTTTGCTTAACTAAAAAAGCTAAAAAGCTTCTCATTAGAGATTAATTTACAGGGCTCCTTAATAATAAATGTTTTTGCACATATACACAAAAAATATTGTTGCAATTTTTTTGTATATGCAAGTTTTTATTTATTTTTGTGCAAACTTGTTCTATTCATAAGAACAAAATATTTCACATGTTGAACATATGAAAAAAAAAATTGAATATTACCCACAAATTTTTTTCACCCAATCTTTTTGTATGTGCAATTTATTATTTATTTCTGTGAAAACTTGTTCTATTCAAAGAACAAAATATTGCAAATATTAAACATACAAAAAAAAAAGAAAAAAGAAAATTAACATTACTCACAAAAAATATGCATTTGACATTGATTTCTTGGGGATGAAATAGAGTGTGAGAAATTTAGAAACCCAACTTCCTATTTTTCTTCAAGTAAGAGTATATTTGACATTTAACTGTAATTATGTAGCTATTAATTTTTTTTAATAATATCTAATAACAATAGAGTCTTAAAATTTGTATTTATTAATAATTGTTTCTAATGGAGGTAAAAGTGTATAAACTAAAATGATGAATCCACCCAAATCTGCTGTATAAATGAACTTATAAGATTTGTGAAAATAAAACAATTGTTTGCCAAAAGGTAAATGGGAATATAATTTGGCAAACTGCATTGTTAGATCCACATACTTTTACTATTTCTTAATAGGCAAAGTCTAGTACCCAAGATATATTTTTGAAACATGCACTTCTTAACATTAAATTTTTTTCAATTTAAATAAATTGAACATTTCTGTGCAATAGTTTGAACGTTAAAAAAATATTTTTGAATTGCACATGATAATTACTCTTTTTTAATATGGGCATTGTTGTTGTATTTTTTTTTCTTTTAATTATTTCATCTGAAAGTTGAAACTGGTAGAGAGATAGATAATTCATTCAATTATATTAATTTTGTAGCACTAACCTCTATTAGTAACTGAAAACGTATCCAACATAGATTCTGATACCGAATTGATCATTCAACATAAAAAAATGACATACAAAAGACTTCAGTAGTAATTTTTTTTTAAAAAAATCAACAAACGATTAACTTTTTTCACAGGAGAAAGGGTATACAAGATACTCAAAAAATAATTACAAATTTACATTATAAATAATTTAACACCATCCTCAAATTAAAAAGCCAATTAGAAAAAAAAATTATCTAGAAGAGCACCCTACATCGCATACAATCAACTCTAAAGCCTAATTTTAATTTTCTCACCACTTTGCCGACTGAAAATTTCACATTGTTAAAGATCAGAGAATTACTTCCTTTACAAAGTACTTGTTGGGTTATGGAGCCTGATCGACTGCTTTACGTCCCAGCTTCTTCGGTGATGGAGATTGTTGGGTTATGGAGCCTACTTGTTTGGTTATGGGTCCTTTTTTGGCAGACTCGACCAGAATGGACCTTTAGGGTTCTGACCCACTTTAGCCTATAAATACCTATCTGATTCATTGTATTTGTTATCACCAAAATATTAGTAAATCTCCTGGCTTAGTAGTGCTCCCCGACGTATTCATTCCGACGAACTATGTAACCAAATCTGTGTTATTTAATTTCATTTTCTCTCAATTTTTCTATAATTGCAGTTTAAGTCCTAACAACTGGTATCTAGAGCATCAAGTTCAGAGGATATGGTGGGAGCAATTATGATGGCGGAAGGGAAATCGCCTATTGAGAAATTTGATGGAACAAATTTTGGATTCTGAAAGTTGCAGATCGAGGATTACTTTTACAGTAAAAATATGTATCAACCTTTGGGTACAAAGCCCGAAGACATGAAGGACGATGAGTGGAAGTTGCTGGACAGGAAGGCGATGAGTATGGTTCGTCTGTCGTTGTCCAGGAATGTCGCCCTCCATACGGTAAAGGCATAAACCACAAAAGAGATGTTGGAGATTCTGATTGAGATGTACGAAAAGTCATCCACAGTGAACAAGGTTCATCTGATGTGGACGTTATTCAACCTAAGGATGGCAGAGGATACTGTGGTAGCTAATCATCTCAACGAGTTCAATATGATCATATCCCAATCGAGCTCGGTTGAGATTGATTTCGATGATGAGGTACAATCCCTAATTTTGTTGTCTTCTTTACTAGAAAGTTGGAGTGGGATGGTGATGGTCGTTAGTGCTTCAGCAGATAAGGTGAAACTCAAATTTGATGAGGTTAGAGACCTGATCATAAGCGAAGAAATTTGCAAAAAAAATTGGGTGTGGCCATGGGATCAGTCTTGAATGCGGGAAACAGAGGTAGAATAAAATCTAAAGGGAAATAGAATCGAGGTATATCGAAGTCGAGGGGCAAAAATAAGTCCAAGAAAGACAAAAGTCAGATTGAGAGCTACAATTGTCATGAACTTGGTCATTATAAAAACTAGTGCAAGGCACCAACAAATGCACCAACAAAGGATGACAATTCAGTGAACGTAGCCATTGATGAGGTCTTAGATGCATTAATTTTGAGCATAAGCAGTCCATTGGAATCTTTGTGTTAGATTCTGGAGCATCGTTTCATTCATGCAGGAGGGCTGACGTAATGGAATGCTACACTTCTGGAGATTTTGAAAAGGTTTATCTTGATGATGATGAGCCTCTAGAAATCATAGGAAAGGGGGATGTTCGGATCAAGGCACCGAATGGAACTATGTGAGACATATTCCTGGATTGAAGAGGAATTTACTTTCAGTAGGGCAGCTTGATGATGAGGGTTACACTGGGATTTTTGGCTGCGATACGTGGAAGATATCTAAAGGTGCAATGGTAGTAGCTCGAGGAAATGAGGAGGGAACGTTGTACATGACATGAAACACCCGAGATACAATTGCTCTTTTAGGTGTAAAAGGTAATGCACATTTGTGGTATTGTCGTCTTAGCCACATGAGTGAGAAAGAGATGAAAGTAATGTGTTCGAAGGGTAAACTGCCAGACCTCAAGATGTTGGGGAATTAATTGCCCGAATCTATTCAGGATGAATATTTAATTAAAAATTTAATTCTAACAATTATTACTAGCATGAATTAATCCTATATTAATTCAAATAATAATCCAACAACATATCATGCATATAAACAAGCCACATAAATCCTACGCATGCGGACTTGCTATGAGTTTACGTGAACTAACCTCTTGGAGTGACAACCGTTGAGAATTTATCCTCTTGTAGGTCCTATTCATCACATCATAATGCACTAGTGCAATCTCTTGGTCAAGACAAGCCAATCTGAGCCTTACACTTCAACCTTTCACGATGGATTGTTCATTTCCATCTAGGTTGTGAATTCTGTACTTTTGGTTACAAGAGACTGTTAATTTAATCTTATGTGATCTGGTATCACTAAATTAACTACAATGTAACACATACTTATTTATGAACATATATGTAGTAAATATATGTAACATTCAATCATATTTAAAGCATCAGTGATAAATAATTTATTTCAGCAATTAAGACAGAAATTCAGTTTGGTTATACAAAGTAAAAGCATACTTTCCAATATAACCCCAACAATCTCCCACTTATACTCAAAGTCTGCTTTTAAGTATACTACAACACGTCTCGTGTAGTTCTACGTGACATCTAATGTCACCTACACGAACCTAATAATATATCTCCCACTTATACTCAAAGCAGATTGACAACGCTCTTGACACCCATTCCTTCCACATGTCTCTCGAATGTATTCTGAGGCAGACCCTTTGTGAATGGATCTGCTAGGTTGTCCTCTGACGTGATCTTTGCCACTTCTATATCTCATCTCTTAACGATTTCTCGTATAAGATGATATTTCCTTTCAATGTGTTTGCTGGCCTTGTGGGCTCTTGGTTTCCTTGAATTTGAAACTGCTCCAGCATTATCACAGTAGATCGTGATGGTGTTGGGCAAATCCAGAACTACGTCCAAGTCCACTAGGAAGTTCTTGAGCCAAACCGCTTCCTTCGCTGCTTCACAAGCAGCCACATATTCGGCTTCCATGGTAGAATCTGAGATGCATTTCTGCTTAACGCTTCTCCATGTCATGGCTCCTCCCCCATGCAAAACACACTACCCGAGGTAGATTTTTTGGAGTCTAAGTCTGATTGGAAATCCGAGCCCATGTAACCGATGGGAATCAGACCGTCTGACTGATAAACCAACATTTTATACCGAGTTCTCTTCAGATACTTCAGAATGTTTTTAACTGCAGTCCAATGTTCTTTCCCCGGATTACTTTGATATCTTGCTACCATGCCCACGACAAAGCAAATATCTGGTCTCGTGCACAACATTGCATACATAAGGCTTCCGACAGCCGAAGCATAAGGAACGCCTTTCATGTCATCTATCTCCTTTTACGTCTTAGGGCACATTTTCTTGGATAGATGGATTCCATGTCTGAAGGGTAAAAACCTTTCTTGGAATCATGCATACTGAATCGCTTCAAGATAGTATCTATGTATGAAGTTTGCGATAAGCCTATCATCCTTTTCTTACGATCTCGAGTGATCTTGATCCCAAGGATGTGACCGGCTTCCCCTAAGTCCTTCATATCAAACTGTTTTGACAGCCATGCCCTTACGTCCGACAACACCTTTACATCATCTCCGATAAGCAGAATGTCGTCCATGTATAGTACTAAGAATACCAATGTAGTTCCGACATGCTTTTTATACAAACAACTCTAGTACTCATTTTGATCGAACCCGTAAGACTTTATAAATTGATCAAAACATTGGTTCCAAGCACGGGATGCTTACTTTAGTCCATAAATGGACTTCTTGAGCATGCAAACTAGATGTTCTTGGCCTTTTTCAACGAAGCCTTCGGGTTGTTGCATATAGATCTCTTCTTCAAGACTTCCGTTAAGGAAAGCTGTCTTGACATCCATTTGCCAGACCTCATAATCGAGATGCGCAGCTATCGACAAGAGAATATGGATGGACTTAAGCATGGCTACAGGCGAAAAGGTTTCCTCATAGTTGATCCCTTCTTTCTGAGTGTAACCTTTTTGCCACAAGTCTAGCCTTGAAGGTCTCTACCTTCCTGTCCGGTCCTCTTTTCCTCTTGTATACCCACTTGTATCCAATGAGTTTGACCCCATTGAGTGGTTCGACTAGCTCCCACACCTTATTGTGATCCATAGAACCCATCTCGGCTTCCATTGTTGTTTGCCAAGAATCTGCATCCTTGTCTTGGATTGCCTCATTGTATGTCCATGGGTTCGATTCATCTTCACCGGGGACCAAGTCTGATGACTCTCCTATCCCTATGAATCTCTCGGGTTGTCTTACAACCCTCCCACCTTTTGATCTTTGGGACCATAGAATATGCACCCTTTCGTTCCCTCGGAGTACCCTATAAACAACCTTTGACCGAACTCGTGAGAGGTCGGGGACCGGTCCCCCAAGTTCGTGAATGTGAAAAGTTGTAAAAAATTGCGATAAATTTTAACCCGTAGAAAATTATAACAAACTTGATTTTATTTCTCACTTTGACAATGCTCTAGAAAAAATATGATGCATGACGTAAATAGATAGTTACTAGTAGAACTTCTTCAGGTAGGTCGCATTCCATGGGAACATCGCGGGAATGCCCTTCATGTCTTCGAGCTCGTAAACCCCATTTGAAAAGCATTTTGAGATTTTCATTGGACCTTCCTAGGTCGGGCAAAACACTTCTTTTTGAACTCCGAGGATTTTTCTTAAGACGAGGTCGCCAACTCTGAATCTTCAGATTTTTGCTTTTGAGTTATAATATTTATTCGATTTCTATTTGTAACTTGCATTCGTCAGATCGGCTTCGAGTCTTTTTTCTTCTAAGAGATCGAGGTTGAGGAATATGGCCCAATCATTGTCTTCTGTGATTGTTTGCGATGTCCGGTGACTTCGGACAATGACTTCGGTTGGAATGACTGCTTCACTTCCGAAAGCTAAAGAGAAAGGTGTTTTGTCCCGTTGAATTTCGAAATGTAATCATGTATGACCACAGGATGCTAGGAAGTTTGTATGCCCATAGCCCCTTTGAATCATCGAGTCGGGTTTTTAAAGTGTGCTTGATAATCTTGTTTACGGCTTTAACCTGTCCATTTGACTGAGGATGATATGGAGTGGAAAATAACTTCGCGATTTTCCACTTTGCGAAGAAAGCATCGATCTCGAAACCGTCGAATTGTTTCCCATTGTCTGAGATGATCGCTTGTGGTAGGCCAAAATGACATATGATATTCTTCCAGATGAATCGGATGATCTTCTCCTGAGTGATGGTCGCTAATGGTTCTGCTTCTACCCATTTGGTAAAGTAATCTACCGTGACCACGACAAACTTTGAACTGCCCGGGGCCTTTGGGAAAGGACCAATCAGGTCGATCCCCCACTTCGCGAATGACCATGGGTTGTAGATCGATGTGAGCTCCTCCGAAGCTCGCTTAATTGTTGGGGCGAAAAGTTGGCATTGATGGCACTTTTTTGCGTATGAGACCACATCTTTTCTTAAGGACAACCAATAGTAACCCTGTCTGATTGTCTTGTAGACGAGAGACCGACCTGCATTATGATTTCCACAATCTCCTTCGTGGATTTCTTTCAAAATCACTTGGCCTTCCTCTGGAGGGATACACTTCAACAATGGTAATGAGAAACTTTGCTTGTAAAGTTGTTCATCGATTATGGTGTACCTCGCCGCTCTCAGTTGTTATCAGCGAGCTGCGACCTTATCTTCTGGTAGTGTCCCTTTCCTGATGTACTCTTTGATGTCGGTAATCCAATTATCTTCTGGGGCTGTGATCTGAAAAACTTCTACGTGGGTGTTTGATGGGCTTGCCTGACTTGTCCAAGTTATCTCCTTTATGTCGATGATGCTGTGACCTGCTGAAGGGGTGCTGAGCTTGGTAACTGCAATGTTGTCCCTGTCCGCGGCTCCCTCCGAGGTGGCCAAACGAGCCAACGCATCTGCCTGCGTGTTATCTGCTCGCGGTATCAGTTCTATTTGCACTTCTTTGAACCTTTCAATGAGGCTCTTTGCTATCTGCTGGTACTTCACCATCTGCTCGCCCTGTGTTTCGTACTCTCCCGATATCTGGCATACAACCAGCTGAGAATCGCTGTAGACTTTCAACTTTCTTACACCAATGGCCATTGTCATTTCCAGGCCATTTATCAAGGCCTCATACTCTGCTTCATTGTTGGTGGCGTGAAAATCAAAACTTACAGCCGTGGTAAATGATTGTTGTTTGGGATTGATTAGGACCAATCCAGCCCCTGCTCGGTTGCTCCTTGAGGAGCCGTCGATGTGCAACATCCAAGGGACGTCGATTGCCTCAGATGTCTTCTCTGGAAAGGTGAGTTCGGTGAGAAAGTCGGCGAGGTCCTGAGCTTTGATCGCAGTTTGGGGCGCGAAAGTGATTCCGAACTGACCTAATTCAATGGACCACTTCAACAATCGCCCGGCTGTATTGGGTCGGTGCAAAACTTGTCTTAGTGGCATGGTAGTTAGGACTTCTATCTGGTGATTGAAAAAATACTGTCGCAATTTTTGGACACTCATGACCAAGGCGTAGGCTAGCTTCTCGAGTGGTGGATACTTGAGTTCGGCATCATTCAAGGTTTGGCTGACGAAGTATATGGGTAAATGGTACTGACCCTCTGCTCGGACCAATACTGCGCTGAGAGTGGACTCCGTGGCTGCCAAGTATAAGAAAAGTTTCTCGCCGGGAACGGGTTTGCTAAGATTTGGGGGTCAGAGAGATATACCTTGAGCTTCAAAAATGTGGCTTGGCACTGCGGGATCCATGAGAACTTTCTTTTTTTCATGGCTTCGAAGAAAGGCTTGCATTTATCTCCCATTCTGGACACGAATCTGTTCAAGGCCGCGAGACATCCGGTCAACCTTTGGACTTCCTTGATGTTGCTAGGTCGTTTCATGTCCATGATGGCTTTAATCTTTGTTGGATTGGCTTCAATACCTCACTGGCTGATGATGTTACCTAAGAACTTGCCTGAACCGACTCCAAAACTGCACTTCTTTGGGTTTAACCGCATGTTATACTTCCTTAAGATGTCAAAAGTCCGGGCGAGGTGACCCAAATGGTCTTCCTTTCTCTCGCTTTTTACCATGATGTAGTCGATATATACTTCCATGGTTTTCCCTATTTCATCGGCGAACATTCGATTTACCCTGACGCTGGTATGTCGCTCCTGCGTTCTTCAATCCAAAAGGCATCATTTTCCAACAATACACATTCTTCTCCGTTAGAAAAGACGTGTGTTGCTGATCAACTTTGTCCATGGCGATCTGATGGTAACCGGCGAAGGCATCCATAAAGGTCATCATCTCGTGCCCGATAATGCTGTCCACAAGGTGATCGATGTGAGGTATAGGAAAATGATCTTTCGGGAATGCTTCATTGAGGTCGGTGAAGTCGATACAAAGACGCCAAGAGTTGTTTGCTTTTTTCACTAAGACCGTGTTGGCCACCCATTGCGGATGGTTTGCTTGCTCAATCAATTTGTTGTCCAGCAACTTCTTCACCTCTTCGGCCAAGGCTGTGTACTTCTCGGGGCCAAACTTTCTTCTTTTTTGTGAAATCGGCTTCTTTGTCGGATCAATGTTAAGTTTGTGACAGGCGACCTCGGGATCGATGCCGATCATGACTTCGTGTTACCATGCAAACACGTCTAGGTTCTGCTTGAGGAACTCTATTAGTTGGGTGCACAGGTCGGCAGGAATTTATGTTCCGATAGTCACAATTAATTCTGGCCGAGCAAGGTTGCGATGGAGGTCGGCAAGAATTTATGTTCCGATAGTCACAATTAATTTGTGAGGGCGTTTCTTTGGTTGCGATGTCAACTTCCATAGGTGTCGCACTCTCTTCTATTACATTATCTATTTTCATTTCATCATTTTCTTTTTTCTTCCGGGGTGGAGTTCAGCTCGTACAACCTAGCCCCACCTCGGATTTCCTACCGAAATAAAAAGTAGAATTTAAACTGACACAAGTGTAAGTCAAACATTTTCTTGCCGCGATCTGGTCACCCTTAATGGTGCTAATTTTTCTGTCAGATCCGGGGAACTTAATACAATAGAAATAGGAAGAGGTCGCAGCCCCGAATTCATGCTCGAAAGGCCTGCCGAAGAAAGCGTTGAAGTTTGAGGGGATGTCGATGATCACAAAGTCTGGCTGCCTGGTTGCTTACTTCGGCGTCCAAAGTTGAGGTGATCTCCACTGACAAAAGGATCATTCCGTAGGATTCGATGGGCTGGCTTCCAAATCCTCGGATCCCGACCTCATATGGCTCGACTTAAGAGTGGAAATTGCCAAGTAGGTCCAGTGTCTTCTTGAAGAAGATGTTGAACCAGAGCCCCCATTATTCTGGATGAGATCACGAGTGGGTCCCAGTTTGAGTAGACCACTCCCTCCTTATCTTCCTCGGTGAAGGTGAGTTGTTTTTTACTTTGGGCGATGGTGTTGATTGGGAGGCAGCTTAGCACGGTGTTGTCGAGAGCTCGCATCTCAACTTTTTGACGTCGATTAGATAGGGAGATCACTGGAAGAAACCCCCCAAGGGTGCCTCCTATTGGACAAATCATGTGGATGACTTTGTTCTCTGCACCTTCCGGGATTTGTGGGCATCGCCTACCCTGATCGGGTTGGTTCCCTGGGGGAGGTGTTTGTCGCTGATTCTACTGCTGCCTTGACTTAAAAAATATTTCCAACTTTCCTTCTTCGTACAACTTCCAGAGCTATCTCCGTGGGTCGTGACAATGTTCAGTGGTATGCCCGATGGTATTGTGGTTGTTGCAAAATTTCTTCGGGTTGAGTTTAGAAGTGTCTTGGATCATTTCTCGGGCAAGTGGGAGCTGTTGTCTGCCCTTGATTGCCTGAAAGATCTGGGCCGCATTCATGGTCAATGTTTCGAGGAGCTTTACTTCCAGAGAATTATCGATTGGCTTGAACGTCCCTGGAGCTCGATAGTTCGTGGGTCTGGGTCTCCTGAAAGGCTTTTCGGACTTCGGGTTTGGCTTTGACCTTCACTTCGATTGGTCCCTGCTCGCCTAGTCTTGAGGCCAGTATCTCGGCATTGGTGATCATAATACCCGCCCGATATCGGAAATTGGCGTAGCTTGACGGGTAATCTTTGTTCATCAACTTCCAGAGTTTGGTTCCTTTCTTCAAACCGTGCACTATCCCTAAGACCTTGGCTTCGTCCCCCAGCGACTCGCCTTCCATGAAGAGCTGGTTTATGCGATCGATGTATGCTCGGTCCATCTCATCCTCGAGCTGGTAGATGTTCGCTGAACACTGTTTGGTTCCTTTATGCAGGGTCAGCGAGGCAAAGTGGATGAGGAACAATTGAGCCATCTGGTGGAAAGACTCTATGGATGTTGGCGGTAGGGTGTTGAACCAATGGTAGGCCTGGTCGCCTAGGGTAAGTGGAAAGAGTCGGCATTGGGTGGCATCTGTTGCTCCAATGGAATTCATGTAAGATATGTACTTGCTCACATGATTGATCGGATCGGTGTTGCCGTTGTACTGTGTGATAGAGTTCGCACTGATCTTGATTTGCACTGGGGCGAGCATGACCGTGGGTGATTGTTGGATTATACTGGAAAGTATGCTTTTACTTTGTATAATCAAACTGAATTTCAGACTTATTTACTGAAATAAATTATTTATCACTGATGCTTTAAATATCATCGAATGTTACGTATATTTACTCCATAACTGTTCAATAAATAGTACGTGTTACATTGTAGTTAATTTAGTGATACCAGATCACAGAAGATTAAATTAACAGTCCCTTGTAACCAAAAGTACACCATTCACGACCTAGATGGAAATGAACAATCCATTGTGAAAGGTTGAAGTGTAAGGCTCAGATTGGCTTGTCTTGACCAAGAGATTACACTAGTGCATGTTTAGTGCACTGAAGAGGACCTACAGGAGGACAAATTCTTCAGAACTGAACCAGGAAGAATTATACCTCAGTGGTTCGTTATTTCTTAATCTTCGTCCCTTAAATAGGATCGTGTGTGGTTGGTAATTATTGCTTTGACTTATTACTGGTAGAGAATCAACGAGATTCAATACTTTATATCTTGGGCAATATTATTGGTCACATGCGATTGCTAAGATTTAATACGGAGAATCGTGTGCAAGTACGCTTGTTCGATTTGCCCCCTTGGGAGGTTCATAAGTTTTATCATACCAAATCTTGCAAGTGGAACTAGTTTCCGGTATGGATAATAATGTTGAACCGTTCCTTAACCAAGGACAAAAGATATTAATTAATGGAAAGCTATTTCAGTGGCTTGAATTAATTAATGGGCTAGATAATCTTAAACACGGGAAATAATAACCGGGAGCCATATTGACTGTAATATGAGTTAAGATGGATAGTGCAATATTAATCATGTAGTGGGATTAATTAATATTTATGGGCTTGAATAATATTGTGGCTCAATATTGATAATTCAAGATCCATTTGAAGGTCCAATCTTAATTCTCCTAAAGGCCCCTCAAGTAGCCCAACATAAAGTCCAATAACTGAAAAAGGTGTTTAAAAATAAAATAAATATTTGTTGCTATTTTTCCTATTTTTTCAAAAATAGTAAATTAAAGAAGGAGAAAGATTTTCTTCGAATTTTGTTATGGAATGAAGATAAGTATTCTTGGATGACTCCTGGCAGGGCTGGGATACAGCCCGGATGGATGAGTAAGTCTGATCACAAATCTTCTTCAATTGATATCACTATTTTACTAACGATTCGTATTTTTCTGCAGCCTGGAGCTCACGCAGCACAGATTCTCCCCGGAGGTGCTGAGCTTTTTATGGTCACCCCAGCTTGTTCCGGTCGGGGTCCTCGAAGGTTGGCCTGCTTATCTCTCACGGGGCCTACAGAACTTGTCCCGGGGGTGGACGCAAACGGACCAAGCCAATGCCCATCGTCAGAAAGTGACGAGCAATTTATACTCGGCTCTCGTCCACTCCCAGAAAGCGGGCTTCTTTCTGGAAAAGTCCAGCGCCCAGTTGGAGTCGGAGCTCGAGAACCTGAGAAAGGCGCAAGCAAGGGTCGCCGACCAGGCCAAGTCGATCCTCTCTGCGGCCGAGACCCAGAAGAACTTGGAGATGTCTAACTTCGAGTTTACTCAAAAAAATTCAGATCTCGAGGGTCGATTGGCGGATGTTGAGGGCGAGTGTGGCTCGAGTCGAGGGTGAACTGGCCGAGGCTAGGAAGGAGTTGGTCGCCAAGGAGGCACAGTTTAAGGGGGCCGAGGAGCTGAATGCCAACTTTGCTTATGTGATGGCATTCGTAGGGGCCATCTGGATTTATCAAGCTGCGAACCCAACTGGCGACCTCAGCGGTTTTGTCACCGAGCTATCCGACTACGTTCATGACAACCCTCCTGCCCCCAGCGTCATGCTGGAGATCAAGGACTTGGAAGACATGGGCATTGACCTCTCCTTCTTTGCCAACCTGGGTCAGATTGTGAGCCCAACCCCTGATCCCGATGAGACTCAGTCGGGCCCTGCTGGTTTGGTCCCTGAGGCCCCCTTTGGAATGATCTGACCTTCTCCGGAGGTCGCAGGGGGGAGGCTGTAGAGAGGTCTGGTGCCGATCCTGCTGGGGATGCCATCATCCCTGGTCTCTAATGGAGATGCTTATCAGGATTCCAGTTGTTCTTAAGAATGATAACATCAAGAATCCTGATATGAAAAAGGAGATTGAGAAGTTGTTGAACCCCATCCCCAACAACACTTTTGATCAACAAGCTTTGACGTCGATGTCCGTTTAAAAATCGCAGTGAAATCGAGCAGTGGCAGATTACATGGTGTATTTTGTTTTTCGTTGGCTTTAGGCCGCTTACTGTAATCATCTTTTGAATTCTCTAATGTATCGACCTTCGGGCCTTTGTTATTAATGTACATTTCATTTTCTTCCTTCGTTTGTTGTGCCGACTTGATTTCCTTATGCGACTTTTTCTTAGAATTGCTTTTGTTCTTATCGTCTTAATGCGATTTATCCTGAACTTTACTTAGTCATCTTACAAAGTCGGGGAGGATCACGCCTCTTTGGGTGGTGACCTCGCCGCCAGTATGTCGAAAGTCATACCTCGGGTGGTCGATATTTTAATATATGCGACCCCCTCGGTTTTCACATAGGAATTTTGGAAAGAAGAAATGATATTATTATAACTGGCCGAATTATTTACAAGGATGCGATTTTGGACCTACTGATAATACTTCTTCAGGTGAGTCGCGTTCCACGGATACTGAGCCTTAATACCATCCATATTTTTGAGCTCTTAGGCGCCACTTGACAGGACTTTTGTGACCTTGAACGGACCTTCCCAATTCGAACTGAAAGTCCCTTTAGATGTACCAAGTATCTTTTTTAACACCAAGTCTCATTTTTTGAATTGGCGAAGTCGTACTTTAGAATTATAGTACTTCTCCGATTGTTGTTTATAGCTAGTGTTTCTCATGTTGGCCTCTAGCCGTTTCTCCTCGAGTATGTCTAGGTTTCTGGCTAAAGCCTCGTCGTTGTGGTCGATCGTGGCTTAGCTTGTGCGGACACTAGGAATATCTACCTCTGTGGGCATGACCACCTCGGTTCCAAAAGCCATTGAGTAGGGGGCTCTCCCCTATTGGATTTCAGCAGGTTGTCCTATATGACCACAACACTTCCGGCAGCTCGCTAGCCCATTTTCCTTTCCCTCCCTCAATCTTGGCTTTCAGCGTTTGTTTGATGATCTTGTTCACGGCCTCGACCTGGTCGTTCGATTGAGGGTGATAGGGAGTCGAGAAAAGCTTTGTGATCCTCCATTTTTTGAAGAAAGTGTCGACTTTGAGGCCATCGAACTATTTTCCATTATTCGATATGATCGCCTGCGGCAATCCAAACCTGCAGATGATGTTCCGCCATATGAATTTGATGACGTGATCTTAGTTTATGGTTGCCAGTGCCTCAGCCTCGGCCCATTTTGTGAAGTAATCCACTGCAACCAGGGCATATTTGACTGAGCCTGGGGCTGTTGGGAGTGGTCCAATGATGTCTATCCCCCACTTTGCAAATGACCAAGGACTGAGGATGCTCGTGAGTTCTTCTGGAGCGACCTTGATGGAAGGTGCGTAAATTTGACATTTATGGCACTTGCGGGCGAATACGATGGCGTCGGCTCTTAAGGTTGGCCAAAAATACCCTTGTCTTGTGGTTTTGTGTGCCAACGACTGTCCCCCCGCATGGTTTCCGCACACTCCTTCATGTATCTCCCTAAGGATGGCTTACCCCTGTTCTGGTGTGATACATCGAAGTAGTGGAGTGCTGAAGCCTCGTTTATACAACTCATTGTTGATCATCGTATATCGCGCGGCTCATAATTGCAACTGCCGGGCTTGAATTCTGTCTTGTAGCAAGATACCATTTATCAAGTATTCCATAATAAGTGTCATCCAGCTCACTGTCGGGGTTTCTAGGGTCGCGATCACTGTGTGAGCAGTGGAGGGGTGGGAGAGCTTTGTGATGGTGACATTCTTCATCTCTGCGCCCTTCTGAAGTTGCTAGTCGTGCTAGAGCATCGGCTCGTGAGTTTCGATCCCTCGAGACTAATTTAACGTGAATTTGCTCGAACTTCTGACACAGTATCTTGACCACCTCTTGGTAGGCCGCCATTCTATCGTCTCGTGTCTCATACTCTCCCGAGACTTGACTGGCCATGAGCTAGTGAGAGTCTGTGTGTACCTGCAGCCTCTTGATGCCCATGGCTGTTGACATCTCCAGGCCGCTGTTGAGTGCCTCATATTCAGCTTTGTTGTTCGCCGCGGGGAAGTCGAACGTGATGGCATTATGGAATGAAATACCCTTCGGACTTATCAAAACTACCCCGGTTCCTGATTTGTGAGCAGTGGTTGATCCATCTACGAACAACTGCCAAGGCGGGCTGGTTGAACTGCCGGCCTCTGAAGAGAAGGTAAGTTCGACGATGAAATCGGCTTGCGTCTGGGATTTGATTGCAGGCCGAGGTGCATATGTTACTCCGTATTGTCCGACCTCGATGGCCCACTTGAGGCATCGACCTGTTGTATCAGGTCGGTGGAGCACGTTCCTTAGGGGCAAGGAAGTAAGGACTTCGACTTGATGGTCGAAAAAGTACGGTCTCAACTTCCTTACACTCATGACTAGTGCATATGCCAGCTTTTCTAGTAATGGATAACGCTGCTCGGTCTCGTTCAGCATTTCACTTTGGCCTTCAGCCCGGACCAGCACTGCTCTTAGAGCAGCTTTTGAAGCCGCAAGATATAGGAAAAGTTTCTCTCCCGGGACAGGTTTGGATAGAATACTCACGTCTGCCAGATAAGCTTTGATTTTATTGAGAGCTTCCTGGCTTTCGGGAGTCCATTTGAATCTTGACCCCTTCTGAATCGTATCGAACATTGGTTTGCATTTTCCCCCATTTGGGAGATGAACCTATTCAGAGCGGCCAGACAACCTGTCAATTTTTTTACCTTTTTCATATTTCGAGGTGTCCCCATATCCAGAATGACCTTGACCTTTGCTGGATTCTCCTCTATTCCTCGCTTGCTGACCAAATGCCCCAGGAACTTCCCCGATTCAACTCCAATATTGGACTTTTTGGGGTTGAGTCTCATGTTGAATTTCCTCAAGATATCGAAGGTTTGCGCAAGGTGGGCGAGGTGATCTTCCTTCTTCAGGCTCTGTTCACTATATTTTAATCTAGTTTATTCTGCAAGTGTATGGCGTAGATTATAGCACGTAGTGAGCACGAGTATCGTATCCACGAGGATTAGCTCTAGTATCTATTACGATTTTAATAACCTATTTTTATCTAGAAAATCAATAATTTGGATGGTGAGTTTTGTTTAACAAAGAAAATTAAAACAACTAAGTAATCAAATAAATTAATAGCAAGTAGCGAATTAACGTTTTTAGGAATTATAAAATGAGATAAAGTGGATCCTAGGACTTCCGATTTCAATTAAGATCAAATTCACATACGAATCAATTCAATCAACTATTTCATTAAGAATTCTTATAAAGGTAATCACTAAAGAAGATTAAATCATCTCTCGGTCTCATTAATCTTGTTAGACATAATTATTTAAGAGTCTGTATCTCTACTTCGCTCCAATAATTACTCCTCTCAACAAATCAAGATTATATTCCTCTTTTATTATGAATCTCCTCTCTCGAATGTTGACTCACAATAAATTATGCAATCCTATGCTCAATATTTGAAACTCCTCTCTCGAATATTGACTCAAATAAACAAACGAATTCAATCACGTGGCCTTTGCAATTAAACTCACAAGATAAAAGGAGGCATAAATAAGAATAACAAAACGAAATTCATCAATTGAAATCAATCCGTGCAAAAATAATCATAATCTACTTTCATGTCCTAGGATCTCAAATGAGTTTAGCTAGAAAAATTCATAACGAAAATAACAAATAAAAACATTAAAAATAAAGAACTAAATAAACTTATTGTTTATCGCAATGTCTCCAACTCCAAAACTGGTAGTCCTGCTTTCTGCTCCTTAATTTTTCGATACCCCGCTGCTCCTTGTCTTCCAATATTTATATCCAACGTCTCTGTTCATTCTTGGTAAAGATCCGTCCGATATCCTTGACTTTCGGTGCAAGAAAGAATTAGAAAGGTAAGTGATATCTTGGTTTATTTAATTTCCATGATTTAGCCGAATTTCCGCCTAGTTAGATCATAGGCTGATGACTTGATTTTTTAAAAGTCTTTGGGCTCACATTAACGTACATCATTCATTGATGGGGCCTATTCGGCTGGAATACTATTGAGCCCAAAACTACACATATATATAGTAGTCTGCTTCAATTTCCGCCTCCTAACTTGGTTCTTCACTATTTTCTTTATAACTCGAGCTCTCGAACTCCGATTTTCTCGATTCTTTTTCTGTTACGATCTTCTCTTCAATGCGCTTCTAATGGGATAGCTTTGAATCATCTTTGATTCACTTTTTATGCTCGTTTTAACCTGAAAGCAATCAAAATAACACATCTTGTGCTATTCTTCAAGAAATCATCATATCACATCTTTTTAAACTATAAACAGTTGTAATACGAGTTAAAATGAAACATATTTATGCGTTAAAATTATAGAAAAACCCCGTTTATCATAAATCTTTACGACTATGTCGTCCACATAGACTTCCACCGACTTGCCAATTTGGTCTGCAAACATGTGATTGACCAATCTTTGGTACGTAGCCCCTGCATTTTTCAAGCCGGATGGCATTCTCTTCCAGCAGTAGAGGTTCTTCTCTATCAGGAATGAGGTGTGTTGTCGGTCTGGTTCGTACATGGTTATCTGATGATAGCCTGCGAACGCGTCCATAAATGACATCATCTCATGCCCACCTGTGTTGTCTATCAGGTGGTCGATGTGAGGCATGGGGAAGAAATCTTTCGGACTGTTGGGGTTATACGTGAAAGTATGTTTTTACTTTGTATAACCTATGTATTAAACACTTATTTACTGAAATCAATTGTTTATCACTGTTGCTTTAAATATGATTGAATGCTATATATATTTATTGCAAACCGTTCGTAGCAAGCGTTACATTGTAGTTAACGTGGTGATACCAAATCACAGAAGATCACGTTAACAGATCCTTGTATACGAGTGCGTGTTTCACAACTTAGATAGATCCGAACAATCTATTGGTAGAAGTTTATGTGTAAGACTCAGAGTGGCTTGTCTTGACCAAGAGATTACACTAGTGGATTTGATGCGCTGAAGCAGACCTAGAGAGAGGATAAACTCATTCGCACTGACTTAAGGGATGAAGAGTTAGACCTCAGTGGTTGTTGATTTCTTAATTTATGTCACTTAATAAGGACTGTGTGCGATTAGTAGTTATTTCTTTGACTTATAAATGGGAAGAGAATCATTGCGACTTCGATACCCTATATCTTGGGCAATAATATTAATTGCACGATAGTTGCTAAATTAATACAGAGAATCGTGTCCTTGCAAAAGTCTTGCTTGATTGGTCCCCTTGGTGGGCCCAGAACCTTTATCATACCAAATCTTGCAAGTGGAATTAATTTTCCGGTATGGATAATAAAGATGGGTTGTCCTTACTCCAAGGATAAAGATATTAATTAATATAAAGCTTTTCAGTGGCTTAATTAATTAATGGACTAAATAATCTTAAACACGAGAAATAATAACCGGGAGTCATATTACCGTAATATGGGTTAAGTTGGATAGTACAATATTAATTATATAGTGATATTAATTAATATTAATGGGTTGAATTATATTGTGGCTCAATATTGGAATTTAGAAGCCCATTGGAAGGTCCATCTTAATTCTCCTAAAGGCCCCTCAAGTAGCCCAATTATAGTCCAATAAATAAAACGTGCTTAAAATAAAATAAATTTATTGTTGCAATATTTCTATTTTTTCGAAAATATTAAAGAAAAGAGGGAGAAGGATTTTCTTGAAAATATTTTATGGAAAGGAGATAATGTATTCTTGGAATACAAGATTATCCCATAAATTCAAGAAAACTCCCACTTGGCTTCTTTAATAGGTAATTTTTGAAAATTATGTGTAAGAAAGGGAAGAAAGATTTTCTTGATTTTCTTGGAAAGATTTTATGTAGAAAGATATGTATTCTTGGAATACAAGAATATCTTATAAATTCAAGAAAGATCCAATCTTGCAAATCTCCTTATTTTTTCGAAAATTTAGGCTAAATAAGGGTGTGAGATTTTTGTGGAAAAATACACATGGAAAGAAGAATATATTGGATAGATTCAAGATTTCTTGTAAATCAAGAAAATATCTTTCCTAGGCCTAATTGTGCTTGAAATTTTCGAACCCCCTTGTCTTATAAATAGGGGATGAATTTTTCATTCCCAACTAGTGTTCAATGCGTTGGAAATATAAGAAATCCACAAAGGTGGTGCAACAATATTTTTATTTTCCTTGTTTTATAAATCGTTCATCGGAGAACCTTCCACCGGGGTTATTGGACGAGGACTTGGGAATACTTGAGAAGGACCTTTGGTGGGTATCCAGATACTTGATCATGTCTGTCTCAGATCGTCTCTCCAACGGGTATGTTTACGTAAACTCCTAGAAATTCCGCATGCTAGGATTTTTTACGTGAAATATTAATTGCATGTTGTTGTTGGATTAATTATTATTTGAATTCACTTAGGTAAATTCATGTTAGTAATAATTGTTAATTTAAATTTGTGTTTATGAGGTCATCCCGATAGATCCTGGCATATGTTATCCCAACAATTGGTATCAGAGCCCTGGTTCGGGCTCTGATCTTTTTAACTGTAATTTAAATTGTTGTTCATTAAAATTGATATTGGATAGTAGAATTGTTAGATCTGGTTTGCAGGTATCCAATTGTCATGGTATTTTAATGTGCTTATTTACATGCAGATAAATTGTTGGTTTTTAATTCGATTCGTTTGGATTCGTTTTGCCTCGTGAGAAAATCCACGAATAGATTAGGATTTGTTTGATTTGATCAATGTAATAGACTATTCTAGATCTAGGTTTATTTATTTTTCGTAAATAAATTGGAACCGGATCATGAACGAAGACGGAGACGGAGAATTAAAGACGGACGTTCATGTGCCCGGACGACGCGCGATCAAGGCGGAAGACGCTGGCTAAAAGGCGAAGGCCTAGCGATCGCCAAGACCGCTTAGGGCGGACGCGGATGAAATTTATTGGATGTGGGCGGGCGACGACGTCGTCATCGCGCATGGCACGTCCCGGGCATGCAGCGAGCCTAGGAATTTTGTTGTTAGCGGGAACCACGGACCCGGACCGGGCGGTCCGGCGATGCTCCGTGCGAATGTGCTTCGGGCGACAGGGCGGGATGGCCGATCCGGACCGGGGCGTGCGCTTAGGCGCATGCGACTCGGTTCCGAGTCGTGAGCTACTCATTTTCCGGACGTCGTCCTGACCCAAAACGGAGGACGTTTTAAAGAATTATTGTGGATTCAGTGGGAGCCTTTCAAGACGAACGATGAAGGTAAAAGAAGAGACGATTTCTCATGATCAAGATTTAGATTTTAAACCATGACAGTTGGATATATGTGTCCAACGTGATTTATTTTGCATTGATACTTGTTTTAAATTCGTGCAATTTTATTTGTTAAATGTGTTTGCATGATTTAGAATTGTCTAAAAGAAAATCTCACTTTCAAAAATTACTAAGTATGTTTTGTTGAAAAATTTATTCCGGATAATAAAATTACGTCAAATTGACCTCCATGATTTATTTATTTGTGAATTCTTTTGGAGAAATTTCCCCCACAGAACGGCCAAAAGATAGTTTTCACATGAATAAATTCCCAAAAGGATGATTGTGAATTATTATTAGTGGCGACGATGACCCTCCCCACGAGGCTCGTTCAAAGTGAAGTAATAATTCTGTATTTAATCATGGTTATTACTTATGTATAAAATTGATATGC
Source organism: Stenogyne calaminthoides (assembly GCA_037126765.1). Taxonomy (NCBI): domain Eukaryota; kingdom Viridiplantae; phylum Streptophyta; class Magnoliopsida; order Lamiales; family Lamiaceae; genus Stenogyne; species Stenogyne calaminthoides. The sequence goes on from JBBCBC010000004.1 coordinate 16,567,266, forward strand.
ATATACTTCCCCGAAGTCCCTGTCAATTTTATATTGGTCAAGTAGGAGCCGACTATTAATTTTAAATTAAAGGTTTGTAAATGTTCTTGTTTGTAACCTGCTTGAATGTGTTTAAATAGACAGTTCACCCCACGTGACCTATTTAAATTATTTTGAGATGTCGGCTGATGCATGTTCATATTATTTTGAGATTTTGATATGAACAATGTGATCGAATTGTGTGATAATTTTGTGCTTACACAAATTGTTATTTATTTCAGTTCAGCATGTCGCAACCTTTTAATCCACTGTATTCTATACTTAAAGATCATCAATTAACTGGTGAAAACTACGTTGTTTGGAAATGAAAAATTATGATTGTCCTAACTGCAGAAGGATCCAAATGGGTGCTTGACACACCAAAATCCAAAAAACCTGCTAAAGATACTGGTATATGGGACGAGATGGAACATAGTAAATGGGAGTTGACTAATGAATTGGTGAGGGAAACAATCTTGACAAATATGTCTGATTTGTTGAAACGCCTTCATCAAGAATTTGAATCAGCTGCAGACATTATGCGAAATCTCGAAGAGATGTTTGCATATCCGGCCCATATAATTATCCAAAGCATAAGGCTTGATATGGCCAAGATAAAAATGGAAGAAGGAACGACTGCAAGGAAGCACGTTCTTAGGGTTATGGTTCTCTTTGAGGAACTTGAGATTCTTGGCGAAAAATGTGATTTCAAAACTAAGGTTGATTTCATTCTCCACACTCTGCCAAAAAGCTATGATCATCCCTATCTAGAGTACCTAATGGAAGATCTGGATTTCACTGTGGATGATCTAGTAAATGCTCTGACATTGGTCGAAGAGGAAACGGAGCGCAAGAAAAAGTACTTGGTTACAAAAGGGTCTTCCTTTCCTTCTAGGCCAATTGGTGGTAAGAATGATGATAAAGAGAGGCTAAACCAAGTGGGTTCAATGTCCCTCAAGAGTGAAGGTTCAAGCAAGAGGAAACATTCGGAGTGCGAAAGTTCGGGACAATGGAGGTCAGCCTGTTCCAATCCAAAGCGGAATGGAAAGAAAGGTAATTCTCACGCACTAGTTGTTGAAGCTTGTTTAGCGGCGTATGCTACTCATTCGTGGGTAATGGATACGGGATCCACTGATCATGTTTGTTTTACGTTACAGGGGTTCAAGTTGACCCGGCAACTTAGTGGAAGTGAGATCCTCATCACACTGGGAGACGTGCACCTGTCTTTTGAAGACAAGATTTTAATTTTGAGAGATGTTCTTTACGTTCCATTTTTTCGCAAAAACCTTATTTCAGTTTCAAAACTAATTAATGATGGATATTTTGTTCGTTTTTCTAAGCAAGTTACTGTTTACCGTAACGATGTGTTTATCTGTCATGGAATTTTTTGGAACAATCTCTATACTATTAACTGTGCACACCACTCACAAAATGCATCTTATAACACATCGACTGTTTCATGCAATAAGAGAAAACGTTCAGAAAATGTGAACGAGACACTTCTATGACATCTAAGATTGGGTCATATTAATAGGATCCAAAGGTTGGTGAAAGATGGTTCACTGTCGGGCCTACAGTTAGAACCACTTCCAACCTGCAAATCATGTTTGGAGGGTAAGATGACCAAGAGGGCATTTGGAGCCAAGGGGAATAGAGCCATAAAAGTGTTGCAAATCGTTCACACTGACGTGTGTGGTCCAATGTCAACCAAAGCTAGAGGTGGTTATGAGTATTTCGTGACTTTCATCGATGATTACTCAAGGTTCGGGGACATTTTTCATATGAAACACAAATCAGAAACCTTTGATAAATTCAAAGAGTTCAAAGCCGAAGTGGAGAATCATAGGGAAAAGAGTATCAAGTTTCTATGATCTGATCGTGGAGGCGAATACCTCAGCGATGAGTTTTTGAACTACCTATCAGACGAGGGCATTGTTTCCCAGTTGACTGCACCCGGAACCCCTCAACAAAATGGGGTTGCAGAACAAAGAAACAGAACACTCTTAGAAATGGTCAAATCCATGATGAGTTATTCAGATCTACTCAAGTCAATTTGGGGTCATGCCTTGGAAACAGCGGCTTACGTTCTGAATTTGGTGCCATCCAAATCGGTTCCCAAAACCCCTAAAGAGTTGTGGACCGGGTGCAAGCCAAGTCTGAAACATCTCAGGATTTGGAGGTGTCCGGCATACGTGCTAGACAAGGAAGCCGGTAAGTTGGATGCACGTTCAAAACTAAGGTTGTTTATAGGATATCCCATGGGAACAAAAGGGTGCATGTTCTATGGTCCCGAAGATCAAAAGGTGGTAATAATTACGCACTTTAGATTTTTGGAAGAAGACTTTATGAACAATCGAAAGCCCAAAAGTGAGATTACTTTAAATGAAATAAGAGGGCAAACTCATATACCAACTATATAGGTTGATATACCAAGCGTCACACCGACACAATCGGAACCTCGTCGTAGTGAAAGGGTTGTTCGACAACCTGTGAGATTCATGGGGATAGGAGAATCTTCGGATTTGGTCCCCGGGGATAGTGAATCAGACCCCTGGTCCTAAAAGGAGGCGGTCCAAGATAACGATTCAGAATCCTGGCAAACTGCGATGGAAGCCGAGATGGGCTCAATGGATCATAATCAAGTGTGGGAGCTAGTTGAACCACCCAGTGGGGTAAAACCCATTGGATGCAAGTGGGTCTACAAGAGGAAAAGAGGACCGGACGGGAAGGTGGAAACCTTTAAAGCTAGGCTTGTGGCAAAGGGATACACTCAAAAGGAGGGTATCGATTATGAAGAAACCTTTTTGCCTGTAGCCATCCTTAAGTCCATCCGTATTCTCTTGGCAATAGCTGCGCGTCTAGATTTTGAGATCTGACAAATGGATGTCAAGACAGCTTTCCTTAACGGGAGAAAGTGTGACGGAACAAGCTGAGAAAGTCCATTTATGGACTTAAGCAAGCATCTCGAGCTTGGAACCAATGTTTTGATCATGTAATAAAATCTTATGGGTTTGATCAAAACAATTTCGAGATTTGTGTCTATAGAAAGTGTGACGGAACTGCCTTGGTATTCCTAGTACTAAACGTATACGATATTCTGCTCATCGGAAACGATGTAAAGGTTTTGTCAGACGTAAGGGTATGGCTGTCAAAACAGTTTGATATGAAGGACTTAGGGGAAGCCGGTCATAATCTTGGGATCAAGATCACTCGAGATCGAAAGAAGAGAATGATCGGCTTATCGTAAGCTTCATACATAGATACCGTTTTGAAGCGTTTCAACATGCAAAATTCCAAGAAGGGTTTTGTATCTTTCAGACACGGAATCCATCTATCGAAGGACATGTGTCCCAAGACACAAAGGGAGATAGATGACATGAGAGGGATTCCTTATGCGTCGGCAGTAGGAAGTCTCATGTATGCAATGTTGTGTACGAGACCGGATATCTGCTACGCCGTAGGCATGGAAGCAAGATATCAAAGCAATCCCAGAAATCAATATTGGACTGCTGTTAAGAACATTCTGAAGTATCTGAAAAGAACTCGAGATAGAATGCTGGTTTATCAGTCAGACAGTTTATTTCCAGTGGGATACACGGACTCGGATTTCCAATCAGACCTAGATTCCAGAAAATCTACCTCGGGTAGTGTGTTTTGTCTGGGGGGAGGAGCCGTAACATGGAGAAGCGTTAAGCAGAAATGCATCACCGATTCTACCATGGAAGCCGAATATGTAGCTGCTTGTGAAGCAGCGAAGGAAGCAGTGTGGCTCAAGAACTTCCTAGTGGACTTGGACGTTGTTTCGAATTCGCTCAGCACCATCACGGTCTTTTGTGATAATGCCGGAGCAGTTGCAAATTCAAGGGAATCGAGAGCCCACAAGGCCAGCAAACACATTGAAAGGAAATACCATCTTATACAAGAAATCGTTAAGAGAGGAGATATAGAGGTGACAAATATCACGTCGAAAGACAACCTAGCTGGTCCATTCACAAAGGGTCTGGCTCAGTTAACATTCGAGAGACATGTGGAAGGAATGGGTGTCAAGAGCGTTGCCAATCTGCTTTGAGTATAAGTGGGAGAAAAGTTATTAGGTTGATGTAGGTGACATTAAATGTCACCAGATAATACATCAGACCGGTTGTGGTATACTTAAAAGCAGACTTTGAGTATAAGTGGGAGATTGTTGGGGTTATACGTAAAAGTATGCTTTTACTTTGTATAACCTATGTATTAAACACTTATTTACTTAAATAAATTGTTTATCAATGTTACTTTAAATATGATTGAATGTTATATATATTTATTGCAAACCGTTCGTAGCAAGCGTTACATTGTAGTTAACGTGGTGATACCAGATCACAGAAGATCACGTTAACAGTTCCTTGTATACGAGTGTGTATTTCACAACTTAGATAGATCCGAACAATCTATTGGTAGAAGTTGATGTGTAAGGCTCAGATTGGCTTGTCTTGGCCAAGAGATTACACTAGTGGATTCGATGCGCTGAAGCGGACCTACAGAGAGGATAAACTCATTTGCACTGACTTAAGGGATGAAGAGTTATACCTCAGTGGTTGTTGATTTCTTAATCTCTGTCACTTAATAAGGATTGTGTGCGATTAGTAGTTATTGCTTTGACTTATAAATGGGAAGAGAATCATTGCGACTTCGATACCCTATATCTTGGGCAATAATATTAATTGCACGATAGTTGCTAAATTAATACAGAGAATCGTGTGCTTGCAAAAGTCTTGCTTGATTGGTCCCCTTGGTGGGCCCGTAACCTTTATCATACCAAATCTTGCAAGTGGAATTAGTTTTTCGGTATGGATAATAAAGTTGGGTTATTCTTACTCCAAGGATAAAGATATTAATTAATATAAAGCTTTTCAGTGGCTTAATTAATTAATGGACTAAATAATCTTAAACACGGGAAATAATAACCGGGAGCCATATTACCGTAATATGGGTTAAGTTGGATAGTGCAATATTAATTATATAGTGGTATTAATTAATATTAATGGGTTGAATTATATTGTGGCTCAATATTGGAATTCAGAAGCCCATTGAAAGGTCCATCTTAATTCTCCTAAAGGCCCCTCAAGTAGCTCAATTAAAGTCCAATAAATAAAACGTGCTTAAAATAAAATAAATTATTGTTGCATTATATTTTCCTTATTTTTTCGAAAATATTAAAGAAAAGAGGGAGAAGAATTTTCTTGAAAAGATTTTAGGGAAAGGAGATAAGTATTCTTGGAATATAAGATTATCCCATAAATTCAAGAAAACTCCCACTTGGCTTCTTTAATAGGGAATTTTCAAAAATTATGTGTAAGAAAGGGAAGAAAGATTTTCTTGATTTTCTTGGAAAGATTTTATGGAGAAAGATATGTATTCTTGGAATACAAGAATATCTCATAAATTCAAGATAGATCCAATCTTGCAAATCTTCTTGTTTTTTCGAAAATTTAGGCTAAATAAGGGTGTGAGATTTTTGTGGAAAAATACACATGGAAAGAAGAATATATTGGATATATTCAAGATTTCTTGGAAATCAAGAAAAGATCTTTCCTAGCCCTAATTGTGCTTGAAATTTTCGAACCCCCTTGTCTTATAAATAGGGGATGAATTTTTCATTCCCAACTAGTGTTCCATGCGTTGGAAATATTAGAAATCCACAAAGGTGGTGCAACAATATTTTTATTTTCCTTGTTTTATAAATCGTTCATCTGAGAACCTTCCACCGGGGTTATTGGACGAGGACTTGGGAATACTTGAGAAGGATTTTTGGTGGGTATCCAGATACTTGATCCTGTCTGTCTCAGATCGTCTCTCCAACGGGTATGTTTACGTAAACTCCTAGAAATTCTGCATGCTAGGATCTTTTACGTGAAATATTATTTGCATGTTGTTGTTGGATTAATTATTATTTGAATTCACTTAGGTAAATTCATGTTAGTAATAATTGTTAATTTAAATTTGTGTTTATGAGGTCATCCCGATAAATCCTGGCATATGTTATCCCAACACGGACAAACCTCATTGAGGTCGGTAAAATCAATGCAAAGTCGCTAGGTTCCGTTTGATTTTTTCACCAACACCGCATTGGCCACCCATTGTGGCTTTTCGGCCTGCATAATCAGGTTTTTGTCTTGCAACTTCTTCACTTCTTCAGCAAGTGCTGCATATTTTTTCGGGCCTAATTTCCGTCTCTTTTGGGCTATCGGCCTCCGAGCTGGGTCGATGTAGAGTCAATGACATGCGACTTCCAGATCGATCCCTACCATGTCTTTGTGTGACCATGCGAAGACGTCCAAGTTCTTTTTGAGAAAGTCGATGACTTCCCCCTTCAGGCTGTCTGGTATCTTGGAGCCTATGATGACTTCTAGATCTGGCCGAGCTGGATCTACTTTGACTTTCTCGAGTTCTTTCCCCGGGGTGGCCCTTGAGTCGTCTTGACGGGGATCATCGATCTCGGCTTAGATTAGAAACTCTTCAGGTTCCGTCCCCATTCTTGGGTCGAGGTCGTTATGGCTTCTTTTCTTGTTTGCCTTTTCATTATTCAATTCTTTACACTGATTTTCACTATCTATTACAAATATTTACTTGCCAGATACTAGTACTGAATTGAAACGAGACAGAGAATAAACCAAACAACCCCTTACATCAACCTGGTCGCCCTTAACGGTGCCGACCAACCCATTCTTGGTGGGGAACTTTACACAAAAATAAAAAGTTGAGGACGCAGCCTCAAATTCGTGCTCAAATGGCCTCCCGAGTAAACCGTTATAGGAACTCGGGAGGTCGATAACAAGGAAATCTAACAATCTAGTGGCCCTAACCTTATCATCTAGGGTAGACACTAGTTCAACAGCCAGACGGATCATGCCAAATGGCTTCACAGTAGCATCCCCGAAGCCCTTCACGACATGGTCGCAGGGGGTGATATAAGCATCATAATCCCCGAGCTGGTCTAAAGTTTTCTTGAAGAGGATGTTGCAGAAGGCCCCTCCATCCACCAGCAACCGGCACACAGTGGTCCCCATGATGTTAGCCTTGATCACCAGGGGGTCGATGTTCGGATAAATTATTTCGGCTTTATCTTTTTCGCCGAACTCAATTTTGTCTGTTTCCTCCGCCACTGTGAGGATTGGTAATACCATTATTCTGGCGTTCTCCATCTCCCTGATTTCGGCCTTCATCCACCGCTTGGAAGAGGATGTCGATGATAGTCCCCCTACTGCCCCGAGCGGGGAAAGGGTATGTATGACACGTCCTCCCGTATTCTCGGGCATAGGTGGGACGGGTCATTCCCCTTGTTCAGCTCCTGGGTTTCTCTAGGCTTGTTCCGCCTGCCTGGGGCGATTACCTTGTTGTCGGCCCCCCGGGTTAGGTTCGTGATTCCCGTGAGGTCGTTTGATAAATTCATCTAGTAACCCATCCTCATAAAGCCTCCAGAGTTGTGGGAGCAGGTCTTTGCATTCACTTGTGTAGTGACCCACCTGTTCGTGGAAGTGGTAGAACTAGTTAGGATTTTTCTTGCCCTTATTTTTGACAGGACGAGGTGGGAGAAGCAGCTCCCGCTCCCGGATTTGAGTGTAGATATGCCCAGGTGTCATACCTAATGCCTCCATCAGCTTTACTGGGATGTTTGTTGGGGAATTATTTACCCGGATCTATTCGGGATGAATATTTAAAACAAATTTAATTCTAACAATTATTATTAGCATGAATTAACCCATATTAATTCAAATAATAATTTCAACAACAAATCATGCATATAAACAATTCAAGTAAATCCCACATCGACGGAAATACTACGAGTTTACGTGAACTTACCTCTTGGAATGACAATGGTCTTGTATGTGAAAACACACCAAAAGTCCTTCTCAAGTATTCCCTAGTCCTTGCTCGACAATCCGGTGGAAGGATACTCGCTAACAATTAACAAAAGGAAAAATAAACTTTGTTGCACCACTTTTGTGGATTTACTAATTTTTCCAGCACATGGAATTTCACTTAGGAATGAAAGAATCATCCCCTATTTATAGATAGGGTGGTGGTCGAATTTTAGGGAAAAACAATGTGGGAAAACCTTTTCTTGATCTCCAAGAAATCTTGAATATATCTCCTATATTCTTTTTCCCATAATTAAAATATTCCACAAAAATCCCACCTTATCTTGCTATGGTGAATTTTTGAAAAAGAGGGACCAAGAATCCAAGATTTGGATCTTCTTGAATTTATGAGATATTCTTGTATTTCAAGAAATACATATCTTCCATAATATCTTTTCAAGAAAATCAAGAAAATCTTTCTTTCCCCTTTTTCTTCAAAATTTTTGAAACCTCTTATATGAATAACCAAGTGGGAGATTTCTTGAATTTAATGAGATAATCTTGTATTCCAAAAATACATATCTTCATTCCATAACAAAATTCACAGAAAATCTTTCTCCCCTTTTATCCATAATTTTCGAAAAAAACAAGGAAAAATAGGCAACAAATTTATTTTATTTTTAAACACATTTTTCAGTTATTGGACTTTATCTTGGGCTACTTGGGGGGCCTTTAGGAGAATTAAGATTGGACCTTCCAATGGACCTTGAATTATCAATATTGAGCCACAATATTATTCAAGCCCATAAATATTAATTAATCCCACTACATAATTAATATTGCACTATCCATCTTAACCCATATTACAGTTAATATGACTCCCGGTTATTATTTCCCGTGTTTAAGATTATCTAGCCCATTAATTAATTCAAGCCACTGAAATAGCTTTCTATTAATTAATATCTTTTATCCTTGGTAAAGGAATGGTTCAACATTATTATCCATACCGGAAACTAGTTCCATTTGCAAGATTTGGTATGATAAACCTTATGAACCTCCCAAGGGGGCAAATCGAACAAGCGTACTTGCACACGATTCTCCGTATTAAATCTTAGCAATCGCATGTGACCAATAATATTGCCCAAGATATAGGGTATTGAATCTCACTGATTCTCTTCCCATAATAAGTCAAAGCAATAGTTACTAACCACACGCAATCCTATTTAAGGGACGAAGATTAAGAAACAACTAACCACTGAGGTCTAATTCTTCCTAGTTCAGTTCTGAAGAATTTATCCTCCTGTTGGTCCTCTTCAATGCATCAGTCATGCACTAGTGTAATCTCTTGGTCAAGACAAACCAATCTGAGCATTACACTACAACCTTTCATGATGGACTGTTCATTTCCATCTAGGTCGTGAATGGTGTACTTTTAGTTACAAGGAACTGTTAATTTAATCTTCTGTGATCTTGGTATCACTAAATTAATTACAATGTAACAAGTACTATTTAATGAACAGTTATGCAGTAAATATATGTAACATTCAATCATATTTAAAGCATCAGTGATAAATAATTTATTTCAGTAAATAAGTCTGAAATTCAGTTAGTCTGATTATACAAAGTAAAAGCATACTTTCCAGTATAATCCCAACAATCTCCCACTTATACTCAAAGTCTGCTTTTAAGTATACATCGGTATGTCTCGTGCAGTACATGACAACTAATGCCACCTATACGAACCTAATAATGTCTCCCACTTATACTCAAAGCAGATTGGCAACGGTCTTGACACCCATTCCTTTCACATGTCTCTCGAATGTATTCAGAGGCAGACCCTTTGTGAATGGATCAGCTAGGTTGTCTTCCGACGCAATCTTTGCCACCTCTATATCTCCTCTCTTAACGATTTCTCGTATAAGATGGTATTTCCTTTCAATGTATTTGCTGGCCTTGTGAGCTCTTGGTTCCCTTGAATTTGCAACTGCTCCGGCATTATCACAATAAACAGTGATTGTGCTGGGCAAATTCGGAACTACATCCAAGTCCACTAGGAAGTTCTTGAGCCAAACCGCTTCTTTCGCTGATGGGGATTAGACTATCTGACTGAGTCGATGGGGATTAGACTATCTGACTGATAAACCAACATTCTATCTCGAGTTCTTTTCAGATACTTCAGAATGTTTTTAACTGTCGTCCAATGTTCCTTCACCGAGTTACTCTGATATCTTGCAACCATGCCAACGGCAAAGCAGATATCCGGTCTCGTACACAACATTGCATACATAAGGCTTCCGACAGCCGAAGCATAAGGAATGCCTCTCATGTCATCTATCTCCTTTTGTGTCTTAGGGCACATTTTCTTGGATAGATGGATTCCATGCCTGAAAGGTACGAAGCATTTCTTGGAATCCTGCATGTTGAATCGTTTCAAGACATTGTCTATGTATGAAGCTTGCGATAAGCCTATCATCCTTTTCTTGCGATCTCGAGTGATCTTGATCCCAAGGATGTGGCCGGCTTCCCCTAAGTCCTTCATATCAAACTGTTTTGAAAGCCATGCACTTACGTCTGATAACACCTTTACATCGTTCTCGATGAGCAGAATGTCATCTACGTATAGTACTGAGAATATCAATGCAGTTCCGACACGCTTTTTATACAAACAACTCTCGAACTCATTTTGATCAAACCCGTAAGACTTTATAACATGATCAAAATATTGGTTCCAAGCTCTGGATGCCTGTTTGAGTCCGTAAATGGACTTCATGAGCTTACAAACTAGGTGTTCTTGGCCTTTTTCAATGAAGCCTTGGGGTTGTTGCATATAGATTTCATCATCAAGACTTCCGTTAAGGAAAGCTGTCTTGACATCCATTTGCCAAATTTCAAAATCGATATGTGCAGCTATCGACAAGAGAATCCGGATGGACTTAAGCATTGCTAGAAGTGAAAAGGTTTCCTCATAATCTATCCCTTCTTTCTGAGTATAACCTTTTGCCACAAGCCTTGCCTTGAAGGTTTCCACCTTCCCGTCCGGTCCCCTCTTTCTCTTGTATACCCACTTGCAACCAATAGGTTTGACCCCATTAACTGGTTCAACTAGCTCCCACACTCAGTTATGATCCATAGACCCCATTTCTGCTTTCATTGCCTTTTGCCAAAAACCGCATCCTTATCTTGGATTGCCTCATCGTATGTCCATGGGTCTGATTCATCTTGTCCGGGAATCAAGTCCGAGGACTCTCCTATCCCCATGAATCTCTCGGGCTGTCTCACAACCCTCCCACTACGATGAGGCTCCGGTTGTGAAAGTGTGTCGTTTGGTATATCATCTTGTACAATTGGCAATGAGGTTAGCTCCCTTAGCTCACTTAAGGTAATCTCACTTATGGGTCTTCTTTCGTTCATATAGTCTTCCTCCAAAAATCTAAAGTGGGTGCTTATGACCACCTTTTTGATCTTTTGGGACCATAAAACATACACCCTTTTTGTTCCCGGGGTATCCTATAAAAAACCTTAATTACGATCGAGGATCCAATTTCGCTTCCTTTTCCAACACGTGGGCGGACACCCCCAAATTCTCATGTGTTTCATACTAGGCTAGCGCTTGGGTCCACAATTCTTTGGGAGTTTTGGGGAACCGACTTGGATGGCACCAAGTTGAGAATGTAAGCCTCTGTTTCAAGGCATGACCCCGTAAGCGACTTGGGAAGATCCAAGATAACACATCATTGATCTAACCATTTCCAAAAGGTGCATTTCTTCGCTCTCGCAACCCCGATTTTGTTGAGGGGTTCCGGTCTGATCGGTGGGATGCAAATCCTTCATCCGACAAGTAGTTCAAAAACTCATCACTGAGGTACTCGCCTCCACGATCGGATCGTAGAGAGTTGATACGTTTTTTCTATGATTCTCTGCTTGAGCCTTAAATTCTTTGAATTTCTCAAAGGTCTCAGATTTATGCTTCATAAGAAAAATATAACCGTACCTCGAGTAGTCATCTAAAAGTGACGAAATACTCGTAACCTCCTCTTGACATGGTTGACATTGGACCACATACGTATGTGTGAACGATTTCTAACACTTCTTTGGCTCTATTCCCCTTGGCTCCGAATGCCCTCTTGGTCATTTTACCCTCCAAACATGATTCGCAGGTTGGAATTGGTTCAACTTGGAGAGACTCCAGTGGACCGTCTTTCACCAACCTTTGGATCCTCTTTGGATTAATATGTCCCAATCTTAGATGCCACAGAAGTGTTTTGTTCACGTCTGATGAATGTTTTCTTTACAGGAAATAGTTGATGTGTTATAGGATGCATTTCGTGAGTGGTGTGCACAGTTAATTGTATAGAGATTACTTGATAACGTTCCATGACAGATAAATTTATCATAAAGAGAAATGGTAACAACTTTTATCAAAAGTAACCGAATATCTATCAAGGTAAAGTTTAGAAACTGAAATCAAGTTCTTTCTAAAATTCGGAACGTAAAGTACATCTCTTAAAATTAAAACTCTGTCTTCAAAAGACAGGTGCACTTTTCTCACTGCTTCAGCTGCCACTCTCATGGCATCGCCCAGTGTGATGAGGATCTCACTCCCACTAAGTTGTCGGGTCCGCTTGAACCCCTGTAAAGTGAAACATACATGATCAGTGGATCCCGTATCCACCACCCATAAATGGGAGGCATACGCCGCTAAGAAAGTTTCAACAACTAGTGCGTGAGAATTACCTTTCTTTCCATTCCTTTTGGGATCGAACAGTCGACCTCCAATGTCCTCTCTCACCGCACTTGAAGCACCTCCCCTTAGCTGGCTTTCTCACTCCTCCACCTCCCTTCACCTTTTCTTTGCCTTTGGCAACACTTGAGTTCACTTGCCTGTGGCTCTTGTCCTTTTTCTTGTTCTTACCACATCTTGGCCTAGAAGAAGAAGAAGGTCCATTTGCCACCAAGACTTGGCTCTTTTCCCCAATATCGCCTCTGCCGAGACCAAAGCTTGCAATAGATCAGGCATCGAGAACTTCGATTATTCATCGATAGTTCAACTCGAATCGCTTCAAAACTTTTCGGGCAGAGAATGGAGCACTAAATCGATTTGGGTCTCGATGTCCTATTCGGGCGCCAAGTACCTCAAGTTTGTTAAGGTGAGCCATCATCTGGAGAGAACGCTTCCTTACTGGGCTTTCCCTCCACCATTTTCATAGAGAGCAAGTCCCTCATGGTGATCTGACGAGCCACTCGGTTCTGATGTTGAAACATCACTTTAAGACTAGTCATGATGTCTGCAGCGGTCTCAACGTTCTGGTGTTGGTGTTGCAACACATCTGACATTGAAGCCAAGATGGTACACTTTGCCATTTCGTTGGAACACTCCCAGTTAGCATACTCTTTCTTAACCGATTTACTTGACTCGTCATTTGGCTTTTCTGGTTTAGGTGTAGTGAGAACCCAGTTATGGCTTTGTGCAGTGAGGACAATAGTAAGTTTACGACTCCAATCAACAAAGTTTTCACCAGTAAGCAAATTATCTTTAAGTATATTGAACAGTGGATTAAAAGGTTGCGACATGATGAACTGAAATAAATAATAATATGCATAAGCACAAATATATCACAAAATTCGATCACATGTTTCATATTAAAATCTCCAAAAATATGAACATGCATCAGCCAACATCTCGAAACAGTTTAAATAAGCCACGTGGGGTGGGTCATTATTTAAACACATTCAAGCAGGTTACAAACAAGAACAGTTACAAATCTTTAATATCCAGATTAATAGTCGGCTCCCACTTGACCAATATAAAATTGAAAGGGACTTCGGGGAAGTATATGCATATCAATTTTATACCTAAGTAATAACCACGATTAAATACAGAATTATTATTTCGCTTTGAACGAGCCTCGTGGGGAGGGTCATCGTCGCCACTAGTAATAATCCACAATCATCTGTTAGGAATTTATTCATGTGAAAGCTATCTTTTGACCGTCCCTTTGGGGGAATTTCTCCAAAAGAATTCACAAATAAATAAATCATGGAGGTCAATAATTAATTCAATTTTATTATCCGGAATAAAATTGTCAATTAATTGTCTAAACATACTTAGTAATTTTCGAAAGTGAGATTTTTCAAAACATTTTCTCATGCATCGCAAATTTAAACACAATTTAAATAAGCATAAAATAATGCATAAACATCAAGACAAAAATTAAACATATTGGGCACATTTATCCAATTGTCATGGTTAATTTTGTCATGTCTTGATCTTGAGAAATCGTCTTCATAGCCTTCATCGTTCGTCTCGAAAAGCTCCCACTTGACCGTTTAAAAAAAATGCCTTGTCAAGACACGTCATCGACCAACTCGCGGGTCGGAGTGCCCGCCTAGCACTCCCCCGACCATGTCGAATTGTGCCCGTCCAGCGTCGCCAGCCTGCTGGCATTACGTCGCCCGTCGCCGTCGCCGAAATCCGGCAACTTCGCAAGACGCCCTCGCCCAGCGCCTAAGACGCCGCCCGTGTCGCCCGCCGCGTTAACATCGCCCGCCAGCGTCGCCGCCAGCGCCCAAAAGGTTCCAGACTGCCAGCTCCCCTCGGTTCGAATCCGCCTTGTATTTCGCGGAGAGATCAAGCCACGGCCCCCGTCAGGCCGCCTTCCCGCTGGCGTGCCTCCTTGGCACGTTTCACGCGTTCGCCGCTACTACGCCGATTCTGGATCCGTCTTTTAATTCTTCGTCTTCCGTCCGTTTTCCGATCCGGTTACAATTTATTTACAAAATAAATAACCTGATCTAGACTAGTCTATTACATTGATCAAATCAAACAAATACTAATCTCTACTCGTGGATTTTCTCACGAGGCAAAAGCGAATCGAGCGAATCGAATTAAAAAATCACAATTTATATGCATGCATAAATTAAACACATTAAATTCCATGACAATTGGATACCTGCAAAAAAGATCTAGCAATTCTACTATCCAATTTCAAAATTTAATGACAGCGAATTAAATTACAATTTAAAATTCAGAGCCCGAAACCAAGGCTCTGATACCAGTTGTTGGGGAATTATTTACCCGGATCTATTCGGGATGAATATTTAAATACAAATTTAATTCTAACAATTATTACTAGCATGAATTAACCCATATTAATTCAAATAATAATTTCAACAACAAATCATGCATTTAAACAATTCACGTAAATCCTACGCATGCGGAAATACTACGAGTTTACGTGAACTTACCTATTGGAATGGCAGTGGTCTTGTATGTGAAAACACACCAAAAGTCCTTCTCAAGTATTCCCTAGTCCTTGCTCGACAATCCGGTGGAAGGATACTCGCTAACAATTAACAAAAGGAAAAATAAACTTTGTTGCACCACTTTTGTGGATTTACTAATTTTTCCAGCACATGGAATTTCACTTAGGAATGAAAGAATCATCCCCTATTTATAGATAGGGTGGTGGTCGAATTTTTAGGGAAAAACAATGTGGGAAAACCTTTTCTTGATCTCCAAGAAATCTTGAATATATCTCCTATATTATTTTTCCCATAATTAAAATATTCCACAAAAATCCCACCTTATCTTTGCTATGGTGAATTTTTTCAAAAAAGAGGACCAAGAATCCAAGATTTGGATCTTCTTGAATTTATGAGATATTCTTGTATTTCAAGAAATACATATCTTCCATAATATCTTTTCAAGAAAATCAAGAAAATCTTTCTTTCCCTTTTTTCTTCAAAATTTTTGAAACCTTTTATATGAATAACCAAGTGGGAGATTTCTTGAATTTAATGAGATAATCTTGTATTCCAAGAATACATATCTTCATTCCATAACAAAATTCAAATAAAATCTTTCTCCCCTTTTATCCATAATTTTTGAAAAAAACAAGGAAAAATATGCAACAAATTTATTTTATTTTTAAACACATCTTTTCAGTTATTGGACTTTATCTTGGGCTACTTGGAGGGCCTTTAGGAGAATTAAGATTGGACCTTCCAATGGACCTTGAATTATCAATATTGAGCCACAATATTATTCAAGCCCATAAATATTAATTAATCTCACTACATAATTAATATTGCACTATCCATCTTAACCCATATTACAGTTAATATGGCTCCCGGTTATTATTTCCTGTGTTTAAGATTATTTAGCCCATTAATTAATTCAAGCCACTGAAATAGCTTTCTATTAATTAATATCTTTTATCCTTGGTAAAGGAACGGTTCAACATTATTATCCATACCGGAAACTAGTTCCACTTGCAAGATTTGGTATGATAAACCATATGAACCTCCCAAGGGGGCAAATCGAACAAGCGTGCTTTGCATACGATTCTCCAGATTAAATCTTAGCAATCGCGATGTGACCAATAATATTGCCCAAGATATAGGGTATTGAATCTCACTGATTCTCTTCCCATAATAAGTCAAAGCAATAGTTACTAACCACACGCAATCATATTTAAGGGACGAAGATTTACAAACAACTAACCACTGAGGTCTAATTCTTCCTAGTTCAGTTCTGAAGAATTTATCCTCCTGTAGGTCCTCTTCAATACATCAGTCATGCACTAGTGTAATCTCTTGGTCAAGACAAACCAATCTGAGCCTTACACTACAACCTTTCACAATGGATTATTCATTTCCATCTAGGTCGTGAATGGTGTACTTTTAGTTACAAGGGCTGTTAATTTAATCTTTACGTGATCTTGGTATCACTAAATTAACTACAATGTAACATGTACTATTTATTGAACAGTTATGCAGTAAATATATGTAACATTCAATCATATTTAAAGCATCAGTGATAAACAATTTATTTAAGTAAATAAGTCCGAAATTCAGTTAGTCTTATTATACAAAGTAAAAGCATACTTTCCAGTATAATCCCAACAATGTTTTCTTCAAAAGGCTTGAATTTCCCGAGTGCCTTGTAGTGACCCCCGGTTTTCTTGGAACCCTTCTTAGAATCCGCGACTTCCTTATTCTCTGAAAGTTGGAATTCCAGCAGTTCTGACGTATGGATCAGATCGCTAGTCCACCTTCGGAAGTCAGCATATCTAGTCGGGTAGTCGACGGTCATGCGCCGCCATAGCTTGGTACCCTTCCTGAGGCCGGAGATGGCCTCTAGTAACTTCGTCTCATCCCCTATGGGATCTCCTTCAAGGATGAGTTTGTCGATCCTTTCATCGGTTTCTCCTCCTTTGGGTATTCATGGTATTTGCTCGCAGGCAATGGGAGCCAATGTTATGTGAGAACAGCCTAGAGAGTTGTTCAAAAGTATCTACCGAGAAAGGTGGAAATGAGGTGAACCACTGGTGAGCCTGACGCTCAAAGTTAGCTAGAACAGTCGGTATTTGGTAGCGTCGGATGCGCCCATAGACGCTATGTAGGAGTTGTATTTCGCCACATGGACCCTTGGATCCGAGTTTCCATTGTAGCAGTCCAAGGTCGTTATGCTAATTTTTCTCTGGGTAGGTGCCAGGGTAACCATGGCCCCGAGTGGAGAATCTGGGACGACGAGACTATTGTCTATCCCCATGGCCCATTTTGATTCTCCACACGTTTGAGAAGTCACTGGACCGTTAGCTGTAGCGCCGCCATTTGCACATCATGACCGTCCCCCGTAGGGAAGGCTGCCTGAGGGTCGCCATGATGGACAACCGAGCCTCTCGGCACCTCGTTGTGATGTATGTTCAGAGCCAAAGCAAGGTCGTGCTCCACCTGGTCAGCGTGTCTAGGTTGAGACTGAGCCTCATCCTCGACGATCATGGAAGCCTTGCGGGTCCCCAGGTCCCCAAGGCGGTTGAACACATTTTCTGACCCCGTAGGTTTTTCCAGGAGTCGGGGATTTCAAATGATCGTGTGTCTCCCCGGATCGTAGGCCAGTTGGCCCGTCGATCGCCCTTTTTCGGTAAGGGCCACTTTATCCTTAGAGACTCCAACATTGTGGGTGGTCTTTTTGACTGGGGGCTGTCCCCTATCGTCGTCGAAGGCGAGATGTTTCTTGTTGAAGATGGCCATCACGGCCTTCGCATCTTCTGGTGTTTGGACCATATTCCACCAGTCAGGAGTGATCAATAGGGCCGCGGGGCGAGTGCGCTGCGAGCTCAAAGAGGCTTCGACACCATCACGGGCATCCGCTTCGTGTCCGGTAGGGTTATCTTGGTGGATCGCCATTGCTTAATGTGTGAGAGAGGTTAAATGGGTTTTCTTGAGAATTTATGAACAATTCTGCAGAAAAGGTTCCCACAGACGGCTCCAATTGTTGTGCCTGGTTTATGTATCCCGACCAACAAACAATTACTAGATAATAGGATAGCAATTTAGGCGATCAAAACAGGTAAAAGAGATGATATTTGATTACCCAGTTCGTCTATGAATGAGACTACATCTGGGGGCAACCAAGCCAGGCATATTTCACTATAATCTCTTCCTAGAATACTAAGATTTTAGATCTTTTACAACGAATTAGATATGAAATATTTATAGACCAGAAACTAGGTTTTTTTGGGTCTTCATGGGCCTGAATGACCGGATTTTAGGGTTAGCGATAGACCAATCGGGCATTTGGAGCCAAGGGGAATAGAGCCACAGAAGTGTCAAAAATCGTTCACACTGACATGTGTGGTCCAATGTCAACCAAAGCTAAAGCTAGAGGTAGATATGAGTATTTCATGATTTTCATCGATGATTACTCAAGGTTCGGGTACATTTTCCTCATGAAACACAAGTCGGAAACCTTTGATAAATTCAAGGAGTTCAAAGCCGAAGTGGAGAATCATCAGGAAAAGAGTATCAAGTTTCTACGATCTGATCATGGAGGCGAATACTTCATCGATGAGTTTTTGAACTACATGTCAGACGAGGGCATTGTTTCCCAGTTGACTGCACCCGGAACCCCTCAACAAAACGGGGTTGCAGAACGAAGAAATAGAACACTCTTAGAAATGGTCAGATTCATGATGAGTTATTCAGATCTACCCAAGTCATTTTGGGGTCATGCCTTGGAAACAGCGACTTACGTTCTAAATCTGGTGCCATCCAAATCGGTTCCCAAAACCCCTAAAGAGTTGTGGACCGGGCGCAAGCCCAGTGTGAGACATCTCAAGATTTTGGGGTGTCCAGCATACGTGCTAGACAAGGAAGCCGGTAAGTTGGATGCACGATCGGAACTAAGGTTGTTTATAGGATATCCCATGGGAACGAAAGGGTGCATGTTCTATGGTCCCAAAGATCAAAAGGTGGTAATAAGTACGCACTTTAGATTTTTGGAAGAAGACTTTATGAACAATCGAAAGCCCAAAAGTGAGATTACCTTAAATGAAATAAGAGGGCAAACTTCTATACCAACTGTACAGGTTGATATATTAAGCGTCACACCGACACAATCGGAACCTCGTCGTAGTGGGAGGGTTGTCCGACAACCTGAGAGATTCATGGGGATAGGAGAATCTTTGGATTTGGTCCCCGGGGATAGTGAATCAGACCCCTGGTCCTACAAGGAGGCGGTCCAAGATAAGGATTCAGAATCCTGGCAAACTGCAATGGAAGTCGAGATGGGCTCAATGGATCATAATCAAGTGTGGGAGCTAGTTGAACCACCCAGTGGGGTAAAACCCATTGGATGTAAATGAGTCTACAAGAGGAAAAGAGGACCGGACGGGAAGGTGGAAACCTTCAAAGCTAGGCTTGTGGCAAAGGGATACACTCAGAAAGAGGGTATCGATTATGAAGAAACCTTTTCGCCTATAGCCATGCTTAAGTCCATCCGTATTCTCTTGGCAATAGCTGTGCATCTAGATTTTGAGATCTGGCAAATGGATGTCAAGACAGCTTTCCTTAGCGGGAGTCTTGAAGAGGAAATCTATATGCAACAGCCCGAAGGTTTCATCGAAAAAGGCCAAGAACACCTTGTGTGCAAGCTGAGAAAGTCCATTTATGGACTTAAGCAAGCATCTCGGGCTTGGAACCAATGTTTTGATCATGTAATAAAATCTTATGGGTTTGATCAAAACAATTTTGAGATTTGTGTCTATAGAAAGTGTGACGGAACTGCCTTGGTATTCCTAGTACTAAACGTATACGATATTCTGCTCATCGGAAACGATGTAAAGGTTTTGTCAAACGTAAGGGTATGGCTGTCAAAACAGTTTGATATGAAGGACTTAGGGGAAGCCGGTCATATTCTTGGGATCAAGATCACTCGAGATCGAAAGAAAAGAATGATCGGCTTATCGTAAGCTTCATACATAGATACCGTTTTGAAGTGTTTCAACATGCAAGATTCCAAGAAGGGTTTTGTACCTTTCAGGCACGGAATCCATCTATCGAAACACATGTGCCCTAAGACACAAAGGGAGATAGATGACATGAGAGGCATTCCTTATGCATCGGCAATAGGAAGTCTCATGTATGCAATATTGTGTACGAGACCGGATATCTGTTACTCCATAGGCATGGTAGCGAGATATCAAAGTAATCACGGAAATCAACGTTGGACTGTTGTTGAGAACATTCTGAAGTATCTGAAAAGAACTCGAAATAGAATGTTGGTTTATCAGTCAGACAGTTTATTTCCAGTGGGATACACGGACTCGGATTTCCAATCAAACCTAGATTCCAGACTATCTGCCTCAGTTAGTGTGTTTTCATTTGGGAAGTGTAGCCATGAAATGGACGAGTGTGAAGCAGAAATGCATCACTGACTCAACCATGGAAGTCGGGTAAGTAGCTGCTTGTGAAGTAGTGAAGGAACCAGTTTGGCTCTAGATCTTCTTAGTGGACTTGGATGGAGTTCTGAATTCGTCTAGTAATATTTGCTAGGGCAGTTGCAAATTCAAGGGAACCAAGAGCCCACGAGTCAAACAAACACACTGAAGGAAAGAAATCTTAGACGAGAAATCGTTAAGAGGGGAGATGTAGAGGTGGCTAAGATAGAATTGGAGGATAACCTAGTTAATCCTTTCACAAAGTGTCTGCCTCTGGAAACATTCAAGAGACATGTGGGGGGAATGGTTGTCAAGTGCGTAGCCAATCTGCTTTGAGTACAAGTAGGAGAGATATTATTAGGTTCATGTAGGTGGCATTAGATGTCACGTAGAACTACACGAGACGTGCTTTGGTATACTTAAAAGCAGACTTTGAGTATAAGTGGGAGATTGTTGGGGTTATACTTGAAAGTATGCTTTTACTTTGTATAACCTATGTATTAAACACTTATTTACTGAAATAAATTGTTTATCACTATTTCTTTAAATATGATTGAATGTTATATATATTTATTGCAAACCGCTCGTAGCAAGCGTTACATTGTAGTTAACGTGGTGATACCAGATCGCAGAAGATCACGTTAATAGTTCCTTGTATACGAGTGTGTGTTTCACAACTTAAATAGATCCGAACAATCTATTGGTAGAAGTTGATGTGTAAGGCTCAGATTGGCTTGTCTTGACCAAGAGATTACACTAGTGCATTCGATGCGCTGAAGCGGGCCTACAGAGAGGATAAACTCATTCGCACTGACTTAAGGGATGAAGAGTTAAACCTCAGTGGTTGTTGATTTCTTAATCTCTGTCACTTAATAAGGACTGTGTGCGATTAGTAGTTATTGCTTTAACTTATAAATGGGAAGAGAATCATTGCGACTTCGATACCCTATATCTTGGGTAATAATATTAATTGCACGACAGTTGCTAAATTAATACAGAGAATCATGTGTTTGCAATGTCTTGCTTGATTGGTCCCCTTGGTGGGCCCGGAACCTTTATTATACCAAATCTTGTAAGTGGAATTTAATTTTCCTGTATGGATACTAAAGTTGGGTTGTCCTTACTTCAAGGATAAATATATTAATTAATATAAAGCTTTTCGGTGACTTAATTAATTAATGGACTAAATAATCTTAAACACGGGAAATAATAACTGGGAGTCATATTACCGTAATATGGGTTAAGATTGAATAGTGCAATATTAATTATATAGTGGCATAATTAATATTAATTGGCTGAATTATATTGTGGCTAAATATTGGAATTCAGAAGCTCATTGGAATGTCCATCTTAATCCTCCTAAAGGCCCATCAAGTAGCCCAATTAAAGTCCAATAAATAAAAGGTGCTTAAAATAAAATTAATTATTGTTGCATTATATTTTCCTTATTTTTTCGAAAATATTAAAGAAAAGAGGGAGAAGAATTTTCTTGAAAAGATTTTATGGAAATGAGATAAGTATTCTTGGAATACAAGATTTTCCCATAAATTCAAGAAACCTCCCACTTGGCCTCTTTAATGGAGATTTTCGAAAATTTATAGAGTAATAATAGGAAGAAATATTTTCTTGATTTTCTTGGAAAGATTTTATAAGATATGTATTCTTGGAATACAAGAATATCTCATAAATTCAAGAAAGATAAAATCTTGAGGATCTCCTATTATTTTCGAAAATTTGGCTAAATAATGGTGTGAGATTTTTGTGGAAAAATACACATGGAACGAAGAATATATGGGATATATTCAAGATTTCTTGGAGATCAAGAAAATATCTTTCCTAACCCTATTTTGAGACCAAAAATTTCGTCCCCCCCTCTATATATAAATAAGGGGGTGAATTTTTTCATCCCCTAGTGTCCCATGCGTTGGAAATATTAGAAATCCACAAAGGTGGTGCAACAATATTTTTATTTTCCTTTGTTTTATAAATCGTTCATCGGAGAACCTTCCACCGGGGTTATTGGACGAGGACTTGGGAATACTTGAGAAGGACTTTAGGTGGGTATCCAGATACTTGATCCTGTCTGTCTCAGATCGTCTCTCCAACTGGTACGTCTACGTAAACTCCTTGAAATTCCACATGCTAGGATCTTTTACGTGGAATATTATTTGCATGTTGTTGTTGGATTGATTATTATTTGAATTCACTTAGGTAAATTCATGCTAGTAATAATTGTTAATTTAAATTTGTGTTTATGAGGTCATCCCGATAGATCCTGGCATATGTTATCCCAACAGCAACGACCTGTAACTGAAACATGGGCTATTATGATTTCCTTCTTTCATTCACGAATACTCAATTAGTCTTGAACATGATGAAGTGTCTATTCAAATAACTTAATCAATTTATCTCCAATAACTGATTGATCACTCATGTCACACTTGGCCACAAAGTCCAAGTTGATGTGCATTGGCCAGTGACTTTGATCCAATTATGATGAGAAGATGAGTATTCTCTCTAAATCCACTTTGAGGAATGAATCCTTTTATTGGTTCAACTACCACGCACATGCATTTCGTAATGAACTCAATCCAAGACATATCTACCCATGGAAGGGTGCAAGCGTCGGTCATTGCAAAGTTCATCACTCCACACATGTCGTGCGTATTGACCTCAAGTCAAAGGAGTATCGCATCGCTCCCACTAACCGAGACACCCGTAGACACATATAGTGGAACTACATCAAACGGTTTCTCATATGGGTATACCAATACCCTCCAAGGTATTTGTGCATCCATCATGAGATACCTAGTATCTCGTAGTAAGTGAGATCTTACTACACTCTCTAAGATTATGATGCAGATCGCACACCAATCTCAATTGCATCATCAATATCCCATCTTTGATGATCCTTGATCGGGGCTATTTGAGAATCATGCTTAGGTCATCTGAGTTCTCACAACCTCAATGACAGCAATGACTCAAGGGAACACAGATAAGAACAAATGCAAACAATCAAACATAATATTCTAATAAGTGTAATGTCATATATTTAATATTAAACAAACAATAATATTAAACCAATACTGAATATTATCTTAGCATTATGTCCTCACAATGGATTGTCTTTAGGACACTAACACTAACATAAATATCTATCTGATTCATTGTATTTGTTATCAGCAAAATATCAGTAAATCTTTTGGCTTGGTAGTGCCCCCATACATTGTCATTCCTGACGAATTGGGTAACCAAATCTGTGTTATTTAATTTCGTTTTCTCTCAATTTCTTTATAATTACAGTTTAAATCTTACCAGTACCCATGCCACACACATCCAAGAGGATGCAGCCAACATTCTTCCTTTCTTATCTTCCAAAACTCAACTATGTGATAGCAAGTTTAAGAGAGGGTCGGAATGAATGGCAGTAGAAACGGTAACAATATCATATGGATAATACGTAGAGTTGTCAAAATGGGTTAGGCCGTTGGGCCGGCCCGGGCCCGCCTGTATATGGGGCGGGTTGGGTTGAGTATTTACGAGCCCGCCGGAGAACAGGCTCGTTTGGGCCGCGGGTTGGAGTGGGTTGGGTTGGCACGCAGGCTTTTTTTTTAGAAAAAAAATTATTTTTTTAATAATATCATTAAATTTAATTAAAATATTGAAATATAAATACAAAAAATAATTTATTTCTCACTTACACACGCAACATATAAAAATTATTTTATTTATTACGACTATTTTGTGGTGATTATTGTTTAATCTTTTAGTTTATTGTAAGTTTTTTTTTGTTTTAATTATTCATTAAAGCATTGTTCATATGATGCTTAAACTTTACACAAACTCTCATGTGAAACATGTTCATATTATGAAATTAATATCATTACACTTATTAAGTGATACTAATACTCTTATAAACTAATACCTCTAGTATTTAATGTTATGATCTCAGTTTACAAGTGTTATTATATTAGTTTATAAGTGTATCGGTAAAAAATTAATGATATTAACAAGTTTTATCGAAAATCTACTCTAAAATTTATTATAAATAATACATGTAAAAAAATAATATTTTATTAAAAAAAAAGCCCGCGGGCTAGTCCGCTACCCGCGGGCTAGCCCGCTACCCGCTATAGGTTGGGTTGGGTTGAGTAGTTTTCAATCCAAGTCCGCAGTGGGTTGGCCCGCCCAAACCCGCAAAAATGTGGGTTGAAGTGGGTTTTGGGCCGGATCGACCTGCCAGTCCGTTCTGACAACTCTAATAATACGTTCGTAATTTCTAGCAATTACAAGTCGTTCAAAGTTTGTTGGATCGAGCAAGGACTATATCAATTTTGGATGTAACTTTGGGTAAATTCAGTTTTAATTATACGTTTTTATTACTCAATTTTAGTCCACATCACATGTATCCAATTTTGGTCTTTTTGTGTCCAATTTTTATCCTTTTAGGTCGATAAGTTCAATTTTAGCCGGAATTGTACACTTGGCGACTAATTTCAGGCGAGATTGATTAGTTGGAGCGCCACGTTATACTTTTTTTTGTCTAATTTTAGTCTTTTTATATATATATTTACATTATATAAAATTATAAAAATAGAATGAATCATTATAAAATTAAAAATAAAAAACTAAATACAAATGTTGTCATTAAAAGTTGTGGTGTACACCTATTACACAGTACAATTTTTTCCTATATTTTGTGTATCAGTTGTATATAATTTTATTTGAGTAATTTAGTGTGCAAATTTGTATAGATGAAAATCTATAAAATTGTCCTAAATCAACCAACTACACCCTGAACACTAAATAATTAACCCTAAATTATGACCTATTTGAGTTGGGTGAACCATGAACTAGTTGGGCCGAGTGAACCATGAATCACTCAATTTTGTATTACATTCATCAATTATAAAATTTGGTTGAAAATTAAAGTTTTTGTATCTATACAAATTTGCATACTAGATTTTGTCATTTTATTTTGTTCCATAAGGAGGTGAAGAGAGTGTATGAAGAAGTAGGTTTCCTACCAACAACTGAAGTAATAATGCCCTAGAGATTTGGTTAAAAATAGCACCACTAATTTGTATCTTTGAAGAATATTATTTTCAATCAACTTTCTAGCTAGCAAGTGATAGTCATCTGTGTTTTAAGCCCCCTTTCACCAGATTTATCATATGATTCCAAATAATTTGAGACCACATTGACAAATAATTCATTTATAAAGTTGTGATTTGTTTTTCATAATCAATATCAAGTCCAAACCGCAAAAGTCGTATCACGGATATTATTTAGTTTATGGCATCAATTACAGAGATGACTTTGAATTTTGTCATGAAAGACGCATTTTAGTGTGAAACGGTGAGATTTTTTTTTAATTTTGCATTGAAAGAGATGACTAAGTCTTGTGTGCATCCAGGTGCACCGGTGCACTCATAGTGCACTTTAGAAACATACAATATGTTATACTGAAAGATGCAACTTGTTTACACTAAACCGTGCAAATATTGATATGGAGAAATAGTTGTACAGTTCAGTGTAAAGAAGTTGCATCTTTAAGTATAACAAATTGCATGTTTTTAAAATGCACTATGAGTGCACGGTGCACCTGGATACACATGAGACTTAGTCGAAAGAGAGATACTATATTCTAATGTGAAACGGAGATCATTCAGATTTGTGACTTGTATTTGGGCAAATTTTGTTTCATTGCATTCTCTCCTATTCATATTTGGACCCTTGGGCATCCTCTTGT
Organism: Stenogyne calaminthoides; assembly: GCA_037126765.1. Classification (NCBI taxonomy): domain Eukaryota; kingdom Viridiplantae; phylum Streptophyta; class Magnoliopsida; order Lamiales; family Lamiaceae; genus Stenogyne; species Stenogyne calaminthoides. Next base: position 16,593,599 of record JBBCBC010000004.1, read on the forward strand.
GTGGTCCTAAGTCCAGCAAGTTATACATGTGGTTCTAAATATATGGAGTGTGTTTAATGCAATTTTAAGTCTCATGTGGTAAAGTAGCTGTAATTTACGGTCATTAATTTTGAATAAAAGTTCCAATCCTGATCTTTTTCTTTTTTCTTTATTTTCTTGAGAAAAAAATTCAGTCTGAGTTTACAAACAAAATGTACCAAAAAATATACCCTCAATTTTAATGCAAGTCTTTTAAGTACGCAAAATGTACAAAAATCCGCCTTCAATTTCGTGAAGATACTATTACAACATGATGTTTACAAAAGCATTTGGAAAAATAAATGAAACCAATCATATCTAACACGCTGGTGCAGAGTGTAGGGTAAACTAGTTCAATTCCTTTGTGTTATTTTTTTGTGTTCCAGAATTATTTTACCTCCTGAATTTTTAACACATGGACCCAGAATTATGGTGAAACTATTTAAGGAGTATGACTTATATTATAAAGGGTATTAGTTGTGATAACTGAAAGATATGATTTTTTACTATAAAGGGTATTACTCATAACACTGAAGAGTGTGACTTATATTACAACAAGGGTATTAATAGTGATAACATAAAGGTGTGACTTATTTTACAAAAGGATATTAATGTAGATAACTGAAGATCATACCTGTAAAAAAAAAAGAATCAATTTCCCAGTAAATAAGTTGTCCGGTGAACAGGTCAAAGGCCGTTGTAGACGAGATAATATCTACCTTCGATCAATATACATATATTTAATCAAAATAAAATCAATCTACAATTGTTTCCTGAAAAAAAAAATGCACCAGTCAAAAGTGTTTCCAAAACTCTTTTAAGTTCAAAAACAAGCAAATATTGAATGAGAAGCTCAGGTAGTCATGTGAGACGCATTAACATCAACTAGTAAAAAGATAATGAATTAGTGAATAAAAATGAGTAAAATACATATATAATTTAATTTATCAGAAATTCATGTGACTCTACATCATCTTGCCAAAAAATTGTTATACTTAATTAATAGTTGACCTAAACTCTTTGAGCATAGTGTCGCCTTCTCTAGGGCTTTACATCCAAAATGATAAGATGAAGAAAGATCCAATGCAGCAGAATTAATAAATTAATCCCAATCATCAATATAAATGCGTAGAACATTGGACAGCAATAATTGAATGCAAAAAATGAAGAAAAAGACTCCTCCCAAATTTATGGAATTTTTTTTAATAAGTGCAAAATTTTAATACAAATTACAAATAGTTAAAATTATTGTATATAGTTAACGGGATTGTATATAGTTAAAATTGCACGTGAAAGTACAAATGTATTATGTATATACAAATATTTTGTACCTATTAATATTTTACAATCCTAAAATGTATCTATTAGTAAATCTCCCCCAAATCTACAACCCCGCCATTGATTACTTTAATTTCGTTCTACCCACCACTTATTTTTTTCGATAGCAAGTTTCACACAAAAATCTGTAAAATTGGTTAATACATAAAAGATACTCCCTCCGTCCTGCAATAACGTGTGCAATTTTCTTTTTGGTTCGTCCCGCAATAACATGCATATTTCTTAAAATGACAAAACACTCAAAACTTACACTCTCACGATATCATTATAATTGATTTAAATAATACTAATAAAGCAAGTTTTCTTAGTTTCTGTGTCCGAATAGAGGTGCACGTTATCCCGGGACGGAGGGAGTATTACTCATAAAATGGTTAATACATAAATGATGTTACTCATAACATTGAAGAGGACTATGACTTATATTATAACAGATGTATTAATAGTGATAACTGAAGAATGCTACTTATATTATAAAAGAATATTAGTCGTGATAACTAAAGAGTCATGTTATAAATATGAAACCAGTTTCACATTAAATTTATTCTTCAATACAATTCTCTTTTTTATTTTATTTATATATTTATAGATATGTGATGTTAAGATGGGACCATTTGGAAGTTGGGAAACATTTATTGCTTACATGTGATGTTTGGCAATGCCCCTCCACGCAGGGCATAGGGCTTTGACTCAGCAACCATATCCTTATTCTTCATAATTAATTATTGCTCTTACATTTACACCCTAGAAACTGCAAATTTGGCAATTTGTTGCGCTATGACCGTCTCAAGAAACACTTTTCGTAAAACCATTCAAACGAAAGACTAAACTCAAACTAATTCTCATGTTAATTATCATAATCACACACGATACCATCACAACAGGACAAAAAATTGTATGAGAATTTTATATTTGTTTATTTAATTTCCTTAACACTCCCCCTCACTCCATAATTAGGAAGAGGTTCATCGAGTGAAAAATTTAATATGAGTGAAGCTACTTTCAGCGGGAATCGAACCCAGGACGTGAGCAATTCTAATAACATAAAAGATTTACATCTCATCTAAAAGTCTGAACTTATATAGAGATGTATAATTAGTTCGTTTATATTATTCCCTTTACAAAGAACAGTGAATCCCACAAAGTAATACTGAGTTGCAAACTTTACATTGATGATTATGATGATTATAATGGGTATTGAAACTCATTCAACCACCGAGAGCACAAAACAAATAGATAAGAACTGGATTAGCCATGTTCATAACCATACTACTCTATTAACCAAAATTGTGAAAGGGTCTCTCTAATCTGCATAAAGATGAATGTTCTCAAGTCTAAAAGGATAATACATGAAAAAAAATTGAGAAACTTTATTGATTTAAATGATTGAGAAAAGAAACATCAATATCAATGGCATCATATTCATCCTTCTTTCACTAACCCAATTCGTACGTACCCACCAGAAAATTCATTTCCTTTAATGGACCTCCAATGGTGTGTATATATATCATCATCACATATATACATGTACACATCTTCATCCAAAAGCCATCCAGCCAATAACCCACCTCCCTCACTCTCTAAATTTCAACTAAAGTTCGAATAATTTTACACATTACCTTCTCTAAGGAAGATTTACTAGGAAACAGCTGACCTAAATGGAAATGGTAAGAAAAAGATCCCAAAAAAGTTATAAATGTGAAAAAGAGAAAGGGGACTCAGATGAAAGAATGAATTAAAAAAAGCTAAGTTACTAATCTATGTCTTTGATTCCACTAGCATTTCGCAGATACGGCTCTCCTACTGAGATTATTAGGTAATAGCTTTAATTAATGTCACAGGTATTTAAATAGCCGTCATAGGTGGGTGGAAAGACGAAACTTTCCAAACTAGATCTAAATACTGTAATGCCTCACCGATGCTTCCAACACTTCTGAACTTGGGCAGATCATTTCCTTTACTCTGATGCCCTTTCTGTATATCTTGAATGTTGGTACTATTCTAACATTCTCGGCGTGAGCAATTGTACTACATTCTTCAATATCCACCTACATTCAAACACACAATAATAAGTTTTTTGTTGACATGTTTGAGACAATACACGTACGACTCACGATAACAAAATGTGGCAAGCATTATCCATATTGAAAGCCGATTCAGAAATCAGAAAGTCAACTTCTACCGTCTCTTGCATGCACATATCACACATTTGTATCTAAACCAGTCGATAGAACCACCCTTAAAACTCGAACTTTTTTCATCTCATGATACTGCTCACACCACATAACCTATTCGGCTCCGCTTAGGTGATGTTTGTTTCAGGTTTCAAGTGGTTTTTAAAAATCGGTTTTTGAAATAGGGAATTTTAAAATCCTGATAAATAGTAAGGTGTGTGTTTGTTTTGGGATTTTGAGTAGGTTGAGATTTAACTTCATGTAAATCAATGTGGATGAGTGAATCATATTGTATCATTGTATTGCTGTATGTTTTAAATATATGAAAATGTAAGGAAAGAGAATGGATGCTTGGTACATTATAAGGAATGGGGATAGGTATGGGTGTGATAGTAGTGTGGAATCAAAGTCATATATATTTGAGAGGTATGGTTAATTCCTCAAAAGTGAGGAATCAAATCCACTGTAGCACTATCATTCCTTCTATCCAAACATTTTTTTTCATTCGATTCTTATTCTTCTATAAAACCATCTAATAGTAGGTTTATAGGTGTTGTAATGGTGGTTTTATAAAACCGGATTTAAACATCCTTAAGTAGAACAGGTACATTTGTAAAACTAAAACCTGGTTGGTTTTTAAAAACCCAAACAAACATCACCACAGGTTTATAATTATCGAAAAAGCAGGAAACCCGACTCTCCTCTAAGATATAAAGAGCATCAATTAAATACACAAATTTTATTGCAGGTCGCTTACCTTGAGAAAATTAATAGATGGATATCTGGTGCATAATGCATCCAGAAACGGAGATATCTGTTTGCATTCTACATTGGAACCAGATTTGAAAAGGACCACAGAAGCACCTGCATTTCCTAACTTTAATGATTCACCGATACCACAACAAAAAACGAGTTCAAGGGCAAGAATGTCAACACACTTACCAAATGAAGAAATTGCAGCTCGAAACTGCTCAAGACCCGATACAGACTCCACTTCCCCACCAAATTTCATGTTATGTACCTCTTCTCCGCGCAATTTTTTCAAAGCAACTTGAGCATGAAACAGAGATTCAGCAACCTCGTTGTCATCCGGGAGTTCCTTTCTTAAAACCTCGTAATCTCTTACAGCTTCACTCCACCGTTCAAGCTATATAACGCATGTGTGGTTTCACAACATTTAACAAGAGTCAGTATTATTTAGATGAAACAGTTCTACTGTGAAACTGGTGTGCAACTATCACTTTGTAGTAAAACAACTAATAACGTTCAATGAAATAGGTAATACAACTACAAGTACTATCAAACTAATATACCTTTTATTGAAACAATTAATACTGTTAAAAAAATTACACACAGAATGCAAACCAGTTGCACGGTAAAACTGGTTTACATATAAGACGTCTCCCATTTAACAGAGTTAGTATTAGATTTTTGGAAAAGGCAAATTCATTAATCAAACCTAAAGAGCATCAGAAATGCACACAGTACAGAAGGTCAAGAAATGCTCACAGAGTTAGTATTAGATAAAACAGTTTTATCGTGCAACTGATTTGCAACTATCACTTTATAGAAAAAAAAACCTAATACTGAATACTGTTAATGAAATAAAATACTATCAAACTAATACCTATTACAGAAACAACTAATACTGAATGCAAACCAGTTGCACGGTAAAACTGGTTTACATAAGACTTTGCCCATTCAACCAACATGAAATGTAACAGTATTGGATATTTGCATGCACTACACGATAAGTAGATCTCATACCTTACTGTTCGAGGCGGCCCTTCGAAGTAGGGCTTTGGTGTAATTAGGCTGGATACGGAGGGCCTGATTGCAATCATCCACCGAGCGTTCCCACTGACCAAGCTTAAACCAACAAGCTGCTCTGTTGCAGTATAGAACTGAATTTGAAGTATCCAATCTGAGACCTTCACCGTACGCTGAGCAGGCCTCTGTGAACCTCTCCGATTTGAATAAATCATTCCCACGAGCACGCGCTCGGCCCACCAACCGCACATTGTTGAGTAGAGTCGAGATTTCAGAGTTACGAGGGTCTATCTGCCCAGCCTTTTCAATGGCTGTAAGTGCACTTTCAAACCTGCAAAAATTCATCTCATACTTTGAAACCCATTATATCAAGGCTAATATCATTTTGACACCTGTATCATACCCCTTTCTCAAACTGGTACCTGCATCCTCTACTACTCGGTATTTGCAAGTTGCAACCTGTACTTTGTATTAGTGGTTTTTCCAGCCAAAAATCTAACACGTGACTTGCAAAAAAAGGTGTATTAGGGGTATAGTAGTGCACTAAAGATTAAATGCAAGGACCGTAAAGTAATTTCTCTGGCTAATTATGTACTCAAATATCCAAAATTCAAAATTCAATTTTCACTTTCATGTGAATATTGGACATGCATTAGCCAGAGGAATTACTTTATTGTCCTAGCATTTAATCTTGAATGGACTGGAGACCATTTTTGCAAGTCAAATGTTCAATATTTGGCAGGAAAAATCACTAAAACAAAGTACATGTTGCAACTGGCCAATACCGAGTAGAGGATGCAATCGCATTAAAAAAATTGCATGTACGAGTTTGATAAAAGGGGTCTAGTACAGGTGGCAAAATGATATCAACCCTTATATCTATTATCTGATGGGCGTGTGCAATTATTTCTCAACTCACCTTCCCTCGTTCAACTCAATTTGGGTTCTTACAAAGTAGAGGTATGCATCACCAAGCATCCCAAATATCTTTGACTGAGAATGGATATTTGGTTTAGGGATATCTGGCACGGCTAGAAACGCAACATCTACTTGATGGAGCTTCAAGAGAGCTTCTGCCCTACATGCACAGAGCTGTAAATTCAAATTCCATCAGAACATGACTTTATTAATGATATAGAGACAAATAATTGTCAGCAAATACTTTTATGCACCAGTTGTATTGTGCAACACAAGGGCATTTTTAAATGGTATTAGTTTTTTTTACTAAAAAGCATTAGTTGGTCAGCATTAGTTGTTTCCCTGAACAGTATTAGTTGTTTTTATGGAACAGTTGACAACGGAATTAGAGACACACCTCAGGTGAAGCATCAGCACCAGAAGCAATGGCAGCATCAACTTCCCTCAGAGTGCTTCTCCAATCACCGACTCTCCGTGCGTCAGCACACTTGTTCATGTGCTTCTCAAAGGATTGCAACTTCTGCACCTCGGTGGGATCTGGTTGATGCCCAGGAATATATATATGTTTTCTTGCATTCTCAATTTGTCCTAAACTGCGATTAATGCAAGGAATTACAAAGCTTACAGTGAAATACATGTTTACAACACTAAAAGAAATAGAAACACCAAAGTGCCAAAAAAACAAAGATGGAAAAATACAATGACAACAACTACCTCTCAATAAAGAAACAGTAACTTTGAAAAACTGAATGAATAACCATGCTAAGTTCATATATAAGAACTTGATTGTCATTGTGCAGTCATACACTAAACTTAAATAACAATGAAATTATTTAGTTGTCACTTGTCAGATAAAAGAACCAGATATAATGCTCTACCATTCCCATCGTACAGACCTACAAAAGTGGCCCAAAAAACTTTGGCACACCAACACCACCTCTTTCATATGAGAACATTAAAATAGAATGAGCCAAAACTTGCAGTAACACAATTTACAGATGAAGGAAACGGATAAAATGTCATGTGTGCATTAGGGTAACAAATGACATCAAATAAGCCAGAAGAAAAATAAAACAGTTGGAATCACCCTAGCAAGGAACCTGAGCTTAACCAAATCATGTAGTAGAAGAGAAGAAAATCCACTCAAAAGCTAATGCAGATAGATCAATGCTGCATAATTCCTAAAATCAGAACTCACAGAACAATCAAACTAGTACTAAAAAAAGGTACCATAAAAATCAAGTTTCACCAACATACCTCAAAAATCAACGCATCCTAAAACACACCTACATAGTAACTTATGAAACCCTACAATAGTGTAATCAATCAGCAAGCATCAAGATTCGACCTTTATTTGCAAAATGCAATCAAGATTCGAAGTATACCCACGAACTCACCTAAGAAATAAAGATCCCAAGCGATGGTGAGCCCTCACATAACTGGGATCCAATCCAATGGCCTCTTCGCATTCCCTCACTGCCTCCACCAAACGATTCAACCCCATCAAAGCAGCGGACCGATTAAAATGGTAGGCTGCATTTCCCGGCGAAATTGCAATCGCCTTATCGTAAAGGCTCAAGGCCTCAGCAAATTGACCCTTTCTGTAATTATCATTCCCCATTCTCTTGAGCTCCTCCGGATCTCCACCACTGCTCACTGCCGTTTTCTTAACCGGATCTCCACCAACCATCAGCCTTCTCGAGTAATTAGGCGGGCCGCTATCCAGTCCCGGTTTAGAAGCGAGACCCCCCCGCATTATGCTGCCATGACCGTAATTCACAGAACCAGAGCCCAGAACGTCGGTTTTCGAGGACCGGCTCGCCATACCGGTTTTGACAATCCGGCCCGAGGGGCAAATGTTGCCGGTGGGAAGCACATTCGCGGCGGGCGATGTCACCGACCCGGAATCGGAGCGGGTGGGACCCGGCTTAGGGTTTCGGGCCGGGGAGAGAGAACTCTCGACGGAGAGCTCGCTGGAATCGGACTTTCGGGGGAGATTCCAGTTGGGCCCGCCCAGGTTCCGGCCCGAAACCGATCCGGAGGAACTGGAACTGCTGCTTGTGGCAGTGAGGGCGCCGCCGGTTCGGGTTCGGAGCGGGGAAACGGGCGAGCCCAGATCAAGTTCCCGGAAGTCCGGCTTGTTGACGTCATCTCCGCCGCCTCTATTTCCGTCGCAGGTCAAGGTGTTCCTCAGCCGATCCGAGAGCGATTCGAGCCCTAATTCCGGTTTGGTTTTCCCGGAATCAGACGACATTTTCAGAGTCGCAGCTCCAACTCCCCCTTTCTGCGAAAATCGACAAGTGTATGGTCACTCACACTCTCTGAATTCGAATTCGAATTGGAATTCGTCTCAGCAATGCGAGCAGAGAAAATTGGGAGGCATGGAGGAAGAAACCGAAACGGAGGGTCTTGAAGAATGCATCAACGGGGAAAGAAAAGAGAAGAAGAATAGGTGGGGATCTCGTGATTTCAAAAGGGTGAAGCAAAGAATGATGAATGTGAATGTTAGAGAGAGAAACCTGTTGTGATTTTGTTTTAGAGAGAAAGCAAGGGGTTTTACAGAGGAGAGAGAAGGAAAAGAAAAATGACTTTATTATTTGGGTTACCTGCTGCTTCACGAGACAGATTTCTCTTCTCTCTCTCTCCCTCCCATTTACTATTGCTCCTCCCCACTCCTTTTTTTAATTATTTCCACCCTCTCTCTCACTCTAAACATTATTATTATTATTTGCTATTCTAGAAGCACGATTTATATATAAATATTTATTATTAATAATAAATTATCAGTTACTTACATAAATAAAACTTACAAATATCTGAATTTTTTTAAGTACACTGTCTTTTGTGGATCTACTATTGTGAACAGTGTGTTCAAAAATTAAGAGGATAAGTCAAGTTTAGATAGTTCAAATGGATAGACCTTCACTACCTACGATTCGAGGCTTTGCGTTCGAGATACAGAAGGTGACAAATTTATTTTCTCTTGTGATGGTCCCCTCTCATGGTAGTTGCAGTTCCGATTGTTGTGTGGTTGCGACTCCGATCTATAACGAAACGAAAAAAAACGATTAAAAAATGTCCTAAAAAGTTTAACTATATTGTAATTATTTACCTTTTAAAAAATTTAAAAAAAATTAAGAGCTTAAATCAATTTTTGGTTGGTCACAAAATTGAATATTTTATTTTAATATATATAACTCATTTTCAAAATATTTAATTACTTAATTATGTGTATTAAAAAATCAGGTCTCAAACATGAGATATTGTGTATAACAAATTTATTCACAATAATCATATAATATTCTATATAAACATTTAAAACAAATCAATTAATATAGCAAATTTTATTAAAAAAATATAAAATATTAAATTCTGCTTGAATTTTAATGGTCCTTACTCCACTAAAATTCCTTAGCGTAATCCATTATACTTCGGTGGCCAATAATAGAACTTACTAACTCTTTTTTCTTTTTCTTTTTATTAAAATTCTATAATAATACAATTTATTTCCTGTATTTGATTCAATCACGCGTCTTTCCCACTCCTTCCATCAGAAACGTGTCTCTGAGATTTCTTCAGAAACAGAGCCTCTTTCTTCTCTCCTCTCTTGGGTTAATTATTGAATTTTACTATTTTCCCTTCCATCTTCTCTATTTCTCACTTCCCTCCTTCCACACATAAATTGTATCGCTGCAAAATCAGATACCTCTTCTATCTAAACCCCGTTTTCCCCTTCCATCAAGACAATTATCATCGAGCTTCTTTGACAGTCTGTTTTATTTCTCTTTACCACGATTCTCTTAAATCGTCGTTCATACGTATGCGATATCTTTCTCATTTTCTTTCCTGATTTCAAGATTCTACTCTCTTTAATTTCTAGATCTGTCAAATTGTAAGCGACGTGTATTTGTTTTTGTGAGAATACACTTAAACCGGCCAATTATACAATTAATCTGCTCGGATTTTTTTTGGGGTTAGAGGTTAGTATTAGTGCGGTTGTGCAATCTTGTTTTTACTCAGCAAAAGAGATCGTTATATAAGGCAATCTACCTGGAGAAAAATAATTAGCCAAACCCGTTTGTAGTTTATTTCGTTTCTTTTAGTTTTTCTTTATTGTTAGTTTTACTTGTAATTTTCGAGGTTCTTTGAGACCAGGCGGCGACACTTGCAGTTGAAGCAGAGTAATTGGCCCATGACTCGTTGGTTCTGGGCCTAGATTCAATTGTTCGACAATACTTACTTGAAATGAAACTACCATATATTACTTTGAGTAATGACCAATTTTCTCTTCCTTTTTGTGTGCTTTGCTTTTTGTTCCTTGTGAGAAGATAAAAATGAGAACAGTGAAAAGCCAAATTCAATTCCTTGACTTTTCTGATTATGTATGTATCAGACGGTGAATTTGTTGATGTTTTATTTGCAATTGATAGGAGCTAAGAATTCATTATTCTAGTATTAGTTTAGAATGAGTCAAAAGACCAGTTGATGGTTGCTGCCTGCTTGTGAATTCTTCAATCCTTTTAGCTCTAGTTTCGGTGAAGGAGTTGATAATACAATTAGTATAAACTATGTTGCTTTCTCTTTACTTATATGCCTCTCTTGTGTCCGTAATTTCTTGACTCAATTTGCTCTTTATGTATTTCAGCTTTGAAACGAAGATAATTCTGCACTTGAGGTATTGTCATTGTAAGATATTTCTAGTAGTCCAGAATGTGTGTTTGAGAACTTCTTAATCATGCCAAAAATACTAATATAAATTTAGATAATATAAAGTTGAGCGAAAGTTGCATCATGTATCGAACATCATTTATGGTGATAATAGTGATGAAATTTTGGATTCATAGTTCAGGTGCTAATGTATTAAGTTTTTAAAGAGGATTTTTCAGCGAGTGCACAACAATGGAATGAAACATGGTGGACAGAGTATGCCAGGAAAACCATGTGCTTTAATAATTTAATATGGTTAACCATTCTCACCTAAAGTTATGATGAGGTGATGTGGTCTAGGATTAAATTATGGTACTAAAAAACATACTGTACTTACGAAGACCTAACTCACTTGTGCATGAAAGCTTTGTCAAGATCCCTTGATTCTCCTTATCAGCTCCTCGAAAACAATGGGGAATACACGGTAAGAAGATCTTTCCATTAATAAACATACATGTAATGAAGTTTTTAATGTACCTCCAAATTTCTTCAAGCAGGAACAATACAATAGAATGAACGCCTTAATATATAGTAGATTGATTGAGTGATTTTCAGTGGTTTAAAATTTGAATTTGAACATATGCTCCTTCAATAAAGTCACCTCGGTAGGTGTTATTTTGTAGCTCAAGACACTTTTTCTGACACATTGAAATATTTGTAATTTAAAATAAAATATTAAACAGTTGCTACAGTAAAAAGGTTGGCTCAGCACTCATCATTACACTACGCCAATATCTGATAAATTAATTAAAATATTACAAAAGTAACACTCAAAGCATGGATCTCACACGAAAACAGGAAGTGTAAGCCACGATTTCTCCAAATGGCGAGTGCTGTTCACGCCAACAGCAGGTTTTTCCACAATTTGGCCAGAAACTAATGTTGTTATATAGTTATAGATATACTACGGTTTTTTTCTTTTTCACTTAAAATTTTATTTTTAATTCATGATATTTGATCCTATCCAAAATATAATACGGATCAAGTTTAGTAATTTAAAAAAATATATTAAAAATGAGTAAAATTGATTAAATAATCTAAATTCATAATATAGACCTGATTTATGGGAGATCAACTCAACTAGGGATGAGTCTCATGGCATTTATAATAGCGGATCCGCAGGGTCCCAAATGAATTGGCTCAAATTGTATAATTTATTATATTGAAATATGCAATTTGTTTATATTAAACAATGTAATTATTAATATAAAAAATAATTATACATATTTTAGTATAAATAAATTATATTTTTTATTATAATGAATTGTACTTTTTTAAAATACATTATGAATACATAATCTAAAACGAGTGACTTAGCCAAAATCAGCACATAAATTAACCACTCTCATTGATTGGGTAAGTATGGGGAGATGAAATGAATTGCCTACAATTAGGAACAAGATATGGACACATCACTTGTGGGGGTAATTTCGGTAATAAGTATTCTCGTGGAAACCCTACAAATCTATTTATCAAATGTATCTCAATCTCATCTTATCTTAGATGGATATGGATTCGAGGATGCAGCATAATTTAGATTAATCGTAATTAAATTGTTTTTCTTTATCTCTATTATAATCAAGGGTGTAGAAGAGCTAGGCGACGGATTCTGGCCGCTTAGTCATCGCCTAGACGATTTTTTTATTATTGAGTGTTGGTCTTTAAAAAAAATATATTAGAAATCTGTCTAGACCCATCTAGGCGGCGCCTAGCAACGAAAACATTTTTTTCCACCAATTTTACCAAAATCACATCGGTCGATGGCCGCCTAGGCCGATTTTTATATCCCTGATTATAATAAGTTTGGATGGTCATTACATTGTTCTTTTTAGAAAAAAAAATCATTTTGTTTAATAATAGAGTGAGTCTCATGTGCATCCACGTGCACCGTGCATTAATAATGTATTTTAGAACAATACGGCTTATTTACACTGAACCATGCAATTAATTTTCAATATTGTTAATTGCATGTTTCAGTGTAAACAAGTTACATATTTTAATATAATAAGATGTATGATTTTAAAATGCACTATGAGTGCACACGGTTCATGCACCTGGATGCATATAAGATTTAACCTTAATAAAATCATATCATCTGATTTCTTGTGAGTGTTTTTTTTTTTTTTTTTTTGAGAACTAAGTTCTTATGAATTGTTTAATACACATATTAGAAAACTTTGCAAGAGGTAGAGTGGATTAGAAGGTTGCTTTCACCTTTCACCACTACAAATTCTTTATTTACCCAAGTTTTGTCAAAAGGCATCTTGGAAAACCTTGTCTTGAAAGGAAGAGTAGGGAGAGTATTTCATTTCTTTTATTATAGATACTTTGTCATGTGATTAGAAATTAAAATTCAAACTGGATTTATGGATATGATATGTTGATATGATTACTAAATTTTTTTGTTTCATCTCTTAATCCGTCAAATATTTACTATTGTCATCGAAATAAATTGTGAGTAAATTATTAATTGAAATTGGAGTTTTTCTAGCAACTATATTAGACACTCGTTGGAGTTTCTCTACCAAATGTATTAAACACTCGCACCCTCAAAAGTTGTTAAGATTGCCCCTAATTTCATAACCGTTTATTTGATTGTGTAAACGTTATTTAGAATGCAACATTGAAAGTTAGATTACACCTAATTTTATCGATATAATTATCAACTTGACGAAGTCAAATGAGTTAACTATATTCCACTTTCAAATATTTATCATGTATATGTACTCAAAAGGTAAATATTAACATAATTTTATTAGATGAGATTATATATTACATTTTAATAGATGAAATTACTTCGAAGTTTGTTAGATGCATGAGATTATGTCGTGTAAGGATTACATTTCATTAGATGGGATTATATCGTGTATAGAATTACATTTTATTAGATGGGATTATATCGAATATGATTACATTTATTGCTAGATGTAGAAGTCCCATGCATAAGGATCGTAAATGAAGTTAAATTTTCTTACAAAATTAATTTGATCGGCACATGCAAAATGATATTACAATATAGTCACTACTACACATTTAAGTTTCCACAAACCAGACTTGGAAGTTTCTCCAATTTATAGCTTGGAAGCGGTTTTAATTAAAAAATAATAATAAAAATAGACAATGGTTCAAAAAGTTGTGGTCTCAAGATAATGGTTTAGAAAGGTTTTAGAAAATGCAAAATTTTTTAGGCGGTTTTGAACCGTCATTCTAACGGCATATAGTTTCCGGTTCAAAACCGCTTTTCCAAGAGGTCGGATAATTAATATATATACACCCAAATTAACCAAAGGAAATTTTCCCCAAATCGTGAATTAAACTGCGGTGATATAGCCTCCCTTCCCTACCCTCGAACCCAAATCGTTCTTCCATCCGCCTTCCCATTAGCTCCAAATCGCGAACCTGCCTCCTAGCCTCCCTCCCTCCCCAAATCGAACCATCCGTCAGCGTCCTCCTTTGTTGCCTCTTGTAAGCTTTACCTGCCCGCCGCCGCCTAGCTTTCTCCTTCCATAGGTAATTTTTCTTTTCTATATATATATATGTATGTATATATATATATATATATATTGAATTAATATTGTGTATATGTATATATATATTAGGATTAAATGTTTATATAATTGTGTTTGGTTTTATTAATTAGCTAATTTGTTAGGATTAATTGTTGTTAGATGAACAATTGATGCTTGGTTTATATATATATATATATATATATATATATATATATATTGTGTGGTTTTGTTTAATTGTTGTTAGTGGCTTTGTTTAATTGTATGTATGGTGTATGTATATTGGTGTATATATGTATATCATGTATATTGGTGTATATATGTATATTGGTGTATATATAACATGTTGTATGTATTGGTGTATGTATATTGTTGTATATTTATTGGTGTTTGATGCACTCAAGGTGTTTGATAATATGCTTGTGTGAAGATTTAAACATAAATTAGTGTTAATTTATTAGGATTAATGTTGTTAGTGTTAGAAATGAACAACTTGTTAGAGATTAATATATATTGTGCGGTTTGGCTTGATTTTTTATGCTAATTTAGATATGAACAATTGATGCACTCAAGGTGTTTGATAATATGCTTGTGTGAGGATTTAAGCATAGTTTTGAATATTGTTTATTTTTTGTTTATTAAATGTTGTTTCTTCTGTTTTACATGATCATGTCTCGTTTGCCATATCCCGGAGATGATGGAGATGATGATGATGGATATTCTGATGGAGATCATGGCGCATATGATCATGGTGCATATGACCGACAACATCCTGATGACTTGAGAGTGTGACACCGATGCTCCCACCACCACTAGCAGACTCGGGAGAAGAGCACTTCGGTATATAGTCACCATGCCATCTATTAAGAGAGCTCGTAGCAAGGGAAAAACACTTGGGTAATTTTATTACAATTGAGCAGTTTGAAATCGATAAATATATTGATTGATCGTTGAACATAATTAAATACTATGTTATTGCAGTTATCGTTCAATGAGTTTGGACAGCAATAGGAAAAGAGAGTGAGTCGTTGTCCTTCTACATTGGAGCCGCAATCGAGCGTGATCCCTATCGTGGCCGCAAACCAAGGATTGGCGTAATTTCAAACCCGACTCCTTTGAAGGAAAGAATATGGGACTTAACTTACGGTATGTTAATTATATATTTATTGAAAGTTGTAGTATGACCCTTAAATTTACTAAATTGTTATGTTATATGCGTATAGACTACATTCAGAGGTCTTGACCACACAAAGAAGAAACAAATATTATCGCAAGCTGGAGTAATGGCCAAGAATTTTCGAACTTGGTTGAGAAGTAACACACGAGATTCGGAAACTGGTCTTTACTCGACTAGTCGCCTCCCACAGATCGTAATAGCCCTATGGTGGCTCCATCGAGGAGTTTGTGAGCAGAGCTATGGAGGATGATTTTGTAAAATTGATCAATGTCATTTCCTCAATTTCTAATGCATATAGTTTTTCAGTATTTATCATATTTCTATTATACTGTAGAATCGAAGTAATAAAAATCACGATCAAGACAAGTCGATGGAGGCGCGATATCGTGGGTCAAACAAAGGTTATTCACGAATAAGAGAAAATATGGTGAGATCAAAATCCTAACTTTTAATTTTTTTTTATATATTCACTTTTAATATATCTAATAAAAGGACAAGTTCATCATTATCGTAGAAAAGAAAGAAAAGAAAGAAAAAACCGGAGAGAGTGGGCTTATTGTTACCCATTTCGACTTATTTCAGACTACCAGAAAGGGTCGAGATGGGAATATTCATGATCCCAGTGCACAGCGCATCATCGAAGAAGTGGTAATCTATCCATTAATTTATCTTTCAATTACAAACTATTATTTATAAATAAATAATTAAATAATAATTTTTTGTTTTTGTGATTCGGAGAGGCGTCTATCTCGCATTAATGACGCCGACGCGACATCCGCATTATCGGCCCCGATGATCCTGTTTTGGACGGACTATAGGTCGCCAGAGCATCCCTACCGCCATACGGAGTGTCGGATATGGCGTGATTTAAGACATCGTTAAGAATGGCACTCCGGTCTTCAAGCCATGAATATGGTGGGTATACTAACTAACAAAGGTTGACGAGTTGTCTAAAGATGTGGAATGTTTGAGGTCCGAGAGAAGAACGAGCCACGGAATGTCGTCGAGTGGAGCAAGTGCGGAACATAGTGTCGCTAATGCTATGTTTTCAGCTAACCCTAGGGAAGTCTTTATTTAGGCACTTCAAAACGTCTCTCAGGTATCAGATATGCATGTCTCACATTTGTTTTAATTAAAGACTAGTGTATTAAAATTTTCTAATTAAATATCTTATTCGAGCGTACCAACGACCTTTTGCTACCATTATTTGGAGGATCCCCGTCGGCACAGGCCAAAGGAACGTTGTACACTCCCATGGAATGATTCATGGTCATCCCATCACTCCCGGTTTCGTGAGGGTCACACTTTCGATGTACCCGTAATCGGGAATGAAGGATTCGGTGTGCAAAACCAATCGATGAAGCCGTCACAATCGGAATAGCGGTCGGGCACTTCATCGAATGGCCGAGCAACTTGGTCTCTAGCACCATGAGGGTAAAATATATGTTATTAAAGTTCATTATCTTATTTGTGGTTCTAAATAATATTGCAAATTAATTGTAGAATCACGACACCAAACAAATGTCTCGGAAGAAATCACCACAAAAGGCTAAAAAGAGAAATCGGGGTGTCGAGACAAATGGAGGGGGAGAACGAGGACTCCCATCGCGCTTAATTTCTCGGTTATCCCATGATTTGGAGACTTAGATCATGATGATTATGTACAATCTAGGGTGCACTCGGGATGGTATCGTCTAATGCTTTCGAGATCGCCACGGGTTCCCATGCTTGCTCACTTTCATCGAGAATACTTTCCAAGAATTCGTCCATTGAGGAACATGTCTTGCCAAGTCTTGAATGACGAAGTGGTTGAGTGCAACCACCATAGCCCTTTACCTCGGTATGTGTTTACTAATTCTCAATATTCACTTTCTGTATAGTTTAATTTTCTTTTTAAATATTAATTAGCGTATATATGTTGGTTAAAGATATTTGGGTGAGGTATATCTCTCCAGAGATGTCCGAGCAAGTGGAATGCATTCCTTCGTCTCCCCCCAGTTGTCTTGCATATTGGGTGATAGGGTACATAACATGGATGGGTTAGTTAATCATATGCTGAATCAAACTGGGAGCGATCATCTCATTTTTTGGCCAACAAATGTGGGGTGAGTGATAAACATTTCGTTAAAAATTGTATTCATGTTTATAATATTTGCACATATATATGCTAAATTTGCAGTTAATTTTAATATTCTCAATATAATATAGGAATCATTGGGTGCTGGTCGCCATACACATGAGTATATACATTAAGTGTGTATTTTATGGACCCAGCTCAGGATGAAGTTTATTCAAATCGCCCTGATCTCGTTTCATATATGGAAGCGTAAGTTCATTTTTAATATTTTATACAATGATTTGTTTTACTTTTAAAATTATACATATTTAATCTATTTTTATTTTTTAATTATAATAATAATAGTGTGATGACGATGTATCAGAGTCGCCTTCAGAGTCAAGGTTCAAGATCTCAGTTAAATAAAGTGAACTGGATTAAAATTAAGGTAAATTTAATTTAGTAAATTATCAAATTAATAGAAAGAAATCATAATTGTAATAGGTGATTATAATTGTTAATCAACAGGTTCCGAGGCAACGAGATAATGAACATTGTGGACATTTTGTGTGTTGTTTTATTGAAGATATAATCCGCGCTTCTCTAGCGAACATTCCTCTCAATGTAAGTCAATTTATCGATTTATTTAAATTATTATTGATTGAATAAAAATTCATACTATATTGATTGATTCGTTGTTTGCAGTTTGTCTATGAACGTGAGCTCAAGTCTTACTCTAAGAAAAGACTGGAGAAATGGAAAAACGATTGGACGGGGTACCTTTACAATCGATTCTTATATTCATACGATATTGAGTGATCGTTGTTTGAAATTTTGGTAGCATGTAATTAAATTATATATTTGTGATGATATATATTTCATGTTTTTGGTGTATTGGACGTATGTTTATCATTGTATGTTTATTTATTTCATGATGTGTATGTTTATTTATTTGATGTTTTGGT
Source organism: Stenogyne calaminthoides (assembly GCA_037126765.1). Lineage (NCBI taxonomy): Eukaryota > Viridiplantae > Streptophyta > Magnoliopsida > Lamiales > Lamiaceae > Stenogyne > Stenogyne calaminthoides. The sequence continues at coordinate 16,612,225 of JBBCBC010000004.1, forward strand.
ATATATATATGTGGTATAAGTTTTGGTTTATGGTTTTATTATAGAATTTTTGGTTTATGGTTTATGGTATTTGACGTATATATAAGTTTTGGTTTATAGTTTTATTATAGGATTTTTAAAATATAAATTAATAATTAAAAAAAAAAAAATTGGACAGCGGTTAATAACCGCTGTCTATCTAACATAATAAACGAAATTATAAAAAAAAAAGTTAGACAACAGTTAATAACCGCTGTCCAAGCCCCCCACTTACAATGCGGTTGAAAACCGCTGTCCAAGCCCAACTTTTGGACAGCGGTTTTTTAATAGCTGTACAAACTTGGACAACTGTTACTTGGACAACTGTTATAACCGCTCTCTAAGGGCTTTTTTAACAGCTGTCTAAGCCCAAATATGTATTAGTGAGTATTTCTTAATTATATGTAGTTAATTGCATATAAAATTATTACACTTTCACGTTTTCTTTTCAATTATAACATATGTAGGTCTCCAAACGAGTCAACATACATATATATGGACATGGATATACTTCACTTCGATCAGTTTATCTCAAAATCGGTGCCTCGCTAATCATTTCTACTAATAGATTAAGATGCACAAGATCACTACTATATATAAAGTGTGTGTAGGTCATGAGCTTTAGATTGATAACTTGCCTACTACCAATTATGAGCTTATTAGTTAAACAACTACCAAACTTCGCTCAAGTGAGAAAGTTGTGAAACCCTAGTTTATACTCGTTTTTATAGCTTAAAATCTTTTATACATAGAACATGATACCGACCTTATGAAATTGATGACTAGTTGAGTTGATCCCAGCCTATTAAATATGTGTTTAAAACATTATGTAATAGGAAAGTTGATTATATATAAACAATTAATTTATGAAGTTAGGTTTTAGTTTATCGGTATCAGCTTGAGGAAGTACTCAAATGAGTGAATTATATTTCACTTTCAAATATTTATCATGTATGTGTACTCAAAAGATAAATATTAACATAATTCTATTAAATGAGATTATGTCGAGCATATGATTACATTTTGTACGGGATTATCTCAAATTTTATTAGATGAGGTTATGTTGTGTATAGGAGTTCATTTTATAGATGAGATTATATTAAATATGATTAAATTTATTCTAAATGTAGAAGCCCGAATTTACAGAAAGATTGTAACTGAAGTCAAATTTCGTACAAAATTAATTTATTGGCACATGCAAAGTGATATTGCAATAATATATTTCATAAAAATATGATTAATTACAATATATATATACGCCTTTTCAGTTATAATATATGTAGGTCTCGAATTAAGTCAACAAGTGTCTCTTTAATTTCTCCATAAATCAGTGTCTCAGCTGATCAACTCTGCTAATAGACTAAACTGACATAAGATCAGATTACTTGTCCATTGTTAGTTGTATGCTTACCAGGTGAGCAGACTTAGCTCAAGTGCGGATGTTGTGGAACCTTAATGTATATATTCGTTTTAGTAGCTGAAACCTTTTATACTTACAACATAATATCGAGCTAAGGATGTACCACAATAGAATGAATCAACTGAGTTGATCTCAGCCAAATAAATATGTGCTAGGATATACAATTATTGTTTTGACTAGACCCCCAAACATAAACTTCAAAACTCCAAAAAAACCCAAATTACCAATTCTCAAATTCGCACTCCAAAGTAAAATCCTCAAAAACTATCTTCCACTGGCTTTTTGAGAAGTCTTATGAAGCTAGTTTGTTTGCGCGAAGGCTAAAGAATACAAGGGCGATTATTTTTCTTGGAAACACCCATAAGGTTTATTCAATATCCCTGCATCTTATTTTTTTAGTTTAGGTTTAACTTATTTGTTGGTTAGAATGTTAATTTACATGTCTTTCTTTAATGCATTGCACGTGTAACAGCCCAAAATTTAATTATTCACTATTACTAATCTTGGCTATTAATTATAATAAATTGAGCATTAAACCTTGATTTATATTAATGAAGATAAACATTTTCTTATTTTTATATAATCGCAAATTAGACAATCATTAAATATTAGTCCATAAGACATTATTTGTTCAAATAATATCACACTTACTTATCATTTAAGATTATCTTAAATGGTATAAATTATAGGCTCGAACCACTCATTTTTGTCACACTCCAAACCTATTATTTATAGATTATTAGGCCTTAGGAGTATTTATTTATTATGCCTTATGGATATTTATTTATTATATATTTTATAAATTGAAACTATATTTTAATTTAATTTTCAATAAAAGAAACCATTCCTTGTTAATATTTTGATGGTGCCTTAGTAAACAATGGTGTACTCCTTTAATTTGTGAATTTGTATTTATGTGTGTAGTATCTTATTATTAATTGTATTTCATTTATTTAATTATATGCAAGTAATGTGTAGTATTATTTATTCCAACTTGAGGTAAATATGATTACATTGGCAAGGATATTCATCCACCGCCTCACATATGTTTATCCCCCTCAACTCATTCCCTCGCTCCAATCATATCCTTTCATAGCTCTAATCTTCATCGCCCGTCCAGATAATTCAACATCATAATAGGGTAAAACTTCCGCCATATTTGCCCTCTCGGTATTACTCAACCACCTCGAAACCACTTCTGCCGCCGCCAATCGACACCACCCTTCTATTTATTTGAACTTCTCTGTATTTGTAGTTGGGGTATAGGCGTGTGCAGGAACAGAGAGGTGGGTGTGTGTGAAATGTGGCGTGAGTCTGGTGTGCATATATATATCAACTTCTCCATGTACTTGTTATTATACCTAGAGCTCGTTTCGTAACGTGTATGTGATAAGATATGATACTTAAAATAGTGATTCATTTGATAAGTTTTATATGTATATATTTTGTTTGGTACACAATAAGGAAGGACATATTTTATATTTTATTTGGTAGCTTTTTTAAATTTGTTGATAATTTTAAGATTCTCATTATTACCCTCCATATTTTAGCACATTTTATATTTTTATAACCATTAAATATTGTTCTCCATTTTAGATTCTTCTTTTTCGAATAATTATAAATATTATAAAAAAAATCTAAAATTTATAAATATTGTAAAATTAAATTATTGCAATTAAATTTTCTAGAAATACTTTTTCTTAGCGTAAATATTGATGAATGAAAGATTCTAATTAAATTTATTACTAGTATTTACAAAAATTAACTAAATAAATTTAAGAAAATAAAATTTCAAAACCCACCCATCCACGACCCACCCCACCTATTCATCTTCTCCCTTTCCGCCAAAATATGATGACCATAATGATGTGCAAATGAAACGCCGGTGGAAGCACGATGCCGATGACGGGGCGGTTGGAATTTCAGGAAGAAGAAAGTTCTTGCTTTTTAATTTAGTTTTGATCGTTCCTATGATGATGGGCAAATGATTATGGAAATTAGTTTAATCAAATTATTTCTCATATGATCGCTGCATTCATATGCATTGTGGACCAGTTTACTATAATTGATGGATTGGTGAATTGTGAGACGTGGATACGGACGATGAAGATGTGATATTCTCAGGGTTAATTTTGAAAAAAAAAATTTAACTACCGATAGTTTTATGAATACCACCTCCATGGGTGGTATCCATTATCATATGAATTTAGTGCAGTGGAAATCGGGCCTTCAATTTTTAAAGGGCCGATGTGTTTATGTATATGACCCATCAAATATCATATTAAGGGTGTTAATGCATCTATCACTCACTAATAACCCCTACCAAACGAGCTCCTATAATATAATATTATATCATTAATTATTTGTGCTAGTTGTATCATTATTATTATTATTACTATTTATTACTATAATTACTATTACTATTAGTATTAGTATCATCATTATTTATATATGGTAAAAGTAAGTATGTTGCAGGGTGTGATGCGTGTGTATGTGCGGGTATTGTGATGATGATGGGGAGTGTGAGTTAGGTGTGTATATATTTATGTATGTATGTTATGATTATTACTATAGTATATTATCTTACTATTTGCATTTTATGTAATTGATGATTTAAAGATATTTGAATGTATTTAAATAGTTAATTTTGTATATTAATTACCCTATAAGATATTAGATTGTAATTAGAGTTTATACTATTTAGTTATGGAATTAAGGCTTATGAATTATATTAGACCTATTAAAGTACAAGTTAGATTAGCATTGAACATTATACTTTTGTAGGATTTGAGACAGAGTTTGAAACCCTTTGGACTAGCTTTATCAGGTGTGATGAAGGTTGAAGATACTAAGGGGTATTGCATTGCATCATCTATTCCATCTTCTGCTTCTTAAGGTGAAGGCAAACTCCACTCTTCACTGAGTTAAATATTTTATGTTATGATTGTTATGTTAATATGTGATATGTGAATGATATATGTCATGATTACGTGATAAATGTGAAATTTGTATGCAAGCCGGGTAATGGCCCGTGTGTATGCAAGCCGGGTAATGGCCCGTACAATATGCAAGCCGGGTAATGGCCCGTACAATATGCAAGCCGGGTAATGGCCCGCACAATGTGCAAGCCGGGTAATGGCCCGTACATTGGGTCGAGGTCGACACGGGCCGTTGAGTGACCAGTGAGTGTCAGCGTCTCTCCCCAATGTGCCACTTTGTCATTGGGTCGAGGTTGACACGAGCCGCTGAGTGACCAGTGAGTGTCAGTATCTCTCCCTGATGTTGCATGTTATCGTGAGCTACATTTGAATGTTATATATATTGATTACATACGTCATTTAACAATGCAATCATTGATGTTTCCCTCACTGGGTGTATTTCAAACACTCATCTCCCCACAGATATAACTTTTGCAGGTTAAAAAGGAGCTCGGGCAAGGCAAGGCGAGGAGGTGGACGCAATTAATTTATGACGAATGTATGAATGTTTTTAAGATATGAGTCTTGCGTTGTAATTTCAAATAATTTGTCTTGTAATAATCCCGTCTAAATTAATTATACTTTCTAATTAATCATATTTTCTTTAATTAAGTGATCATGCCAATTTGGGGAACGCCTCGGCTCATTTGTGTGTTATTTTTTTAAAATTTGGGGCGTTTCAGCACGGTTTGGTGTTATTTGCTTAGAATTTGCAGAACTCTCTTCTAGTTTTAGTCAATAAGTAATTTGAGGGAATCAAATGCTGGGTTTTTTGTTGGAGTTTCTGTTCACCTCCAAGCACACTGTTTTTTCCCATAATTTATTCTTTGTGTTTTTGTTTCTTGATTTGATATAGTTGATTAATTATGTTATTTTGACTTGCAACTGGTGGAATCTGATGTTTTGGTTCAAAATTTTTATATGAGTTCTATTCTACACTGTGCTGGTGATTTTGTTTCTAAATTTTTTATTACTGCTGCTTTCAGATTTAAGAGTTGTATCTTCTAGTTTTCTAAAGTTTAACAAAGAATTTTGGATCAAGTTGTGACACTTTTAAGAATGTGAAATTTAAAATGGGCAACAAGCTATGTGGTCACTCATGAAACACAACTAAAATAGTGAGAATCACTTATTTTTTAAATGGGTAAGACCCAATTTTTTAAAAAAAGTAAGTGTTTCTTGTACTCAAGTAGTGTTTCAAAACATGCCATGAATTTTCTTGGCTTCTCAGTGTAAATAAACACTTAAATTAGGCAGGTTGTATCTTGGAGGTTAAAGCATCACATCCTCGGACAGAATCTATAAAAAACAAAAAAATAGAATTTAAAAATGTACGTACCATTGTATATGATGATGTACAACATTATGAAAGAGAGGTATTAGAGAAAGTGCATGTGGTGGTGGTTATGAAAATGATATCAATTGTTGAAGTTTCCCAATTCCCTAGCATTAACTATGAGTTTTGAGCTTGTATATATTGTCCAAAAGATATACCACTTGTGTAATGTTCATGATAACTAAATATTTTATTAGTCATTAAGTGGATTCAATCTCATAACGTTTCCTACTTCGTGTTGTTCATCTCTTAATTTCTTTCATTAAAATAAATTTGCATATTTTTTTTCTTATATGTTAAGTAGAATGAAAGTTGAATGTGCAGACCATTAGAAAAAATAAGATCATTATAAGAAAATTATACTGATCATTGATTTCTAACATTTTCCTAACTCATGCAAACATTTTTTTTTCTTATAATTTCCACCATGTTGATCAATATTTCTCATAATGTTGATCAGTGTTGACCATTATTTTACCATTTCTCCTAATTTGTATTTAGAATGTTGTGGTTGATCTTTGAAATTATTTTTTTTTTTCTTATATCATCATCAACCAATGCTGAAATTCATGAGAGAATGTTTCTGTTGTTAAGGATCAAAACACTCTCACAAGATTTAGAATATTGTGTGATCTTATGAAATTATATTATTATTTACATACCCTGTTTCAGATGAAAGTTTCTTAGGCATTAATGTTGTATAAATTCTAGTTTTTTTAAGTATCCAAGAATGTGAGAATAGATATGAGATCACCGATGACTGGTGATAAGAGAATTCCACTAATATATACAATGGGATTACAACAAGATCTCCATAATAATAGGAAATCAATTAAGAGGATAAAACAAGTAAAGGATAAATACAAGTATATCCTAAATACAAAGAATATTGTATTATTCAATACGACATAGATGTTCTGGGATGGAGACAAACTTAGCTTGCACAAAAACTCAAATTCACCCACTGGAAGACTTTTGAATATGTTTAAGAGAAGAAGTGTGGACAAAACATAAATAAAGATGAGACAAAAACGCTAAAAATTGAATAATCAATGTGTTTTGCTCGTTTATGGGAATGTGTTTTTGAGAACAAATAAATTTGTTTATACCGGACAACCATATATAGTTGACTTTTTTGAACCAAGTTATTAACCAACATATTTAAATTTGAGTGCATTTTTGGATCTCATGTTCATTAGATTGTACACAGGTTGTTTCTTTGATCCAAGAAACAAGATTACCACCTAAGAAGATGGAATAGACATAAGTGGAAAATTGTTTCAACACATCTCTATCAAATTCAATATCCCACAATAGACTTTTTCGGACGATGAGTAAAGGACAAACCATAGTGAATGGTGCCTTTCACATAACGGAGAATCCTTTTTGGCGAAGAAGTGATCATCGAGGAGATTTGAGAAATTGACTAACGGAGTTTGAATAAAGAAAGATCCGCCGAGTGATTGTCAAATATTGTAAGGCCCCCACTAAAGATCGATAAAGTGTTGGATCTCTAAAACCATGTGTTCACTACTAACCAAAGATTCTCCAAAGAATCAAAAGTGGCAATTGCTTAAAAATTCAACATGTCCGACGCTTTTTAGAATATCATGGGCATACTTAGCTTGGCCCACAAACAAGCCATCGATGTGTAGGAAATTTCAAGCCCCAAGAAATAATTTAATTTCCCGAGATCTTTGATCACATTAATTCGAGATGAAATATGAGCAATGAAGATTTGGAGCATATCCTAATCATTTCTGTAATAATAATGTCATCATTTATAAAGAAGGAGATATATAACTTTTACATTTTAGAAGGTAAAAAGTGAGGAGTCGATTGAGTCGACGGAAGCCCAAAGACAACAGACATTTAGCCGAAGCGTTGAAACCAAAGCTAAAGGAGCCCGACGAAGACCGTAGAGAGCCTTCTTCAAAACACATGATCGGGATATCTAGGATCAACGGGTGACGGAGGTTGGGACATGAACACGGGCTTTGTAAGCACACCATTCAAAAAGCATTCTTCACATCCAACCGATGAAGAGGCCACCAGATGAACAGATAATGCCAGAATAATCAATTGTTGTTTTTGACAACCGGACTAAATGTGTGATGAAAATCCGGAGCTCGAACCCGAGTAAACCCCCGAGCTACAAGACGAGCTTTAGGTCTCTCGATTGAACCATCCGAGCGAAACTTGGTTTGAAACACCCATTTAGACCCGACAATGTTGGCATTAGGCGGACGCGTACTAAATCCCAAGTGTGATTTTCATTAAGTGCATCAATTTCTTCTTATGGCAAAGGACCCAATGAGGAGATTTAGAGGCATTAAAACCCTTAGGCTCGTAAAAGGCAACGAGAGCCGAAAAGAAAGAAGAGCAAAGGATGCAATATCAACAGGATACCTTGGTTTAAAATTCCCGCCCTAGCTCGAGTGATCATGGGGTGGACGGGCCGGATAGGGGGTGCCACGGGTTGCCGGTCGGCATGTGCATTGGGCCGACATTGTGGATCGGGCACGGAGGTCGTGGATCAGTCAAGAATGGCCGGACCGGTTGCCATGGAGCGGGCTGCATAGGCAGAAAGGTGGCAGTCCGTGGTCAAGACAGAGGCACACACGACCAACGGAAGGTCAAAAAAGGAGGGCGATTTAGTCACTAGCAACAGGAGACGGCGATGAACTCATATCAATAAAATTCAAATGCTTAGCTCTTTTAGGTAGGGGTATGGTTCAAAAGGGAAAGACTCGTTTCATTAAACCGAGCATGTCGAGTAATGAATACCTTTAGCGTAAACAGGATCGAAAACACCGAAAAACCCTTGTGTACTACTACAAGATCCAAAAAAATGCAATGGACGATCATGAGGAGACAATTTATTTTTCGTGATAATTCAAGATAAGAAAAACCCCGCAACTAAATGGTTTGAAAATGGCATAATTTATGCACAATTAAAGAGTAATTCATAAGGCGATTTGTTTTCCAAGACGGAAGAGGAGCCGACGATTAATTACGAAATCGCCAGAGCAAACGATCAAACCATAAAGAGGCCGGAGCAAAAGCATGAAACAACATAGAAAAAACCGTCTCGAAAAAAATGTTCTTTGGTGCGTTTCGCTTTCGTCCCATATGTTTATAGGTGTATGCCAGGCCGATGTATAAAGTCACTAACACGTTTGTTCAAAATTCGTACCCCCTATCCGATTGAAAAACCTTCATAGTTGTTGAGAATTGATTGCAAGCAAAAAGCATGAAAACGCATGAAAAAACACGTAACTCGGATTAAGACGATAGGATACAACCATGAAAAACGTGAAAAATCATCAACAAACACAAAGATAATATCGATAGTCGCCAGAAGAAGTAGGAATTTTGGTCCCCACAAATCACAATGCACCATATCAAGAACATTAGAAACACGTTTATCATTTAACGGAAAAGGTAATTACTTGCTTTTGGCCAACCGACAAGGCGTAACAAACAAATAGGGGTTTGGTAATAAGGAGGTAAATGATAAGTGTCCTAACTTATTAAGCAATGAAATTTTGTAAAAGGAAACATGTCCCAGCGTAAGTGCCATAATTCAAAACTAGCTCAGAATCTTTGGAACGTAAAGAAGAACCAAAGCCGAGCTACCCTTCTCGAAAATCGTAAAGACCCTTCTCACACCTGCCCTGAGCCAATATTGCTTTTGTCACCCGATTCTGAATGGCAAAGTATTTGTCAGAAAACACAACATCAACATTATAATCCGATGTCAGCTTGCTAATAGATAATAGGTTCTTAGTAATGTGAGGCACCACCAATACATCTAACAAATTAACAGCAGGAGTAATCTGAAAGGTAACCAATGTGAGATATAGAAAGAGCATTGCCATTACCAACAATGACCGAAACCATTACCGTAATACGGCTCAAAAGAATCCAAAGGCTATACCCGAGAAGTCATACGAGCAGATGCTCCAGAGTCCACATACCAATCCGGGCGAGTTGGTGTCCGAGATGTTGCAAAGCAAAGACAAAAAGCTTGAGCAAGATTAGCCGAGGAGCCGGAGCGAGAGGAAGACCCACCCACACCGGCCAAATGCAAGTATTGGGGACACTTATCAGCATAGTGCTCCCCCCGACAAAGCTGGCAACGCGGGATGTAGGTCCTTCGACCTCCACGCCCTCCACCATTCTGATTTCGGGTGTGCCCGGGCTGCTGCCCCCCACGATTGTAGCCCTGTTGTTGTTGGCAAGAATTACTAAACCTCTACCATTCGAAGTTTGAGGCAACAAAAGCGGTGGAGCGAGGAGAGGACCCTTCCATGGCTTTTATTCATAAGATCAAATTGAATGGCTTGATGCAGAGATCACGGAATGGAGGACAAGTGTCATAGCCATCCCGGTGCCCAAGAAAATTCGCAGAAATGGAAATCCGAGTCCACGAAGAAACCAATGGCTTTTATCACCCTCACCAACCGGTTTTCCAATAGCAGATAACCTGATCACACAAAGATTTAAAGTTCTTACCATAAAAAAAAGAGACTCACGGCGTAGGGATAACAACTCCCCGGTTGATTGGCGTGGGCGTGGAGGCATTGGCATACACGGATTCAAGGACAAGCCATTGGACGAGACGACTTAATCAAAAACTTCGCCATTGTTTCAGTTCGAGAGGAGGCAAACAGAACACCAAGTAGTTTTTTGATCACGGGCGAACCAACGGTGGCGCGGGTGTATCTGAGAGGTTGAACCGGCAAGGCTTAAGAGGCGTCGGTTGGAGATGGCGCGAGAGAAGCAGATTGAGAATGTCGAGCATCTCATATGTAGCGGCCATGGAGAAAATGGCACTTCCACATGAGATAAGTAGGTGAGGAGAGTTTAATTGGGACAAGATGGATCATGGCGGTGGCGGATGAAATTACAGCGTTTGTGGTGGCCATGGTTGAGAGAGAAAAAGCAAGAACACGGCTAGGGGACCCGGTTTTATGTTGGAATTTTCAAGAGATGCAAAGGGAGAGAGAGAGGGAGGGAGAAGAGGACGCGGCGAAGAGCGGCGATTTCTTCAAAAACGTGGGTTTGGAACGGTTTTGGCTGATACCATGTGAGAATAGATATGAGATCACTGATGACTGGTGATAAGAGAATTCCACTAATATATACAAAGGGATTACAACAAGATCTCCATAATAATAGGAAATCAATTAAGAGGATAAATACAAGTGTAAAGGATAAATACAAGTATATCCTAAATACAAGGAATATTGACTTATTCAATACTTCCACTAATAAAGAAGGTTACCGAGCCTCCAATTTTAAGTGATGTATTAATTTTCTAATCACTTACTGTGAATTTGGCTGCACTACTTTTATCATCTCGACTTGATTAAAAGAAAATGTGAGGTGACAAACAAGGATTTGAAATCACTCTAAATTCGAATAAAGACATGTGTATTGTTATAACGACATAGATGTTGTTCTGACCACTTATGCCACAATAAATGCATCATTCACCCACTTTCACATTTTACTATGTTTAAGAGAACAAATGTGGACAAAAACATAAATAAAGTTTTGAAAACGCTAAAAAATGAATAATGACTTGTATGACGTTATAACGGAACGTGTGTTGTTATGAGAACAAATAAATTAGTTTATACGACCACCATATATATGACTTTCATCACCCTATTTATACATATTTAAATTTGAGTGCATTTTGGATCTCATGTTCATTAGATTGTACACAATTGAATGATCCTTAACTCATTCATATTGTAATATTCTTGTAGAAGTGATAAAATTGGACAAGACTTCTCTATCAAATTCAATTTCACTCTCAAACTTAATGTTATTCGAAAAATATATTCTAAAATTGCAAACTGTGAACCTTGAAAAACATAGATCTTCAAATTCTCTCGAAATTTGAATAACGACATATATGTTATTATAACGAGACAAATGTCGTTATGACCACTTACGATAATAAATTCATCATCCGTCTACTTACATGTGTTCACTACTATGTTTAAGAGAACAAATATGAACAAAAAGATAATTAAAAACTTAAAAATGCTAGAAAATGGAAAAACGACTCGTAGGATATTATAACAGAATGTGTGTCATTATGGGTACAAGCAAACTCATATCAAATATACGACCAACATATAGCTTTAATCACATTACTGTTGAAATATATGAAGATTTGAGTGCATTTTGAATGTCATGTTCATGGTACAATAAACATTTAAATGATCATTAACACTTTTACATTTTAGAATTCTTGCTAAAGTGATGAAATTGGATAATGTTTCTCAATTAAACATAATTTCACTAAGTTCTTTGAATATTATGCATTAAATTTTTAAAATGAGCACATTGATAAAAGTAGGTTACCGAATTCATTCAAAACTAGAATAACGACATGCGTGTCCTTATAAAAACACAGTTTCCATTATGACCACTTACAACAATAACTTCATTATTCTCCCACCTTTATGTGTTCTCATACTATGATTAAGATAAAAATTATGGATAAATACATAAATAAATGCTTGAAAATATTAGAAAACATAATAACGACTCGTATGACGTTATAAACAGAACATCGCTAAGAGTATAAAAAAATTTGTATTCACTATAAAATTACCATGTAACTTCCATCACCTTATTGTAAATATATTTAAATATTTGAGTGCATTACAGATGTCATGCTATTGGCCACTACATAGTTGAATTATTATTAACTTTTCAGATTGTAGCATTCTTGTAGAATTGATGAAATTGGATAATGCTTCTCAATTAAACTCAGTTTCACTCCAAATTAATGTTTTTTGAATAATATGTTCTACATCGCAAATTGGAGACCTGTAGTTTCCTTAGGTTACTCCAATTTTTTAATAACGGCATAAATGTCGTTATAATAGAACGCATGCCGTTATGGACACTAACGTTTATAAATTCATTATTCGTAAACCGTTAAATGTTCGCTACTATAACTAATACCAAAATGTGGATTAAAAAATAAATAAAGGAATTAAAACATTAGAAATTGAAATGACGACATATATGTCGTTATAACGAAATTTCGATCCTTATGAGGATAAACAAGCTTGCATCTTTTATACACCTACCATATAACTTTCATCATCCTATTGTTTATATATTTAATGATTTGATTGCATTTCGGAGGTCATTAAAGATGAATAAGGTTCTAATTAAAATTGAGAGAGACAAGATTGATCAAGCTTCTGCAAATTTGAGGATCGGTACGATTTAGTTATATTCGAACGAATCGAACTCATGGTGCAAAATGGTTAGAACTAAAGTTTATATTACAGTACAGGTTTACTAGCCACCTCTGTATTTCATCATTATATTATTATGGTTGTTGTAATGAACTAAATGTTATTAGTTTCATTAATGTAAATTTTAGATCTCACATCATCGTTCCAATTAGGTCTCCATATATCAGTTTAATTACATACATTAAAGACCCACTCAAATAAAACTCCATTAAGAACTGTTTGCCTCAAGATCGAATATAATATACTCAAGAAAATATTTTGTGTTTATCATTAATAACGAAGAACAAATAATTGTGTGAATAATGTGAAGAAAACCTGCAAAAATATAATTGTACGTTTTGAAAAGAAAGTCCCAACTTTATATTTATTTAAACCAAAGCCCATAAGATATTATTATTACACAAAAACCCTTCTTTTAAGAAAAGGGTCATTTAAACAAAATAATATAAAGAGAGGCTTTTTAAATGAGGATTTGCGTTGACTAGGCTATTTTAATTAAAACCCCAACATTATATTATAAAATAATACTCCATTCGTCTTAATTTAAATTGATATTAAATGGTGTAAAGTTGGTTTGGTAGAGGGGTATGAATGTCAATTCAACTTTAAGAAAAGTGTTATTTATTAGTATTAAGAAAAGTGTTGTTTATTAGTATTAAATGATGTAAAGTGGATTTAGTGTGTCTACAATATAGTGGCATGTGGTGTAAATAAATGTTGTTTGTAAGGGGTATTGTTTTGTAAAGAAAGTTGTTAGGTTTCCTAATAAGGAAATGATCAATCTAAATTAGGACGTCCATTTAAGGAATATGACCAATCTAAATTAGGACGAGGGAATATTAAATTTCTTAAGAGTCAACATGATACACAATTAAAAATATATTATATTTTAAAATAAAAATATGATTATAAATAAATTAAATTAATCAAATTAAATTAAATATTCAAATATTTAATATAAAATAAAATTAATCATGTAAATACTCTATTATTTTTTATTACAAAAATTATAAATAGATTGGATATTTTTTCACCCTATAAAATTTTTTGGAAGGGTAAAATCAACTATAATAAAACTATTGAATTAGAGAAGAATGCCAAGATTGCCAAGACTCATAAGACATTTTAAAAGCGTCAATTATACAAAAATAAAACATGCAACTATTTGAAAACATAAACATGCAACTATTTTGTTTATTAACATTCTTGACTTTTTTACGTGTAAATAAATTCTGACTTTTCAATATAATAAATAAAGATCTTCTAAAACGACTTGCTGTAATCTTGACGAGATTAATTCGAAACAAGATATACAAGACCTAACCAAACTATTGGCTCAGATTAGATATTGAATAATATAACATACCATAAATAATATATAGCATATAAATTAATCTGGACATCTATAAAAAAATATGCACATCCTCAATAAATTGTATCTGTAATAAACTACATAAAAGCATTTATGACCCAAAATTACAAAAAAAATACTGCAAATTAAAATTGTATCTGTAATAAACAACATAAAAACTACACTTGAATATAAAAATCCCTTTTCCTCTCCACATCCAGATTCAAATTAAAAATTAAAAAGAAAAAATTACACAAAAATTTCCAAGAACTACTTTGCAAACTCCAGAACTCTGATAAAAATATCCGACACGCCGCCGCCGCACTCGAATCGCGACCAAAAACATCAAATACCCTTTCACCAACGGCTACCACTAAAATAGATCTAAAAATTAACTGATCTAAACAATTAACAAAGCATGTTCAAAACAAATCTGGCTCGATCTGCCACCCATCAAACCACCGCTGCTGTCGCCACACATCACAGATCCGGCTCCATCAGTCTTCTCACCTACATCTCAGGGCGGCGTCTTTGGGGGCGATTCTTTCACACCTCCACCATCTAGGACGTGGGCAGTGGCGCCGCCGGGTTTATGGGGATGGGGCAGGCGGCTTTAGTGGGGAGAGAGGGATTGGTTTTTTGTGTTTGGGGTGTGTGAGGGATAATAATTGAGATGAGAGAGAGAATTTTGACCGATGGTTTGAATGAAATTGATATGAGAGGGTGAAAAAGTTGTTAATTTATTAGGGTTGAATAAAATAAAGAAAAAAAAAAATAGGGCAAAAAGTATAAAAAAGTGGTATAAATGACACCTCATAAAAGTATAATTTTTCCTTAAATTAAAAAAAGTTATATATATGACCTTAGGGTAAAGATAAATAGTTGGGGAGTAATTTTTCCTTAAATTAATTAGGTCCAACTAGAGTTATATATATGACCTAATAAATTATATTAGATCAATCTAAAGTCTCCGATAAATCAAAGATCCATATGTTTGACTTTACCCTTCTACCCTTAATTATAAGTTTAATTACATATTTAATAATACTAAATAAAATTAGAAATCCTTTACCTTTTTGTTGAAAAACCGTATTCCCAAAAGTCCGAAAATAATTCAAATCACAGGAAGTACAAGAGTTTGAAAGAGGATATTTCAAATTTCAAATTCAAATTCTAAAATATAATAAATGATGTTTGACTTCGAAAGTCCGATAAGTCAAGATTGGGCCTTGAAAGTCGATAAATAAAGTTGACTGAATTACTCACAGGTCCATCTCAATGGTGTCTATTACTCTTAGGTCTATACCCTTTCATAATTACTCATAGGTCCATATGTATGACTTTACCCTTCTACCCTTAATTATATTTGGAGTTTAATTACATATTTAATAATACTAAATCCTAAAATTAGAAATCCTTTACCTTTTTGTGGAAAATATGCTTTTACTTTGTATAATATTCCCAAAAAGCATACCTATGCTTTAAAAATTTTCGCTACCCACGCATTCGACATCAAATCCCTAGTTAAAAAAGGGAAGTACAAGATGTTAGGTGAAGAGAGGATATTTCAAATTTCAAATTCAAATTCTAGCAATGGTGTCTATAATCAAGTTTTTGGATTAGAATTTTGTTCTTATTTCTCTCGAACAAAAATCTGGCGACATGCGGATATTGGATTATTTCACGCGATATTGATGGATTTGTTGAAGAACAACTAGGTTGATTATCAAGAGCAGGCTGGATTTTCTAATTTTAAGGTGAGTCAAAATTATCCTTATATTTCTTAATTACAACGCCGGAAATCATGTCAGAGAACCTGTTTATCAATTTCAAGAATGGGTCTGAGTCGAAACTGATGTCTTTGAATTCATCCACAAAATACATTGATTTAATACACCAGATATCTTTGAAATGATCTCAACTAGATAACATTGTATTACATTTCTCTGTTGGTGATGTGAGTAATTGTAGTCTGGATGATGAGGACGATTTGAGGAATTTGGTTAGTATGTGCATGATCACTTCTTCAAAAATTGTTGTTGTTGATATTTCCCAAAGCATTCATCAACAAGATGACATGCGAAAAAGTGATAAAGATGAACATGGTAATACTGATTGTCTTGATAACGATTTTGTGGATGATGTATGCCAAGATAGTTGTACTAGAAACAAGATCCCATTTAAAAATGTTAAGAAAAAAAAAGGGATTTTTAAAAAAAATATTAAGAAAAAATGGGATTTTGGGGATGGGGTCTATGTCATGCTATGATGTTTGCCCTGTTTTGAAGAAGAAACCTCTCTTGTCTGATAATTGGTGTCATGTTTTTGATGGTGGTGTTGGCACAATCTTTAGTGGAGGTGCAATGAATAATTATAAAAAATTAAATTTGTATTTTATTACGTGATGCAACTCATTTGGGTTTGGTGGGTTTAGGTTTAGGTACAAGAAGAATAATAAGACACTCATTTACGTTGTTTGTAGGGAGTTTGACAATTGTGGTTGTACTTGGTTTATAAAAGCCAAGCTTCAAAAAGTTACTAATTGTTTCATGGTTACTGAAGCAATTTTTTAACATTCATGTGTGGGTAAGTTGGTAGGAAATGAGAATAGAAGATTGGGTGCCAAGATTAAGATTTTTTTTTGGAGAATTTTTTGTGGAGAATGTTAGGTCGAAGAACATCAAGTATAATTTGGGAAGAACATCAAGAAATCACTTCAATTTAGTTCTGCTACACATCTCCCATATTGGAAAGCTTGGCGCGAGCTATAAAACCAAATGTATTGTTCAATTATGTCATGTTTATTTAAGTATTTTAATGTTTGGAAGCTACTAAAAAACAAGATAACTAGTTTTCATGTTTAGGCGGAGTTCAAAGTTGACCAATGCTATTCATTGACGGGACGTTGGTGCGAAAAGGGACACTACTTTAGGATGCAATGGAAACAAAAGCTTTTTATTAGAAATCATATTTAGAACATCAACAAAATGAATATGTAAATGTATTGTTCAATATTCAATAAAACCGTTTGGGGAGGTGCGATGTTTTTCATTTATTGTAGAACTATTTTTTTTTATTTAATGTGTTTTTTTAATTTATGTAGGAGTGTAGTATCACGTGGTTTTAGAATCCAACTGATAAAAAAACAAGTTGATTTTGTGAAACTACCAAAGTTTTCATTGCATTTTTTCTACATGTATCATGTTTAGACGTTTCACAAAGGGATGGGTTCAAAACTATTTTGTCATCCAATGCTATTATATTGGAAGAAAAAGGCGGCCCGACGGCTAATGAAAAATGGGGCATTCAATTCATGATTGGTCTTGCAAAAGGGACACTACTAGGAGCCATTGCACATATGATCGACCATAGGATGGAAATAAATAAATTACTACATGTTATAACGTGTTTTTATTAGAAATCATATTTATCTTTTGTGAACATCAACAAAATGAATATGCTGTGTTTGTGTGCAGTTTATTTTAACCACAAGTATTTTTGTTTTTAAAATTACTAGTTGTTATAAGTTAACATGATATCCTTTTTATTAAGTTTTTATTTTTCATAGTTTTTTTGTGACAAATATGTTTAGTGGATCTTTGGTTTGTTTCCACGCAAGGAGGGAGATATGCAATGTTTTTCATGTTATTGTAGAACTATTTTTAATGCCCATTTATTTTATTCATTGTTGATGATTGTTTCTTGGTAATATTACAACTAAACCACAAGGTTTCTACTACACACAAAATTGTGAAAAAGATTTTATGTCCTTAATTTTAGGAAAGACACAATGCATTGGTAGGTACATATATTATGTACACTTTTTGTAATATGACACATTCAAACACAGTACAGATCATCATTTTTTTGTGCTAGTCAACCTCTTTAAACTTGATAAAACATGGCCTCTTTTTGTTCAAGTTTGAGCAGGTTGACTATGGTTTTGTCTATCATCTGTATCAACATTTTATGAATGAATTAAGCCTGAATTACTAATGTTATCATAATTGTTTTGGTGTATGCTATTCTGTAGTTTTTTACATATATGTTTGTATCATTGTGTATCATTGTCTAACAGAGGGTTGTCTTATTTTACATATTAGTTGTATCATTATGTATCATTTTGTATTTTACAATTTTAGTTTGTACCATTGGGTAACATAATTGTGTCTTATTTAAATGCAATCATTACACAATTGGGCATTAGTATTAAAATGACATTGAAATTACATAAACATTGGTAAATCACAATTGCCCAATTACATAAACAATACAGTAATTTCATAACACACTTGAGTTTTGTTGCACAATTACATAAATCATTTAGTTATCACATTCCAAAGCAGAACAAGTGCCACAATTGTCACTATATTTGAAAAAATCAAAGTTGGTAGTGTGATATGATAGCAAACATTAGTGCTTGAATTCGGAACACGTCCATGAATTTGCCGACGAGTAACATCTTCGTAAACATTATTCACCGCGTACCAATTTGTGGGCACACACCAATGTGAGAAACCATGTATTTCGCACCTGTAGTACAATCTCCCCGGATTAGGTACCGACTCCAAGATTTTGATGAACGTACACCGCCCGCATTTTCTACACTCGCAAGATACATACTGAAGATAATTTTCATTTGCGGTGCAATGGCTTGAGCTTGACATTCTAACTATTTTTGTGTAAAATGGTAAATATGTGGTGAATACAAAGTTCAGAAAGCTCAAGTGTTTGTATTTTTCATGTTGGGTGGTGTATATATAGTGAAAAATTAAATGCAATGGGCAACGGTTCTTTTGTGTGACCATGCAACAGTCATATTGAATCTAGTACTTTAATGTTGATAGCCAACAGTCTGATTGTGTACTTGGTTTTACATGCATGACAATGCTTTATCATATTATGGACCCCACAAAATATAGCAATTAATAATATACTATTACATATACTAATACTAATATATATATATATATATATATATATATATATATATATATATATATATATGAATATATTAATAATTGGAACATGCACAAATACTAATAGAGGCCATATATGGAACATGCACAAACACAACAATATTATTTATATTGTACAAATAGATATATGAATATATTAATATATAATAATATTAATATCAATACTAATAGTATTTTTTTCAGTTTCATATACTTAATATGAATACTAATTTGACTAGCAAACTTCATGATGGTTTATAACACTTGGTTTTATAATCAGAGTGATTGTTTTAAGACAAATTTTGTATATATAAGAAATAGTAGGAATCCTATCATGAACTTGTTCATACACGATATATGAATACATTCATACTATTAACAACATGAACCTGTTCATGACATGAGGGTTGCATTCTTCACAATAAAACATTCATACCAACTGGCAACAAATTACATACCAATTGCATTCTTAAACATATAATAACATTCATAAATAGGAAATTTGGCTGCATCAAAATATCAAGCAAAATAACAGGTGTTCATCACCTATACAAGCAAAATATAAGGTGTTCATCACCTATACTAGCAAAAATAACAGGTGTTCATCACCTATACTAGCAAAAATTACAGGTGTTCATCACCTATACATGCAAAAGAACAACCACTACAAATATAAAACATGATAATTCTAGTTTTTGGTCTTGCAAAATGACACATAAGTTCCAGGAATGTTATAACGAATCTATGAAAAGGAACAACTCAACCATCTTTTTCCGATAATTACCAGCAATGTTTTCATTGTAAACCTTCCTAGACACACATTTCTTCAGTATTGTGTTTTCTATGTGAACGCAAACAATTAAACCACAGTCCACCGAACTGTCCGCCTGTTGGACACTATCAACGTAAAATTGGCGAATTATGAAAGGGTGATCAAGTGAATTTCCTAATTTTTTGTCCAATGGAGCCTGCAATATATATACTACTAGTAAGTTGACGTTGCTTTATCTAAGAAAACTAGTATTTAAAAAATATATATATAGGATACCAACCACATCTGTGCATCTATTAAAATGAACATCAGAGTTGCTTCCATTCCTTGGAGGCATTGAGTTGAAAAAATGTCAAATTTCTGCATGTTAGCCTCAACAGCAATATATATACTACTAGTAAGCCAAAGGCTGATTTTCCTTTGCTTTTTGTTTCGGAAACAAAAGAAAAAATTTCTCTAGTATTTCAATCAAAAAAAATATATATATAGGATAATCAATTTATATACTCAAAAACTAGATTTATTTATAAAAAAATACAGATTTTGAACAAGACATTTTTCGTATCAACTATTTTTATAAATCAAAATTAACCATACCATTCAAATTGATCTATAATGACAAAAAGAGATTCATGAAAAAGTAGATCCATAATATCGCCGTTTTCATTCCATTTTATGCCTGTCCCCCATGCATCAATCACCTTAAAAAGGTTGCAAGTTAAAATAAATTTAAAAAATACAGATTTTCAAGACCCGATTTTTCCAAAACACCTTCTACATTTTCACAATAGCAAAACGCCCTTCCAAAACACACTACATTTAATGCAAAAAAACCAATTAATGAAAAAAAAAAAACTAATATAATTATAATTGAAACATATTACCTGTCGCCACCATTTTTCCAATGATGGTAAATGAGCATTTTATTAACTTCACTTATCTTCTTGGCCGCATTTTTGGATGTGTCAAATCGTGGAACTTGGTTAGATTGATTGTCACCCACATATAAGGTCATTTGGTAATTCTCCACATCAACAAAGTAACCCTCATTTCTAGTTGTTAGCTCGACGGTATTCATTTGTGGAGTTACGACCTTCGCCTTCCGTTGACCATTTCTAGTTCTGATCTTCACACGTTTTGTCAATGTGCTTGGAGAAGCAATTTTATTCATCTTTTTTTTTTTTTTCCTGACCAACATCCAGTTTACTGATATGCATTCGTGTTATCTCATCTATCCATTCAAGATTGCGCAGATCAGAAAAAATCTGGGTTGGAGTAGGATCAAAACACTAGTAGAGTTGAGACCTCAACTCCTCATTCTCTAAACACAAGGCCTTAAATCTCTCTTCATTCAATGCCCTTTCTTTCATGCTTTCTCTTTCCAGCATTTCTATCTTTTCAAGCAACATTCTGGTATCAATGAAAATGTTCACCTGTTCTGCATCGGATAACTTCACGTCATGTAATACATCAGTATTCATAGTAACACCACCACAAGAAGGCATGCCATGAAGGTTATCAACCTGGTCTAATTTGTCAAAATCCGAGCACACACCCTCAACATTGTACAGACCAGCTATCTCAGTAACAACATCAATACCTTCAACTCTCGCTACTGTACTCTGAATACCCAATTGTGTATCACTCATCGACTTATCAACCTTAGAATGCATGTTATTATCATGCTCAACTTGCTCGTCATGATCAGGTACAACATCAAAGTGCACGGCATCAACTAGAGTTGAAATTCCAAGTTGTGTATCACTCATCAATTCAGGGACTTTAGCAACAACAGAGTTGCCCAGTTTTGATGGTTGTTGCGATAGATCAAGGCTAAATGAGGGGAAGTCCATTGACTTCAGTTTGCCAGTATCCTGTGCCATGAACTCGCCCATTTTCGGAGTAAAATCTGGAACTTGGTCAGCATCCAAAAAATTGGAAGAGTCTGGTTCAGGTGGAATCTTTGACGTCGATGCGACATTTTTTGGATCGATCTTCTCTGCAGATTCGCCCCCTTATCCCCGTGCCTTATTGCATCCAACATCCAGATGTTCAGATTCATCCATATCATCACCGTCATTAGAAACCATACCTATACTTGTTGATTTATCAAGAGTCACCACATTGTCACTATCGTGCTCAGAATCCTCAGTATCTGTTACAATGTCATCTTCACTGGTATAAAAAACACAACCTTCAAGCAAATGTCTGATCTTATCCTTCTCTTCTTGTTTTGGGTTTATAATAACATGTTAACCTACAAATGTGCAATAATTTAGAAGGAATATTGAAATTATTAACAAATGTTTATTGTATTGGAAAAATTCTGATCAACTTACATATTCTGCACCCAAATAAGTAAGATCTTGCTGCTGGATCCTCTCTGTTAAATCCCTCAAATCCCACCTCAGGAATTTATGGAACTTTTTATCTCCTGGAGGCTTAACCAAACTCGTATGTTCACATAGCCAGTACTGTCAAGAAAAAAAAACAAATATAAACAAATAAATAAAAGCCATATATGAATTCTAAATAACAAGTCAACTAAAGAGGTGACTATTACTGGCAACAACAATGCACACCCACCTAACATAAAGTTTTTCGAGCCCTTTATTTGCTTTAGAAGCACATCAACAATATAGGCACACCAATCATACTTGAGACACGATCTAAATCTTCAAGATAGTAGGCCAAATGCAAAGCCACTGATGAACTCCGACCAGGTGCAAGCACCGACGCCATAAGGTAGAAATGTACCAAACGAGCGACATCTTCAACGCTTGTTTCATTTGTTTCTGGCAAAAGATCAGATATTTTATCCAAAATGCGGCTTTTGTTCAGCGACTTCAGGCGTTCATGTTCAAAATTCCTTTGAACCCACGACACATCACTACCATTCTTCTTTGTAAAAGGTATCTTTTCATGCCCACCCACAATGCCAAAAATCAATGCCACATCTCTGTCATTCAGCTCTATCTCCTTCCCACCAACTATAAAATTGCCAGTCTTCAGATCATAGCAAAGCAGTATTCGACGGATGTCGTCATCATGCTTATGACACCGTTGCTTCAGTTTTTTCTCTCTATTCTGTTGTATAGCTTCAAACATGTACCACGAAGGTATTCACCTCATTACATCAAAATGCCTTTCTGCAAAGTCCAATTCCTTTAAAGCCTTAACTATTGTTTCCATGTTGCTTCAATAATATGTCACCCCTTCCTCGATGGTGACATTCGCTAGCAAAAGATACCAGATAAAAAGATATCAAATTAAAATTGTATTCTAAAACAGATGAATCTTATTTCAACAAAATGAACTAAATTGCTTACCGAAATGATTTGTTGGTCTCAGCTTCTCCAAAATCAATTCTCTGTCTGATTCTGAACTATAATCAGAGGTCAAAGCATCCAGTACAACATTTGAGATTTTCTTTGAATTCTTTGATGTCTTCTTCATCTTTTTTTTAACATCTTTCGCTCGAACACCTGATTAAGCAAAAAAAAAGTATATAATGAAATATATTTTGCAATACAAATTTCATGAACCAGAATTTGTAATTTAAACAAAAAAAAAAAAAAAATTACAAATACCTTCAGAATTAGAATCTGATTCCGTTTCAGAAACAACAATCCTCCTATAAACTTTTTTCTTAATTATAATATCTTCAGATGAATCTGAATGAAGTTGTCACCAATAATATAGTCAGAGAGCTAAACAAATATAAATATCAAGCATTATACAAATTATGACAAATCATTTTTATTCTGAATATACACGTACCTTCGGAAATAGTACCCGGGACATGCTCCGAAGGACCTACCTTCTTCTTACGCACTGACTTTTTCTTAAAAACAACCTTTTCATCATACTCTAACAATATATATATATATATATATATATATATATATGTATAGATTAGCACAAACAATACAAAATAAACAAACTCAAAAGACCAAAACAAGTAAACACATCATTGTGATATTAAACACATCTCATTAACCAACCAACTCACAAAAACAAACTGATTACAATAATTTAAAATTATGAAAGATCAATAGAAAAAATCACATACCAAGAATCAGATGTATCAGCACTATAGTCTTTCGGTTATTTTCCTAAACAAAATAAACAGAGTAATCTTAAAAAATTTTACATCACTAATGAACATCTTCATGTAAACATAAATTTCTACAAACACATTATGAATACGTTCATGTAAAGGATTGACCGTACTTTCCAAACACTCATCCTTGTCCATAATCTCGAAGGTTTTTGACCAGGTTCTTCTACCACCGGGACCTTTAATGACCAACAAGAAAGAAAATAAAACATCTTCAAAACCAAAAAAAAATCCAGATTGAACAAAATATAAAATCCCAAGAAAATTCTACCTTCTGGCTTCTTTTCTTGTTTAGTCCTTTTAGATCTAGAGCATCCAGTTCCCCCTTTACCTTTCCTTTTACCCATCGTTGTTTATGCCTTGCTAAAAAAAAAAAAATCTAAGAATAAAAATCAAACAAAGTGAAAAGAACTGAAAAAATAAAAACTTCCAGATTTATCAAAAGATCGCAACTGGTATTAGAAAAATCGGAACTGATAACCAAAAATTGCAACTGGTCAAAAAATCGAAACTTCGACATCTTTTCCTGTTATAATCGCAAAATCGACTGAAAAAAAATAGAAGAGAAAGACAGCAAATATACCTTTGTGGTGAATAACGTCGAGATTTTTGGGTGAGAAAACTGGTAAAAATCTAGCCGGAACTTTTTGTTTTTGAAGTTTTTGGAACCCTTTTCGCCTGAACTTTTTTGTTTTGAAGATTTTTGTGTGTGAAATTTTGCAAATAGAAAGTGATAAAAGAAAAATGGTGGTTAAGGGTAAAGTTTTTGATTCAACCCGTGAAAAGTTATTTGCAGGCATTCTCTGATAAAGTTTGATTAGACCTGTGCCTGAAATTGAAATTTGCAGCTAAGAAAGAATATTGGAAATCGTGCATTTCGGTTTGCTTTTTCAATGTGTATAGTGTCCAAAATTAAGGTCAATTTGGTCATTTAGAGGGAACTTTGGACCTCCTAGTATTCTTTTTTAAAGCTTGGACCTACTAGTAATTTATAAGGGTGATATGGATCTTAGAGTGATCCACTCAATAAAGTTGGGCCTCTAAAGTCCGATAAATCAAGTTTGACCTCTAAAGTCCAATAAATCAAGATTGGACCTCGAATGTCCGATAAGTGGAATCAAGTCCAATCCAGATTCGAAAAATCCTTCAAATATTTTTAGAAAATTTGAGATTTTTCCATCCCTGCCAGACAAAGTCTGTTAGGCCTATGGCAAAACTCTATTCTACATCTATAAATAAGGGTCCTCCTCAATTCACTTTTCCACACAACACAAGACTCAAGATTCAAGACTTGCAATTCTCTACAGAGATTGAAGGTGTTCTTTAAGATTTAAAGGCATTCTTCATGCAAGTCATCCACAAACGGCTTTCAATCCGAGACCAAGGTGTCAAGCCCCTTCGATCAGACGTTTCTCCTTGAAGACTGTTGAAGATTCAGAGGCTTCTTCGTACAAGTAATCCAAAATTGACTTCCGATCCGAGATCAGGGTGTCCCAAAGACTCGAAGACCTTCCTCCCAGACTCTTGAAGATTCGAAGACGTTCTTCACAAAATTCGAAGACATTCATCCAGAAAATCTCAGAAAATAACATCGAATCCAAAACAAGGCATCCCGCCCTTGGATTCATGTTATAAGTTCTCACATTTAACCTCAGACAAGACCAAGATGAGGATTTCTTCAAAAGTCATCCAAGTCAAAATCAAAGATCGAAGAGAAGAATCAGAGGAATTAAATTAGATATCGCAACCCACAATTTTCTACATTCAAATTCGAAGAAATTCAACTTGTAAATTCATTTTCATGTTTTTATATTATATTCACGAAATTTGTCCTCACAATAAGATACCATAAATAATATTTTTCATAACTGATTGTTTTGAAATAGAGTGATTAGAGAGGTGATGATTAATTCTCAATTAATAGATAAGGGATTCGTTATCTTACTCTTTGTTGTCATTGGTAGTATAACTTAGATGCTTGAGAATTGTTGATTACTCACAATATTCGATTTTAAAAAATTCATAGTTTATGTATTATTAACCTTAGTCTACAATAAATGAATGGGCCAAATAAGAATTTAAACAATTAATGATTGAGATGTAAGTTAAACTCATAAATTATTTAAAGGTCAGGATATGAGTACTCAAATTTTTAAATATTCAATTTTCGGTAAGGTAACAGATACTTTCAAATATTTATTTTTGATTTTTTTTTATGTACATAATATTAGTGTACCCAAAAATCGATATTTTCGGTATTTTATAGTTCCATAACTATGATATACTATTTTTTTTTGGTATTTTTCTCACTTCTAGTTGAGTACTCGTAGTAGGGCTATATAAGGGCAAGATTAGATCTTCTCAGTTATCAACAATAAAAAATTCTGAACTGGATGAACTTTTCAAAGCCTTTACCATCTTCGACTAACCAAAATAAAAAACCTCTAGTTGCATTTGCGAGAATTCTGCCGAATTTCATCTTTTATTTGTGTAGCAGAATATTGATTCTCAAAACATTCGATTTTAATTTAGTTAAATCTTGAAAATGAATTTTTTAGCTGCCCACACGGGCTTCCAAAAAATTCTAAAAATATCCACACCGGCACACCGCCAAAATCTCAAAAAACTGAAACAAAATGTACCATCAGAAAGTTGTACCTTGTGAACAATTCCATGTGGGTCATATGCAAGATGAGCATCTACGTCAGTAGAAACGCTGCTAGAAATAAGGTTCTTCTGATTTCCAAGGCAGTATTTAGAAAACTCATTAATTAAGAATTTTGACAAAGGTGAACACAATATTTGCCATCTCTACCATGAAGCATATACTGCAACAGGATTCAAAAAATAGAAGAGTCAAAAGCAAGATAAACATTATCTCAATAGAAATTTATAATGAATTATACACCAAATCAACTTGTCAAACCCCAAACAAAAACCATCAAGAATCAAAACCATAAATCCAATAAACAAAACAAAATCCACTTTACCTGGAGGAGGCTTTGAGGATCAGAGGTCGCAAGTTTGTTGAAGATGGCAGAAAAGAAGAATAAAATATGAGAATTATTATGAAAAACATCAAGAATCTATTTCTTGCCTATTTCAACTCATTAAAAAAAAAATTTTCGCAGAATTGCAATAGAAAAATTTGGATGTGAATATCAGCAATAGAAATGCTAAAAAAAATGTGATTCAAACCGTCAACAAAATTTGGATGTGAAATCTTTGCAGAAAAATTGCAAGTAAGTAAATTTTGAAATATATCTAATTATGATGATTTTATCAAAAACTTGATTCTAAATCCATTGCAAAACCTGAATCTTTAAAAGCAAGCAGAAACATAGGCATAATCAAAAGCCAAACAAATTGACTAAAGCGACTTGTACTTAGTTAGATGGTCAAGTCTTATCAAGCTCGACAATGATATACATACAATAAAGCAATATATGGGAGCACACACGTAGGTAGTTCCCTATACAAATACTACAAGCTATAAATCCATGTATTTCCAACATTTCTATTTTGATAATTGCAAGAAGGCCAATCTCATACCTTGCAACTCAAAGGCTCAGTCTCCCTGGTCAATCTTCCATAGGAATCCTTTATCATCTCCACGTCCAGTTGCCACAAATGTCGTCTCAGTTGGATTACATGCATCAACATATAGTTCTCCTAGATACAAAAAAATCGATATTTAAGCACAACACTAAATAAAGGTTTTAACAAATAAAGGTTTTAAAGTCCAGATTAAAAACCTGATTTTACACAATTATCAACAACACACAATTAGTTTAAATGCAGTACACAAGGGTCTCTACGCATCGGTAGGTCCAATTTAAGCCATGTTCCAACTACATAAGTTTGTCGTGTTAAACATTTTGAAAAGGACGAAACTTTTGTTCATTCAGTAAACACTAAAAGATAATACAAAAAATAATCCTGCCAGCAAAGCAGGGAAGATGTGGCAAAATCTCCAAGTCAGTTATGAATTAATAACGTAGACGTAACAAAATTGAAATAAAATATCAATAACACCAAAACTAAGGAATATTTTTTGGGAAAATATGACTTATGACATCCTGAGTTCATTATACAATCAAAGTTTCACAGAGTTCTTTGTTATATCTATATAGACACTATGCATAATCATTAAATAAATTGAAGCAGGAAAGTCATTACCCTCCAACTGAGTTTATGTTCATGGTTCCATACAAAGAAAGACTTGTTTTTTCTCTATTTTTGTATTTAGTGGCTTCTGTTTAACCCCAAAAGTACATAACACAAATGAAATGTAGTTGCTGTTGGATTATAGAGGCACGTAAACACGTAATACATGCGCAGTAGAATTAAACAGTTCACCAACAACGAACATATAATTGCATAAATGATTACGAATAAACATAACAAGAAATCTTACAGTAATTCGAGAGCAAATTTCTTAACTATGGTATCCACGTAATCCCCGTTCATGGACTTGCACAGATTTGTCAGCGTTGAATCCCGAGACGATTTTGCTAGGAAAATTCTAACTCTAGATTTTATGGAGAAAATATGAACACTTGTATTATGAATTCCCAAGAGCTCATATACATATAGGAGAGACCATAATTATTAAAGGCGCGCCCGAGGCGCGCCTAAGGCGCACGACGCTCGGGGCGCTAGCCACCTCGCTTGCCATAGGTCCAGGCGGTTGGGATTTTCTGGGCGCTCGCCTGGGGGCGCCTTTCGGCGCCTTTCGCCGCCTTGACTCGGGCAAAGGCGCGCCTAAGGCGTGCCTTGCGTACATCTAGGGTTTGAAATAAAAATAAACATTTTTTTATTTGTCAAATAACATCAGAATAATAAAAAATACTATCTCTTAAGTCTTAATATTTAAGTGAAACACATCTAGGGTTTCAAGATTCACTTTTTATCAAGTATAATCGTGCGTTGAAGCATCGGTAATCGGTATGACTCACGTAATCACATTGATCCTATCTCTTTGAGGGATATAGATGAAAGCAATGAGTGGATGGTTGGTCTAATGGAAGATGAAGATGAGTTGGTTCACCAAGGTGAAAATTTGACTTGGGGTATTGCTACAGAAGCAATGGTTAGGTTTACTAAGAAATTATCAAGGTCTTATATTGTTTTTTCCAGGGATGCAAGGCGCGCGCCTAAGGCGCCAGGCGCGCCTAAGGCGCTAGGCGCTGCTTCGCGCCTTGTGGCGCCTTGCGCCATTAATAACTATGGGAGAGACCCAACTTAAATCTTAAGCTAACCTGATTAGGAAATAAAATCCCTAATCTTATAAAATAAATCTCTTAGATTTATTTCCCACATATAAAATCTTTACGGATTTAATTCCCATATATATCAAATCTCTATGGAATTGATCCATATATATTAAATCCTATAATAATATTCCATATATTATTATTGGGAATCCTATTTAATTAAATTCAATTCAATTAAACATTAATAATAATTAATTCCAAATTAATCTATTATTAATTAATTCTCCATAAATTATATATTAAATCCAATTTAACATTTAATCAACCAACTTTAATTCGTAAAAGGGAACTACTTGTTGTGTGACCCATAAGCCCTCATATATCGAGCGATTAGTCAAACTAATAGTCTTAATTGAACCCTAGACAATAAATCAAACATTCTCAATATATGATGTACGTTGCAAGAAATGTGCAACTACTTGTAACTGAAACATTGGCTATTACGATTACCTTCTTTCATTCACAAATACTCGATTAGTCCTGAACATGATGAAGTGTCTATTCAAATAACTTAATCATATTATCTTCAATCACTAATTGATCATTTATGTCACCCTTGGCCACAAAGTCCAAGTTGACGTGCATTGACCAATGATTTTTATCCAATTATGATGAGAAGATAAGTATTCTCTCTAAATCCACTTTGAGGAATGAATCATATTCTTGGCTCAACTACCACACACATGCACTTCGTGATGAACCCAATCCAAGCCATATCTACCCATGGAAGGCTGGAAGCGTCGGTCATGGTCAAAGTTCATCACTCCACACATGTCGTGCGTATTGACCTCAAGTCAAAGGAGTATCGCATCCCTCCCACTAACTAAGATACCCGTAGACACATATAGTAGAACTACATCAAAAGGTTTCTCGGATGTGTATACCAATACCCTCTAAGGTATTTGTGCATCCATCATAAGATACCCAGTATCTCGTAGTAAGTTAGATCTTACTACACTCTCTAAGAGTATGATGCAGATCGCACACCAATCTCAATTGCATCATCAATATCCCATTTTTGATGATCCTTGATCGGGGCTATTTGAGAATCATGCTTAGGTCATCTGAGCTCTCACACACTCAATGACAACAATGACTCATGGGAACACAAAAAAGAACAAATGCAAACAATCAAACATAATATTCTAATAAGTGTAATGTCATACATTTAATATTAAATAAACAATAATATTAAACCAATACTAAACATTATCTTAACATTATGTCCTTACAATAGATTGTCTCTAGGACACTAACACTAACAATCTCCCATTTGAACTAGAGTCAATCACCTATATGTCTAACCCCTAGACCATCAAAATGTCTAGTGTTTACATGAACACTCAAAACTTTGGTGAAAGGATCAGCTAGGTTATCTTCCGTGGGGACACACTCTAACTCTAAACGCCTCGATACATGCTTGTTTCTGTTATTGGATCTCGGTTCCTTAGCTTGCGCAACTGCACTAATTTTGTCACAATACAACTTTATTGGACTGCTGACACTCGGAACTACCCCTAGTTCACTTAAGAACTGTTTTATCCAGACATCTTCTTTGGCAGCTTCCGCCGCAGCAATGTACTCAGCTTCGTTTGTTGAGTCCGCGGTAATTTCTTGTTTGGAATTATTCCAACTAACCGCCCCACCATTGAGAGTGAACGCATAGCCTGACTGAGATTTGTAATCATCACAGTCAGATTGGAAACTTGCGTCAACATAACCAGTGGCAACTAGCTCTGATTGTCCTCCGTAGACCAGGAAGCAATCTTTAGTACATATGAGGTACTTAAGAATGTTCTTGACAACGATCCAGTGATGTTCACCCGGATTCTGTTGGTATCTACCAGTGGTGCTGATAGCGAAGGCCACATCTGGCCTAGTGCAAGTCATGGCGTACATGATGGACCTAATTGCAGATGCATATGGTATATCCTTCATGTGTTGGATAT
Organism: Stenogyne calaminthoides; assembly: GCA_037126765.1. NCBI lineage: Eukaryota > Viridiplantae > Streptophyta > Magnoliopsida > Lamiales > Lamiaceae > Stenogyne > Stenogyne calaminthoides. The sequence continues at coordinate 16,643,698 of JBBCBC010000004.1, forward strand.
CAGCGTCTGTGGACGGACAATCCTTCTTAGACAGCTTTATCCCATGACATGCCGGTAGAGAACCTCTCTTAGAGTTCTCCATCGCAAATCGCTTCAACACCTTGTCTACATAGGTGGACTGTGACAACCCCAATATCTTCTTGGATCTATCCCTATGGATCTTGATCCCTAAGATGTAGCAGGCTTCACCAAGATCCTTCATCATGAAGGTATTTAACAACCATTCTTTCATGGACTGCATGAGTGGGATATTGTTTCCCATATTTAGTATGTCATCGACATACACGACTATGAAGACAATATTCTTACCATTGCATTTTCGATAGACGCACGGATCTTCTGAATTTCTGATGAAGTCAAATGATTTGACAGCCTCATCAAATCAGATATTCCAACTCCTAGAAGCTTGCTTCAATCCATAAATGGATCGTTTAAGCTTGCACACAAGATTAGATTTTGGTTTTGATATAAAACCCTCCGGTTGAGTTATAAACACTTCCTTATCAATGTTGTCATTGAGGAAAGTTGTTTTGACGTCCATCTGTCAAATCTCATAATCAAGGTGTGCTGCTATCGCAAGTAAAATTCGAATGAACTTGATCTTAGCAACTGGTGAGAAAGTCTCGTCATAGTAAATGCCTTCGTGTTGACTATAACCTTTCGCCACCAACCTAACCTTGTAGGTTTGTACTTTGCCATTTACATCAATCTTACGTTTGAAGACCCATTTGCAACCTATGGGTCTAATCCCTTTCGGCAACTCAACCAAGTCCCAGACTTGATTGGTGTACATCGAGTCCATCTCGAATTTCATGGCTTCATGCCACTTCTTTGAGTCAACATCTAATGTTGCCTCAGTGTAAGTTCTAGGATCGTCTTTATCCGGGATCTCCACGTCATCATGTTCCTCCACGAGAAAACCATAATATCTAGTGGGTGGATTACGAACCCCAGTGGACTTACGGAGTTATGATTGTTCAGGCTGCACATTCTGATCGTGAAAATTTTGTGGTGTAGTGATTTCATCGTTGACCGGGGAGGCCTCAAGAGCGACACTTCTGGATGCCTTTTGAGCGGGAGTTTGATCTATGCTGTTCTCATTCAGCCTACTTGGAGTTCGTTGCTCTGGCAATGCAACTCCAATTACGCTCCCATTGGCTGAAAGAGGATCACTTAGTGATAAACTTCCACCATGTGAGCTGCTAAATGCTCCCACTGATTCTTTGTCATGTTGCTTTGACAAGACATCAGTCTCCTTGTTAATTTGTGATTCTTGAATTTCTTCAAGTCCTATCGTCTTACGGCCTTGTTCCTTGAAGACGTAATCTTCTTCAAGGAATTTGGCCTGCCTAGAAACAATCACTGTTTGTTTCTCAGGGAGATATAAATAATATCCTCTAGTTTCCTTAGGATATCCCACAAAGTAACCCTTTTCACCTTTTGATTCCAACTTATCAGTGAACATTTTCTTCACAAACGCGGGACAACCCCACGTCCTTATGTGAGAGAAATTTGGCTTCTTGCCATGACATAGCTTGTATGGCGTATGCTCAACTGATTTGGATGGAATCATATTCAGAATGTAGATTGAGGTTTGGAGCACATATCCCCATAAGAAAGTTGGAAGAGAGGAAAAACTCATCATGGACCTTACCATGTCTAAGAGGGTTCGGTTGCTTCTCTTTTACACTCCATTCATTTGGGATGTGCCAGGAGGAGTCCATTGTGATTGGATTCCATGCAACTTCAGATAATCGATGAATTCATGGCTAAGATATTCTCCTCCTCGATCTAATCGAAGAGTTTTAATACTCTTACCAAGATGCTTCTCTACTTCAGCTTTATACTCTTTGAATTTCTCAAAAGATTCGAATTTGTGTTTCATTATATACACATACTCGAGCCTAGAGAAGTCATCAGTAAAAGTTATGAAGTAGCTGAAGTGACCCCTAGCTAGAGTGGGCAATGGTCCAAAAACATCACTGTGGGTCAACTCTAGAACTTCTTTGGCACGAGCCCCTTTCCCAGAAAAGGGTTTGTTGATCATTTTGCCCTTAAGAAAAGATTCGCAATTTCCATAAGACTCAAAGTCGAATGGGGTTAAGTAGTTTAACTTTCTCAACCTTGCAATTCTTTTCTCATTTGCATGACCAAGTCTACAATGCCACAAGTAAGTCGGGTTTTCATCATTACTAAGTTTGAGTCTTTTATTTTGTATATTAAGAACATTATATCCACAATGCAACAAATATAAACCATTAGATAAAGGAGCATTTCCATACACATCACCATTAAGCGAAAAATAACAATTATTGTTTGCAAAATGGAAGGAAAACCTTCAATATCCAACATCGGAATAGAAATAATGTTGCGGGTAATAGAAGGAACAAAATAACAATTATTCAGTTCAAGTCTAAAACCAGAGGATAAATCTAAAACGTAAATGCCAACACGTTCAACAACAACTCTTGCTCCATTCCCAACGTGTAAAGCGACTTCACCCAGCCTAACTGCCCTACTATCCTTGAGACCCTGCACATTTGTACAAATGTGTGAGCCACAACCGGTATCTAATACCCAACAATTAGTATCATTTGTGGACATGTTTATCTCAATAACAAACATACCTGTTCCAGAGGCTGAGACACCTTGTGTCTTCTTTTCAGCTGCTAGAACCTTGTAGTCCTTCTTCCAATGCCTCTTCTTCTTGTAGTGGATGCATACGTCCTTGTTCACCCTTTCCTTCTTTTGAATTCAACCTTTGGGCTTAAGGAAGCTTGGCTTGGAGCCTTTCTTTGCCTTGCCCTTTCGCTTCTTCTTTTCTTTCGGAGTAGAAGAAGTAGAGACACTAACCATGAGCACGGACTTTTCCTTAACAGTGTAAGACTCAAAGGTCTTTAGCATGTCATGCACCTCGGGCATAGTCGATTTTGTCTTATTCATATTAAAGTTTACCACGAAACTCGAATATGAATCGGGAAGCGACTGAAGAATGGCGTAAACAACAACATTGGTCTTGAGCTCAATGCCCATATGACCAAGTTTCTTGATCAGCCCAATCATCTTCAACATATGAGGAGAAACCTTCCCTCCATCAAACAGTCGACATCTGAACATATCTCTCAACACTTCATAAATCTCGGAACGAGATTCAAAATCAAAGAGATCCTTTAAATTCTTGATCATCTCGAAGGGATGCATCTTCTCATGTTGTCTTTGCAGTTCGGGAGTCATCCCGAGTAGCATAACACACTGAGCCTGGGAAGCATCATCTTGATGCTTCTTCTGAGCTGCGGCGTCAAACGCATCAGCTTCTTCAGTACCTGCCTCCGGAGTAGCAGGGATTGGCGTGTCTAACACGTACTCAATCTTTTCTTGCCTGAGCACCAAACGAACATTTCGGTGCCAGTCGAGAAAGTTTGGCCCAACCAATTTGTTCGTTTCCAAAATGCTTCTCAATGACAAGTTATTCGTTTCAACAATCGTAGAGAAATAAAATAAAGCGGGAATTAAACACATAATTCCTATGATCAATATTCAGCAATCAAAATAAATATGACCTTTAAATTTATTTCGTTTCCATTATTTTCACGTACTTAACGACCTCATCAAAAAAATACGAATTTATATCAAATATAAATTATAATGGACTAGGATCCACATTACTACTATCATAATCCCAGCGAGGGCTGATCATTACAATAGCATAACTGGTAGGTCTCCAAACTAATTGCAAAACTGCAATTCCTAGTTTGTCGAACCTATTTCGACTGATGTCCCTTAACTTTTGTTCCCTGCGAGGGCTAGCGAAACAAAATTAAGTTGGTTTACAACCATCAAGCGGTAACATTACATGTCCCTATAAAAGTCTCGTTAGATGTAGATCCGAGCAAAAGACGAGAGCCTTAAATACTCATTGGAACGAAATCTCCAGTTTACTTTTAACTTTGATGGAAGACATCTTATCAAATTAATGAGAAAACCATATTTTAGTGAGAAACGTTTTAAAGGCGGGGTATTAATTGCTTAATCGAGATCCATGATGATATCTACGTCATATTTGAGCAATTACTGGGCGCTGCCTACCCAAACATGATATATACGGACCAACAAATATTTGGGCGCCGTCTACCCAAGTATTTATAATGCAGACTATAAAACACGTTAACTAATTTAAACGAGTAAACAAGTTAACAGTGAGTTTTAATAAATCCTTTTAAAACGAATTTTAAGTTCAATTTTAAAACTCAATTTTAAGATTATTACAATTACAATTAATCCAATTAATCGTTCTTGGTCAACCAATATTTAATTTTTAGAACTAAACTTAATAAAATTCACAAAAATTAAATTTTAATTTATTTTTTCCCCGGGGGGGATCAGGTGCAATTTCTAAAATTGCACGAGAGGGTCTATCTCAAATCGAATTTGCAAAACAACCCTCCTACATCATCACCCTTTCCAAATCAGATCCAATCCGAAAAATCGAACACCCAAATACCCAAATTCCAGATTAATCTGTTTCATCATCATCGTTTCATCAACAAATTAATCTAATTAATTAGTCCCAATTAATCAAACAAGAACCAAAACAAACGCAGTCTAGATTTAGTTCAAAGAACAGGGGCAACAGAAACAGACGAAGAGACGCGATGAGCACGACCAATCGAACAGGTGCGAGTCACCACCGCCGCACATCGCGTGCGGGCGACTCGCCGCCGTGAACGAGAGTGAAGCAGAAGGGGCGCACGTGGAGCCGCTGCCCCTTAATCAAACTGGTTAGAAACTAGAGAGACATCGGCAAAGACGATCGAGTCGGCGGCACGCTGCCACTGGTTCGTCTCAATTTTCAATGGCGCGCCGCCTTGAAACGCATCAAGGCGAACACACCGATCAAGCCTCGAAAATGCCCACGCATCGGCACCTCAAAATTAGGACGAATCGGTGGCGCACTACAGCGAAATGAGCTGATTAGAGGGGCACACCGCCGTGAATAGATACAAAAATAGGGAAGACGTCTCGAACACGAATTCGTGATGGGGCAATGCCACGGGCCACGCCGAGGGCTCCAGCAAGCGTCGCGAGGCGCGGCACCTAGCGCCGGCCTTCAGCGACGTGGCGTAGTGCAGTCGGCCGTGGGGTGAGGGACATGCAGCGGCGGAATCCCCAGAGGGGAAACCCTAATTTAGGGAAGACGATAAAAGGGTGACGAGTGAGCGGAACCAAATAAAAGAGAGAGTGGGGTGCGGTTTATCCAACAAAACCGTGCCACTATGATTTAAAAAATAATAATTTAAAAACCAATTTTATGCAATTAAAAAACAAGAGTTTGAAGCTCTTATACCACTGTTGGATTATAGAGGCACATAAACTCGTAATACATGCGCAGCGGAATTAAACAGTTCACTAACAACAAACATATAATTGCAAAAACGATTATGAATAAACATAACAAGAAATCTTCAGTAATTTGAGAGCAGATTTCTCAACTATGGTATCCATGTAATCCCAGTTCACGTACTTGCACAGATTTGCCAGCGTTGAATCCCGAGACGATTTTGCTAGGAAAATTCTAACTCTAGATTTTATGGAGAAAATATGAACACTTGTATTATGAATTCCCAAGAACTCATATATATAGGAAAATACCCAACTTAAATCTTAAAATAACTTGATTAGGAAGTAAAATTCATAATCTTATAAAATAAATCTCTTAGATTTATTTCCCACATATAAAATCTCTACTGATTTAATTCCCATGTATATCAAATCTCTACGGAATTGATTCCATATATATTAAATCCTATAATAATATTCCATATATTATTATTGGGAATCTTATTTAATTAAATCCAATTCAATTAAACATTAATAATAATTAATTCTAAATTAATCTATTATTAATTAATTCTCCATAAATTAAATATTAAATCTAATTTAACATTTAATCAACCAACTTTAATCCGTAAAAGGGAACTACTTGTTGTGAGACCCATAGGCCCTCATATATCGAGCGATTAGTCAAACTAATGGTCTTAATTGAACCATAGACAATAGATCAGACATTCTCGATATATGAGGTACGTTGCGAGAAACGTGCAACTACCTGTAACTGAAACATGGACTATTACGATTTCCTCCTTTCATTCACGAATACTCGATTAGTCTTGAACATGATGAAGTGTCTATTCAAATAACTTAATCATATTATCTTCAATCACTAATTGATCATTTATGTCACACTTGGCACAAAGTCCAAGTTGACGTGCACTGACTAATGACTTTGATCCAATTATGATGAGAAGATGAATATTTTCTCTAAATCCACTTTGAGGAATGAATCATATTCTTGGCTCAACTACCACGCACATGCACTTCGTGATGAACCCAATCCAAGTCATATCTACCCATGGAAGGGTGCAAGCATCAGTCATGGTCAAAGTTCATCACTCCACACATGTGTGCGTATTGACCTCAAGTCAAAGGAGTATAGTAACGCTCTCACTAACCGAGACACCCATAGACACATATAGTGTGTTGGTCCCGGTGAAAACGAGTCTTACACGTGTATGGGGGGGAATACACGTGTTCAGTGATTTTAAAACTTTTTTTTCTTCTTCGAGGTTGACTTTGGGTCGATAATCACGAAGATTAGGTTACGAGAAGCATAGATTGCTCTAAGTCAAAGTCTCTTCGAGGCAGTGAACTGGTTGCTTTCGGATACCTCGGATAATCCCAATGAATCACGAGTGTCGAGAGATCACGAGTTGCTTGGATCGAGATAACTAACTTCTTGAATCCTTAGAAAAGAATTCGGTTTGATAACTATCTGTTCTAGCTACTTTCGATTCGTCTTGGAATGGTTGGCCCTTAGATTATACTTTCGTTTTAAGCTTTCTTTGAAAAAACCTTCCTTTTCTGAAATAGTGATTGGTGTGATTCACTTATGCAACGATGGATTGATTCCAAGCTGAATATCGATTGAAAAGTATGCTTTCAAAATCGGTCAATGCAACAGAGATAAGCAAAAGATAAGGAAAGCAATAAAGAAACAAGCAATTATAGTGGTTCGGAGACTCAAGCTCCTCGTCCACTCTCTCCGGCTCTTGAGAGAAATTCACTATCAACCGAGCTTTTATTTACCTCGTAGTTTACTTACTCAACTTCGTACGAGTTTTTCGACTACTCTCACGTGGTTTACTTACTCAACCCGGCCTTGAGTTTTTACGACTACCTCCGTAGTTTACTTACTCAATCACACACAAGCTTTTCGGACTACCTCTGTAGCTTACTAACTTCTCCTCTAGAGTTTTTTCGACTACTCGCGTAGTTTACTAACTCTTTACAACTCTACTCACCAACAAACACACTCCAACTACCTTCTCAAGGGTTTGGGGTTTCTTGGTTGGTTTTTCAACTAGGATGAGATATCCTTTACAATGAAGCACAATGCAAAGGTTTAGGATATCTCGACTAAGCTTTGGATAAATCTTATCAAGCTAGGCTTAGTAAAGTGAGCTCTCTTCAATATAGAAGCACTTGGGAAATTCAAGGTATTTGAGTGCTTTAACTTTTGCAAGAATAAGTTTGAGCTCTTGAGTTGCGTATAAATTTCCGTAACCTTACAATGTAGAGGGTCACCGGTATTTATAGGCATACACCAAGGTTACTCTTGAAAACTATCCGTTGGAGAGATAGCCCCGTGAGTTCCCTCTTATGGTGTGTGAAACGGCTATATTTAGGGTCCGAAACTCCCTAACACTTTCTAGGCAATAGTCTTTCATGTAGCGGTCTTCACTTTTTTGCGATCTGGAACTTTTCGTACATCGACATCTTTTTTTTTGACTTTATCCACATCGATTGTCGGTATGGTAGTCTGATGTCGTCTTCCACTTTTTGACTTTTGTCTTGATTAAAGGTAGACACCTTCAAGCGGCTCTTTTGGTTACAAACTACGAGTTTGATATAACCTTAACAACACGCCGACTTAGTTCCTTTTATGCGTATTTGAATGTCTTGGCAATATATAACTTTCTAAGGCATTGCGTTTCTCTCGATATTGCATCCTTCGGATAGATATATTGATTGCCTCGGATCA